>OU015500.1:3522693-4000193 GCA_907164885.2 Dolomedes plantarius
TCCACACAATAAGACTGTTCTTACAAGACTTGTAAGGTCCTTAATGCCATCTGACAATTATCAATTTTCTTGGACTCTAGAAAAAGAGGATTCCAAAAATAATAATAAGACTACGAATGAAAAGGAATTTCGGAATATGTGAACTTACTGAGGTGGACTGTCTATTATTTCTCCACACCGAATATACTGACATCTAATATAGATACAAACACACACACACACATGTATAGATATCGATCTATCTGTCTGTCTATCTATCTATCTATGTGTTTATTTATCTCTCTCTCTCTCTCTCTCTCTCTATATATATATATATATATATATATATATATATATATATGCCCACTTGATATAGTGGTTAGTTTCGTTAGTTTCCACGCAGTGGGTTCGGGTTCAAATCCCAAATAAAGCTTGGTCGTTAACGTGTTATCCCCTCTTAGGGAGCAATTCTGGCTCACCAAAATGGTCCTCCCACAACAAAATATCCAGCAAGACTTACTTGTGAATAACAAAAGATGAATGTCTCATGACAAATGGCTTCGCATTAGGAATATATATATATAATATATACCTCGCAATGTGCGGGAATTGCAGGACCAGTTGGTGAGGGCTTCGTACCAGATACCTCAGACTACCTATCAGCACCTTGTCGAGTCAATGCCACACATATATTGTATACATATATATATGTGTGTATGTAGGAATAGCCTCATGCAACATGCTCTGAGCTAGGCGTATTTCCCCTCGAGATAAATCAACCCCTCATATACATGTACGGCATACCCCAGAGGGAAGCGAACGGGAGTAAATTCAATGACCCCCGACTCTTGAAGGGACTCGGAGGGTGGTGTGAGTTCTTTAGAGTGATGCCCCGTGTAAGAAGGCAGAGGAGGTTTTATGCTTCTTGTGCCTACGCGAGACAATGCATGCGGTGTTTTTAGTCTGACTGTAAGCTAGAGAGGGGTTCGTCCGGGATTTGAACCCGAGACCTCTCGCACATTTTTAGATACAAATGCCATTTCTAGTGACTGAAAAAAACGTATAAAATGCTTCCGGTTTGTTGGAATGGCGATGATTAGCACACGAACACTTCTATTTAAATTCTCGAGATCGTTTTGCGTTCATATATATATATATATATATATATATATATATATATATATATATATATATATATATATATATATATATATACCAGATGAATACCCGTAATTCGTTACGGAGTACATTCAAACTAAATACAACGGTCAATGTATGCAATTTATGCCAAATATATATATATATATTTTTAATAGCCCCGTGCTTCTCTACGGAGTACAGTATGTCAGAGATAACTTTAGAGAATGTTACAAAAACAGATTAAAAATTTTATTTGAAAAAATCTACATATACATATTCTCCAAATAAATAAATGTGAAAAAAACTCCATTTCTTGACAATAAATCTAGGTGAACCGCAGGTGTTAAATTCTACTGCCAAAGAACACCTTTAACTCCTTTCATTTTGTAGTAAAAAAGGCTGAAAAGTAAACAAAAACAAATCAATTTAAAAACTAAATACAGTATAAATAACACAATATGAATAAAAGGTACCGGCTGCGCCCAGATACGCTCAGGCCAATAATACAAAAAATTATTTTAAGTCGTAGTAAGCAATGAAAAAAATATTACACACTTCAATAATAGCAAAACAAAATGTGATGGTAAAATAGAAAGGAAAGTTAAAACAGAAGTAAGAACCTTACCTCCATTAATTTGAACACTTCTTGATCTGTGGCTTGTCCATTCATGTTGTTGGCTTGAATGCTTTAAAGAAAAACAAATCAATTTAAAAACTAAATACGGTATAAATAACATAGAAAAATAACAGTATAAATAACACAGTATGAATAAAAGGTACAGGCTGCGGCCAGATACGCTCAGGCCAGTAATACAAAATATTATTTAAAATCGTAGTAAGCAATGAAAAACATTTTACACACTTCACAATAATAGCAAAACACAACATGATTGTAAAAAAGAAAGGAAAGTTGTAATTTTAATTCATGAAACATACTATTTAATAAGAAATGTAAAATATTTTATGCAGTTACAAAACAGCGAAGAAGCATTTCTATTATAAAAAAAAATAAATTTTATTAAAATCTTATTCACTAATGAATTCAATATTAATTTGAGCTTTCAGCACATGCCCCACACAAATTTGTATAAAATTAATGTGCAACTATATGTGACGTACAAAATAATGCATATGTAATACATTTGAATAAAAAATTTCAAAAAATAGCAAATTAACGCATTAAAACAAAATCTCTCCTTCAAAATAAAGTTTGAAATTAGAAAAATAATATTTTGAATAATGTATTTAATAAGTTTTTAATAAGTCTTTTTAGAATAAATTTACATGAATTACATATTAACCAAATGAAAACATAAATACTAGTCTAAACATCTTTAAAAATTCCTGAGTCTAAATGCCATTTTTTTTTAAACTTTTAAATTGCCGAAATTTTTAGGAAAATTGTATTTACTTAAGTTTTCCTCGAAAATGTTACATGCCTCCAAAAAATCCCCAGCGTTGTTACATATGTTTTTTATTCTGTAAAGTTGTGAGTAAAAAATATTATAATAAATTTTATAGTTTAAGTTGCTATGGAAATTGGTAAACGTGATAATCTCAAAGTTAAAATCTAACCTTTTATCTTATATCCCTATTTTTATTTCTCTATTTTGAATTTTAATTTTTAAATCCAGATAAGTCGCACAAAGATTATTATCGTTAGTCCGGTTTAAAGTTAGTTCCTTTGGGTAGATTTGCTTAAGAAATTCCAAATCGTTGCAGTTAAAAATTATGAGGTCATCAATATATCTGAATCCGGTAACATTATTTGAGTTAAGAGATTTAGTTTCGTAAAAATGTAAGAATAGTTTTGCAAATGCACTAGAATAGCTATTTCCCATAGGTATACCCTTTATCTGTTTAAAGAAACATAAGCCATTAAAGAGGTAGTTTTAAAAAATATTAAATTTACATAAATCAATCCAGTCACATTTTAAGATTAAAGTACTATCTAGATAAGCATCATAAATTTCTGAACAGATAATCATTAAATTATCATGCGGAATACTGGTAAAAAGGTTTTCAAAATCAAACGTGTATATGCTATCTATATTCTTACTTTTTAAAAAATGTAGAACATCCTGGTTATTATTTATAATAAAGCTATTTTCGGTAACCTTAATTTTATTTAGAATAATTTTTGAATAGCTAAAGAACTTTTTACTGAACAAAGTGTTATAACAATTTGTACTACATGTAACAAACCTAAATTTAGTAGGTACTTTATGGAATTTTATGGTTGGAAACACGCAAGGGTATTTTATGCTATTAATCTTAAACTTAAATTTTTTGCTAAAATCCTATTATCTATTTCTTTTTTGGTAAGGTTAATTTTTTGATAGGTATTATTTGAGTTGTATTTCCTAGAAATTAACTGCTTAAAATAATCTTTACACATAAAACTTAAGTTATTGGCAGCCTTATCAACAACCGTAATAATAAACTTATTTTTTAATACTTTAATTTTACTGTACAGCATAGATCTTTGCTTTAAAAAAAACCCTCTTGTCCTCCATACTATACTCTTCATAATTCCTTTTTATATCCTGTAAAATATGCACCTTCCACTCCATAAAACCTTCGATAGGCCAATTGTACTTCCTTGCTAATTTTACTATACAATAATCCAAATCTTTAGTGATAGAACTTATAATTTGCTTTAAATTTACCTTATTTCTTACACTAAATTTTGAGCCCTTACTTAGAACTTTCCTCAACCTAACATCTTTAACAATATTAAGATCCCCTGTTACAATATGCCCCGAAGTTGGATTAACAAAGTTTTTAAACTCCTCAATATGACAATTACAATCAGCATTAGAAATTTTACCTAAGTTATGACTATAAAAGTTATAGTTGCAGATTAGGTCCCTTAACGTTTTTTGATATTTAAAAGCAATAGCGATTTTCCCACAATCCTTGATTGGTAATAATTTAGAATTATTATGCACAATAGTAGGTAGTTTTAAATGTTCGAAATCTTTATCTAGAAAGTTAATAGTACAGTATTCTACCCCTACATCCCATCCCCTCTTAGTATCGAAATTAGTCAGGTTAAGCTTGTATTTAATTAAATCTAAAATTATTAGTTTTGTAAACCTCGAAACAAATTTGATTGAAGATAAATGATGTTTAATTACCCACCTTAAACCAGATTTTGTTTGGTTGAACAAAAAATGTTTAATTATTTTAATGTTCTTAAAATCAATAACTAAATTACAAAGTAAAAAATATAAACGATTCAAATAAACAAAAGTTAAAAATCAAGCATACACTGCTAAATCACTTTAACATAAAACATATCCTGCAAAGAAAACATAAAACATTTTCAATAGAGGATAGCGCAGAAGCTTCATATCCCCATAATGAAAAAAATACAAATAAATAATCCAACAGAAATAGATAAAATAATACGAATATAGACAAAAAAGAAACAGAAATCAAGCACTCAACGGCAAGATTCTGTATAAGTGCCGGAACTGAACCATAAAACAACATAGAGGTAACCGACAGGTCTCGTCATCAGGGAGCCTAACCAAATCAGTTACCTCAAGGGGAACTTTCTGAATAGGATGCAAGTAAGCCCAAAAGACATCCCAAGGCCCCGAGTCCCCCAAGGAAGCAATTAGTCAAAAGAAAATGAAAAGACAAACATAACTTACAGTATGGGCTCAACGCACCGTACATGCAAGCACACAAATAATCCTAATGCAAAGTAAAAGATGCATAGACACCCCAACTCAGTGTTGCCAACTTGGGGGTTTCCCCCAAAATTTGGGGGTAAGTTAGACGAAAAGGGGTGCTTTTAGGGGCCCCATTTTTGGGGGCATTTTGTGGGGGGGGTACATTTTTTAATATTTTGTACAATCGAGACGCGTTTTTTTATTACATTATAAGTTCCATACGTATGTTAAATGCAAATAAACCTCCATTTCAATATGTAAGTGTATATTTTCTATTTATCTCTCAAACAGGATGTGTATTTGGAACCAGAATTTCTTTTAGAAGGTCTAGGGTGATCTCCAGTTGGTGTTAGGGGGAGACAGGGGCATTTCGAGATGGCGCTAGAGGGAGGCGCTCCGCAGAGGTTGGCAACACTGCAATTTTATTCTTTTCTTATTTATTTTATTATGATACTGAAATGATAATTTTCTGGTAACCAAATATTTATTTATTTCCGATTAAAAATATTCAGATTTTTTTTTGTTTATATTACTATAAAATTATTACCGTCGCACTAGTTTTTACATATTTAGAGAATTATATGTTCAAAATAATTAAACACCTGATATCAACTGTTCGTTGCTTAATACGTTTACTTAATTTTTTCTAGCAGATTTAAATTTGGTTCGTTGTTCTGGAACATTGCTCTAGAATTGAAACTTTGAATACTATTAATCGCTTTAAGGCAACTTCACTTTATTATTATAAGTATGAAACTAATTTCTAGATTGTGTAGGGGACATTTTATGAGTTTCTTCATGATTAAAATTTTCTATTATATCTTTAAGTTAATTCTGTTTTGTTGTCTATTAATTTTCTTTAAGTGTCTCTAAACACTGCTAAATGGAAGAGGGATGAAAAAGATTGATTAAAAGAAAAAACAGGGGGAATTCAACGACGCGAACAGACGAATAGTTCTGGGTAATTGCATTTGATTTAGAATAGCTAAGTTGTGCGGAACAATTCGGTCAGTTAAGTTGTAACCGTTACGGTTTCTAGTGCTGGTCTCATGAATGCAAATGAAAAATTACTCCTTCTCTTGTAAACTCTATAAACAAAATTATGGCGGAGTGAGCCTATCTTAGTAATTGTACCATTTATTCTGGTCTATCCTTCTGTTGAACATGTCTTTCTTGTTTGAGGGTTCTTCTTCAGCCATGCTAAATTATGCGATAACTGAAATAGGATGAAATAGAGAGCTGTAAAGTTGGATAATGAAGCTACTCATACAGCAAATAGTTGTGAAGTGCTGTGCTAGATTGAAGCTAACTGTAACTTTTTCTAAAGCAGTTACGTGGAGCTCATTGGAATTGACAGAAACAAATAAAAGAGTTTTATTTGTAACGTGAGCGTGTGATTAAACATACAGTTTATTGCTATTCTAAAATACATTTATTTAATAAAACATGCGCATAGATTTTATGGTAATACAGAATTTAGCAGTGAGGAAAAAGCCAGACATTCAAACGGTATCTTTAAAAAATAGTTTCGTGTTCTATCAAAATTTATTATTCATACTTTAAGCATTTTTAAAATATAGGATATTTTAACAAAAAAGTTCTGTTGTTAATATGTCACTGCAGATTTATAATTTTTTTATTTTAGTTATGATATATATTTTTTAGTATCCTTTCTAAAATTTATGTTTTTAAATGACTATGATATTGATAATGAAATAAATATATCAAAATGATGAGTAGAATAGGAAGGAATGATTTATAAACTAAATACACATTATTTCGATATCAGCATCCTTTTTCCTGTAAATGAAAAATTGTCAGTCATATGAAATGGAAATTACTCACGTCTACGTGAAAGGTAAAGAAAATGTCAAATAAGTTTAGATAAAAGAAAATTCATGATCTTTATAGGACTTCGTTTTCGTTTTTCATTTCCTAAATGCATCCCGCGAAATGCATTAAAAAGAAATATCAGGATCACAGTTCCGTTTTCTCAATAAATTTCTGAAACCATGAGCTTTATATAGCCAGAACTTACAAAATATTTTATAAGTTCTAAACTAAATCGGATTTTCGGGAATATTTTTTTTAGTAATCATGAACCACATTAAGCAGATCTTGAGAACAACTTTACAGCTGAATTAATATGTAAAACTGTAAACTACTGAATCGACTACTGCATTTTAATAATTGATTCAATATTTTCTGAATGGAATTGTTAAAGTATTGGTGGATTTCACTAATAGTAATATGTATTACAAAAGAAATAGTGCTTAAATTTTAAAGATGTTCATAAAGATATCGAAGTTTTCTCTGTAAACTATGTTGATAGTGTTTGCCAAGGATAAAGAAGTAAGAAATGTAACTCAAATTGTTCCTTAACTTTCCAGTTAACGTACAACTAGATATGGTTTGACATAATACATAACTTACAAACTCAAAGAAGATCCGTTACTAACGAACCTAACTTTAAGTAAATAATTGTAATCTTATATTCTACACATGGATAAAAAAGTCAATTTTCTTTCCGGCCTTACATGAACTTCATCAATGTAGGCAAAAGATGAAAATATTATTTTTTCATCCTCTTCCCTACATTCTCAAACGTGACTAATTTGGGGCTTTCAGAAACGTTGAATCTCTCGATCCGATCTTAAACACGTCTCTAGTTCGTTGCTTCTCTGTTAGCATGCCTCAAACTTCAAAAAACCGTTTAAGGTTGCAGCAAGGTTTCTACGATAATAATTTGATAAGAAATATCAGTTGGAAGGGGATTTTAAAGAAACTGGCTAGCAGTAGAAAAAATAGGGCTACATTTTGGGAATTATTTATGTTTGCTGAATTCTGTACACCATGTCACAAATTTTAACCGTATCTTTCTTTATGGGTAAGAAGTTATTTTTAGATTCCAGATCCGTAAAACGGGTTCTAAATGGTGATTATCTTCCTCGACATTTTCTGAGCAGCAACGTTTGGAAACACCAGTAGCTTTGATAAGATACAATATACAAATTTTATGGTGAACGTTATCCCTTTTTTTTACGCGAAAGAAACATTCTACACTTTATCCGGAATATACATGTAATCATTAATGCAAAAAACGCGCAGTATTTATTCAAAATTCATTAGAGAATTTCCTGCAGACTGAAGTTATTTGGAAAATTGTAAATCGTTTTAATAAGTAATTAAGTTCTTTTGTCCATAAGAGTTCAAATAAATTCTCGATATAAGTAGAAACTCCTACAAGTTTCTCAGAACTTTTTAGTCCCTAGATACAGTTTAAAGTTTTAGGAATAATTGAACATAACCAAACATTAGTGTCTCTGTAGCAAAAACGATGTTTGAGAAGGCAAAATGCAAAAATGGCAATTGGAAAATGTCATTTTTTTATATTCTTAAGTACTTGAATCAGAAGGTCATTTTTACAAATATCATGTTTTATACTCTAGTTTTAGTTAGAGGGAAATGACTCTTAATTCAAGAACAAAAACTGTTTTAAAAATGCTATCTGAGTGAACTAAAAGTCAAAACAACTTTAATGCTATTTCTGTTGTCTTTAAATATTTTCAATGTTAAATATGTTATGTTATGATAGCTCCTAAACCGTTGGCATAGTAATTACAAGGTAAAAATGCTGCCAAAAATATTATTCTGATATTTTATACTGAACAACGTAATTGTAGCATAAATTCTTTTCAACAGCCCAGTTAGTTAAACATTTAATCTATTGCCCAATAAATCTAATTATTAATCAATTTTTAATTGCAAATTTATACAACTCCAGCGTATCAGGCAGCCTTGAACTTAAATTTCGCTCTTCTTAAGGGCTACTTAGCAAGGCATACCCGAGGAATTTCATTTGCACAATATTTACTGATGATTCACAAAATGCGGTCAAAGTTAGGTCGAAGGCTACTTGGTACGCTGGAAGGTTATGTATTTGCAATTAGCTCCACCCAGATGGGAGAGCTCTATTTATTTTCTTGATTTTCTATTGATTAAATTTTATCCTTTTACAATCAGCCATCGGTAGATAGAGAATGTGATGCATAATGATTAATACTGTCTGCAGTTTCGTTTTGCGTCCTTAACTTGCAGAAATGACAAAACCTATGAATTGTTATAGAACCATTGTTTTCCGTATACCTTAATTACGTAGTATTTCGCTACAGTCAGGGACAATTAATAATATTTATAATCTTCAGCAGGGTTAAGGATTTCATAGCCAAGACTCAGCATTTATCAACAATAATCTTCAGGTTTTTTAGTCATGCCTGCAAATAAACTCGTAAAATATATGAAAGAATTATTCATTAATACCTTATGGCTTATTTGACAGGAAATCTTCTCCTTGGGGACTGTTACCAGCAAGGTTTAAGAGATTGAGCTTGGTGGAAAAAGGATCTTCATTAGATCCTAACATTTGGGTATCGGAAGTGACGAGATTTTCCCGTTTATCTAAGCAATTCGTGTATCTGTGAAGAAATTTCCCAATGCATAGCTGTAATTCCCCCAATGTAATAGTTGTATTATTTTTCGAATTTACAGAATCCTCCCAAAACGGAGAATTTTGCTTAGAGGGTTGAAAGCAGAGCCACTCAGAGAGGGGGCAACTAATGCACTTTGTCCCAGGCCCTACTGCCGGAGGGGCTCCCAAAATATAAAAAAAATTAATTTGTTAAATTTCATCCAAAAGAATATTCTGAAACTTGTACCGTACTTCAAAATTCAAAATAATCTCCTGAAAAAAGGGGACCCCAAAAAAATTTTAAAAATTATTCGATTAATTAGGTTTTTCTTACTCCAGAATAGTCTTCTGAAAAGTACGCGATTTAGTTTTAATGAAAAATACAACTGTTTAGTCCTAACTGCTATAAAATTATATTTTCTCTAATAAATTGAAGTCAGTACTAACTACTAAAATTTCATGGATGGAAGATGTCGTATTTATTGGAGAATATAACAAGAGAGCAGTGCAATGAAAAGCAATAATTATGTTAATCACTCATGTTATAAAATTTTAAGTATGAGTAACTTAATTTGAATGTATGTTTTCGTCTCTTTTCATTTTTTATTTTTCTTGGGGCACCAACAGAAGTTTTCCCCAGGCCCCGTAAAGTCTCTGGGCAGCCCTGGTTGAAAGTTCTATACTGTCTTTTCTACTTCCAAATCCAACCTGTGCAATCTTTGAAAAGGAGTGTATCATAAAAAAGGAGTCTATCATAAACCTGAATACGTGTATTAATATATGTTTTATAATTGATGCTAAAATATGCGAGCATTCGCATGTAAATGTATTACACTAATATTTGTTGTAAAATTTCATAATTTGACTGTTGTAAGGAATTGAATTTCATTATCTGTAGAAGCGTTATTATCGAATATTTATTAATCAGAATTTCCCCGGCTAGAACTAGAAGTATCAATTACTTTATGAAAGAAATCTGTTTTCTTGAAAACGTATTTCTTTTTATTTTGTAACTGAAAATAAGAAAAGAATTGTTATGGAACGTAAAAATATTTCTAAATATTCTAATTAAAAATCGTTTTTTTTTCTTTTAAGGCAGGTCTTACAGCATGACCTTTAGCACCCAACGTATCAATTACGTTTTGAATAATGGTGTTGCTTTATCTTTTGAACTCAAAGGATAAAAAAAATTAATGACCTTTTTGAAGCATGGAGATGATAATACGCATTAAAATTACTTTGCAAGATTTTATGATAAAAAATAGATTAAGTGAATAGAAGCAAAATGATTAAGTTCGGCAACATTTATGTACACATGAATAATTACAGTTAGGATTTTCGGTTTGAATAGATGTAAAAAGTGACTCAGAATGCGGGAAATCGTTAATTTTCTGCACAACATATAGGCACAGACAGAAAAATTATCAATATCAGTTATTGTAGGAACAGTATTCTTTTAACCAAGTTAAAGACGGCGAACGAAAAAACTTCGATTGATCTCGTAAAGAATATTATAACTTTTTCTGGAATGAGTTTTTTATGTCCTGTACAGGACATACGTATTATGTTTTTAAGTATTCGTATGCGACTACTAGGGAAATATAGACAAAGCTGATATCCATGAAGATCCTGCCAAAGTTATGTACTCTGTCACGAACCCTATAGGCTTTTTTTTATGCATTGTTCTCTATCCTTGAATTGAGTAGTTGTAAGCAAATGGCTAAAAAAGAGATTTTAGCATGCAAGCACAAAGGTATTATTATATTAGAATAATAAATGAAGAGGGAAGAATATACTATATGAAGAGATAAAGGATATTTATCAAGACAAACTTTGAGCTGGAAAGCATAAGAAGATTTCAGATGTGCGAGTAGAAGGAATTGTTTGCATTCTTTAGTTCTATGAATTTGTAAGCCAGAGAAATATAGCAAATTAGTCAAACAGGGACGGAAGCATTTAATCTGTTTCTTTTCCCTTTCCACCTCAAAAAGATTCGAGAAAATATTGGAAACATTGCAGGTTTGTCTTGAAAAATAAAAATTCTATGATCTACTTTACCTGTTTAAAGTAAATTTCTCTGCGTCCTTTCACTATTACATCAATCTGATCAGAAATATCTCCTCTGACGATCGCTCCGATACTCTGAAATTTATGAAAAATTTCAGGTTTTGTAAGTTTAAAACAGCATAGAAGGCTACACTTTCTACATTTTTGATACCCTCCGCTGATAATTCATATTCATCCGGTAACTTAAAACCAAACAGATTTTTTTGCACTTCGATTTGTAAATTTAGTCAATTTTATGAATATCATATTACAATATAGTTTTTAATTAGAATGCCTTCTTCATTAAAAAAATCTACCATATCTTTACAATGGATAAAATATAATTTGGAAATACGACGTCTGAATATTCGGGTAACATATATGATTTTCATTTATAATGAATTCCGTGGGAGTGTTCGCCTTGGCTAGAAAACATGTTCAACCAGGGAATAGGGTTCACAACCCCCCCCCCCCCCCTTCTGGCCATTTGTGTACATCGCTCCATTAGTCTAATTCTTCTTATTTATTTTAACTAAATGTTTCCTTATATATATATATGTGATAATATTTCTAACTACCTATAATCGTCCATTCTGAAATTATCTCTGTCCTGGTAAACCCTCTTTCTTGTCTTTGGCGTAAATGCCTTGCCTTTCCACACACTAACTCCCTCCGACAATTCTGGCAACCTCTCTGACCTAATTGTATTTTGGCGCTCTTACGAGGTAGACGCTGGACTGGCTCGATGCGAATAAGATGTCATGTCGCTGTTCTCATGGAATAAACTTCAGTTCTTCTTTATGATTTTTGAATTGTATTTTTTCGGCCTCGATTGTATTACTTCATGAGATGACCCAATTTGGGTAATTTCATATATATATATATATATATATATATATATATATATATATATATATATATACATATATATATATTAAATATTATTATAACTTTGTAGTTAAGATAGCCACTACTTGATGCAAAGATATACTTCTCCGGTATTTTTGTTTTCCTTTTTGTTAATTTGAGTGATGATTCATGTTTTGATGAGTACAACGTTGTTTTAATGTAAAAACATCGTTGCGATATTCGAAAACTAAAGTAGAATTCTTTGCAGAATATGTTAATTAAAAGATCTGGCTATTATTGATTAGACGTCATTCAATGGAGCTTACTAATGTAGATGAAGTTTCTAAGTATCTTTTTGATTCCTATATCAATGGTTATTTCTTACAAAGTTCTAACGTCCTTCACTCTCTTTTGTTATTCTCGTTATGTTTCTCCCAAACTGTATTTATTATACTGATGTAATAATGTCGGCAAAAGCGGGAGGAGATTCCTTAGATGTGCAAACTTTAGGAACCTGGTTTACACTTGGGCACCTGGCAAGACTTCCTTAGCAGCACAACTGCGTCGGACCGACGTACGACGTTCTGCGGAATCTATCTGACGACGCTCTGTCCGTGATCCCAACGGTCGGGCCGACGTCATTTGCGTTGTCAGACCTACCACAGCGCCAACGGCGAGCTAACGGATACGTCGTCGGACCGACGTTGCTATCCACAACTGGACCGACAACGACAATAAACCGCAGAGTTGGGTGATTCCTATGGCCCCCAAATCATGTTTTATTTTCGAAACAAATCCGGGAAGCTAAAAAAATAACAAACAATGAAGAAAATAAAATATAATGCTGTCTTAAACTTATAAAAGATTTCAGTAAGGGGTAATATCCATAATCTAGCATCTCTTTATTTACACTGACTTTCTGAATATAAAAATATCCCCCCCCCCAAAAAAAAAAAAATGAATATATAAAACTTTACATTTTAAAAATCTTAAGAAAAATAACATCTTGGGTAGAAGAGAAGCGAAATTCGACGTGGATAACTGATGTCGGTATAGAGTCGGAGAACGACCGTTGGCCTTCAGTCGGTTTCAAGTAGGGTGGCCCGAGGTATACGCGCTAATTAGGTTCTTACCTAAGATTTTGCGTTGCCTCTGGACAGTCCTAGGGAATTCCTAAACATCTACATGTATCCCGCGTATCCGAGGTTAGAAACTTCCAACCCGCAAACTTTCAAATGGAGTTATCTCTTTACCTAGAATTGTAGGCCTTGAATATGCCTAACCCAAAAATCGACGCAAAGTTATTTAAAGCAATCTTTGCAATCCCCTTTTATGTATAATTAAGGAATTATATTTCCAATATCTAAAAATAAAATTAATTAAAATGCAGTGCTGTTTTCAGAGATTAATTCTGTTCCTGTTTCCTCTAAAACCCTTAAAGTATTTAAATTAAGAGATTATCCTTTCCATTTACTCGAATATGGAATATGATAAAGTACTTTGGATGAACTATTTTTATAAGATGTTTTGACAAATTGAGGCTGTTCTAAGAATGTTACGGCTATAAAAATCTATGTGTTCATTAATCTTAAAAGGAAATCCCTCATAACTACACTCTCAAATTTCATGTTTAAAAATTAAGAAATGTACGTGCTTAAATCCCCCCTTTTAGAAAATAATCTGGATGAAAATAAATGCCTTAAAATAATATTTAAAATACTTCTTACCAAGATTTAAATAAGCTCTTTAGGATGTATGAAGTCCTTACAGCTAAAATATTTCATAATTTAAGATTCAAAAGAATATAATTTTAAGCTCCATTGAGGATGAATTATTACTTTTCTAATTCGGAAAAATAAGACGGAAATTTATATGCGCTAAAACGAAATTTTATTATTTTAAAAATTAAAAAAATTTAATAATTTTACTCGTTATTTACCTCTCAATACTTTATATTCTTGTTATGTTTTATTATTAAATAAATGTAAATCATCTTATAAGTTTTTAGATCCATCCGTGTTTGGTATTCTAAATAGTTATCAATAACTATAAAAAAGTCAGCTAATATTGGAAAATTCTTTAAAGCATTTCATTCCATATTCAAAATGAAAAAATTGAATAAAAATACAATATACTTTATTGCTTTATGTACTTCAACATTTGAAAATTTGTTGACCTAAAAATCTCCAAAGCTTTAAATTGGCATTTATAAAGTCAAATTAGATAGAGTATTGGTTTCTATTTGCGGAAAAGAAATAGAATGATTGTGCAATATAGTGTACCTGACCCAGTTCTTCTTCTGCCTACCATTCCTTTCAGAGAGATCGAACACTGTGGCTTTATGCTGGTAGATATAAGATGAAATCAATTAAACTAATTTTCTTTCTAACAAAAGCCAAATTTAAATTAAATAAATGTTGTTTATATTGAAATAAACATAGCGAAATAATTTGCAGAACTTAAAATTATTCTATAAATTTAGAGAATGTTTTTTTAATTTGCTTTAAGTTTGTATTACATAAATTGAAATTATCAAAGATATCGTGAATATTTGTTTTGTAAGCGCAGTTAAGAAAAACAATAAAATTGAATTTTAGGATACTGTGATAATTATTACTAAATTACTTAACTATTACTATAATTTGAAGCGTACAACTAATTAAATGAATTACAGCAGTGAAAATAAAAAAATTTTTGCGTACCAAATAATTTCTAATTTATTTATGTTAAATTTGTATATGACGAGCTAGAAAAACAGGCACTTATATTTTTTTTAAACATAGAAATTCAAGCAAAAATAGAAAAATAATTCCTGAAATAAAAAATTCTTATTGTTAATTTTTAAAACTTTATTGTTTTTAAAGCAAGCATAGATGAAGAATTTTTTCCTATTTTTAATGTTAATAAAATATAATTAAATTTTACTGAATAATTTATATTAAGGGCATATTTGTATTAAAGCTATAACATAGAAAAGTAATTTATTTCAAGTTTTGTTGTCTAGAAATGGATATTTTGGTTTCCAATTTTCTGCACTAAAGCTTTCGAATTTTGTGTGAAAAAAAGGGGCAAGAATTAAACCTTTGGTAATCGAATATATTCCTATGATTTTAATGGATGCTATTTAAAAAAATGATATGAATAAGCTATAGGTAAGTGTCAAACTGAAAAAGTGGGTGGAAATATGGTAAAAGAGCGAGTTATTATTTTTTGATTTCAGAGTTAAATAATGCTATAACGATTGAACTTAATTCAAATATTTCCATTTTTAGTTTATTTAAAAATATTTGAATAATCATAAATACGATGCAAGTATAATTAGTTGTGTGCATAATATTAATTGAACAATATTTGCTTTTCTATCTGATATAATCGTTATTCTACAGTATAGGTGTAATTTTTATTTTAAACTGAATATTTAAATTAATTAAAATTTGATGAAAGGGGATTTCATTCTGGTTTTTATCGTTAAGTTTACCACAACATTCAGCTTGTCTCAAAAGTACATTCATACTGGAAATTTAGTTTCTGAAAAAATAGAGTAACGAAGTATAAATTCGTATTATTGCAACAGCGAAGCAAATTGAATTGTGTAGTATCAGTGGTGAAAGAGTTCCTAATCTTCCGCCACAATGCCTCTTCTTTTCTGAATTTCCACAATTTTTCTTCGAGGATAAAATAAAGGCTTGATGAAGAATCTTAACTACTGTAGAGAAAAGTTTCGTAAGCGTATTTCAGCTACATTACAGGGACGGAATCAATTCAGATTCTTTTGGGAAGTGTTCGAGATTAAACAATTTCGGTAATTATTTTGATAGTGCTGATAGCTTTAAAAAAGGTCGTTTGTTTATGAGTTAATTAAAGTAACCCATGGGTTATGTGTTTAATGGTGACACGGACTCATTTTACTTTAAATAAATCAGCTTGGACGATAAATTGATTATAACCTCAGTCAGAATGATTGCTGACTTAAGAATAATGTCGAATTCTTTAGTTCTACTGTTGACATGCATCTACACCAGGGATTCTCAAACTTATTTCGTCGACCGCCCCCTGTTCAAAGAAAAAATTACTCACCGCCCCCCTGGAAATTTACCTTCCCGTGCTAGTAAACACACATACAATGGCACATTTTCGGCCTTTTATGTATATATCTTTCTACCTATATAGAACATAGTAAAGAAATATGTTGTTGTAAATAAGTTAACTTTAAGCTTAAAATTATAAAATTATTTATTAAAATCAAACATAGTTACATTCGCATTACACACAGAAAATTAAGATAACGAAGGATAATAATCGTTTAATAAATATTACAAATAACTGTAAATCTAATGAAGAGGATAACCAGCCATTCGACCATTATCCGGCTATGGCTACTTTGAGCCGTAGGCAAAGAAATCCCCAGCAGCACATTGCACTATTCATACAACACTCACCTTTCTCTATCTTAAAAAAAATCTTATTGTTCAGTCTGAGTCTGCAATAGAGGGCGTGTCCCAGGAATTGCACTTGGATTCCATTTTCTTATGGTCGTATGGCTAAGTTCATTAGAATCATGCGGCGAAGCAACGCATGTTTGATCGTGAAGGCCACGCGGTGTAGATGTAGTAGGACTAGGCTTGGGGACCGAATGAGCAGATCCAGATGGTTGTTCAGGACCAGTGGAGGGAGAGGGCTCCTCCACGTCAGCCGAGCACACAGAAGCGGAAGCAGAAGGACCTGAACGGCTGGTTGTAAGATGAGGCTGCACAGGGTCTTCTTCAGGAGGGTCAGGAACCAATGTAAGTGAACAGAGTTCAGACTTGCCAAGGGTAGAGGTTGGATTTAGAAGTGAAGTAGACGGTGAACACAGGCCAGGTGGGACCAACATGCGGGACAGGAGGCTTATTATCCGGAGGTACTGGAGAAACAGTCCAGGGTTGAGACTCATTAGGCCTTAAAGTAGAGATACCATGTCTCTTAAGAGCATGATTAGCAAGTTCGGTGTCCGAGGGGAAGGTCATAAAGCACAGGGAGCATTCGTGGGCATGGGCATCAACCTCGCTTTGCTGGATGGAGTAGGCGTACTGCCCAACAAGGCACGGGTGATGTGAAATGCGCCCTTCGACCGGGTGGCGGCAGAAAAGGCACCAACGCACAAGGTCAAGGTACTTGAGTCCATGAGTCCGCTCCAGGTGGTGGCGGATGGAGACTTTAACATTCTTCCACAATCTGGACCGAAAAACTTTGTGACACCCTTTCTCGGTGCACCGAAAATGACTAGTTCTCGGAAAAAGAAGATCCACCGACTTGTCCCACCGGCAGCTCTGAAGAGACATTTGACCAGCATCTCGTTGGGACTAGCGATAGTCATCACTAGAGGAGTCAGTTTGGGTGCCTTGGTCACAACGAGGGGACGGCAACCATTTGGAAACAGGAGCAAGGTCCTCAGCCTCAGGGACGGGAATTCTTGTAGGGCGAGGGGGCACAGGGGCAGCAGTTGGAAGGCGATCGGTGAGACTAGTGGTTTCTATATTTGATGAAGGCGAGTCGGGATGACCCGGAAGGGGACCAGACAAGTTAAAGTTGGAAGGAGGTGATCTGGTGGTGGTACGTAAGCTTCCGAACTGCCCAGGAATGGTATAAGGAGGAGGTGGCCAATTCGGGGTTACTTCATCGATGGACAACTCAGAGTGAGTAGGATAGTTGGAAGTTGCGTGAGAAGCTACCGTCTTTTTCTTAACCGCACAGCATGTGCGTCCAGCAGTAGGAGAGACTAAGAGGAATCTATGAGACAACTCAGGCTTAGTCCTCGAAGACGAGGGGAAAGATGCCGATGCGGTCACACCTGGACGAGAGGCAGATGACAGGGTGGTAAGCTTCCTGAAAGTCATCCTAAGGCCCGTTGCACACACAGCGTTTTTATCTCTAGCGGAAATTTTCTATCGGACGTCGTTCCAACAGTAGACCACAGAAGTCAATTGGAGCTTGCACACACAGCGGAAAATGAAATTTTTCTTCGACGGTAGCCTGTGCAGCTGTCGAGTGCCACTGTGTGCCGGCGGATTCTTTGACGCCAGATTGAAGTAGTTATCCATGTGACCCTATGCACGCTTACACACAGCGGACTCTACCGTCGTAGGGTCTTTTGCGAGGGTGTTGTTGGGGGTTTGCTGGGGGGGAGGCGCGCTGGTTTTCTTGGAATCGTAAAGGGGATTCGAAAAGGAGGGCTCCTCCGATCCCGGCTGGGGGGAGGGGGGCGTTGATGCGACCCCTCTGGTTTCTTGGACACGTGCAGGATTCCAAAAGGAGGGGTGGGCCTTTTCCCCGGCGACGGAGGTTTTCGCCGTGTGTGTAAGCTCTACTTTGAGAACGACGTCCGATGGAAAATCTCCGCCTACGCCGTGTGTGCAACGGGCCTAAGAGAAGCAGCACCTGTGGACTGCGGAGAAGAAAATGCCACAGCAGCGTGCGACTTCCTTTGTGAGGAAGAGGGCGTGTATTTCCCGCCACTCCCAGAAAAGCTGGAGGTCTTTTAGTCCTTGATTTAAGTCATGAAGCTACAGAAGGAGCGTAAGCTTCAATGGGGAATTCCTCGAAAAATGGACCGATTATGGTCGCTCACCGGCAGATAGCGCGACATGTTCTACTGGTTCGCATTTTTCATTGAGGTATATGGACACGTGTTTTAGAAAATTGTTTTACAAATTTTTAAACTTATTCTGTACACAGATATGCCAACATGTTTTTCACCTGGTTGTTCCAGTGGCCAGATTTCATTATAAATTATGTTGCTGGTTGTGTTGTTAGGAGGATCAGTAGATCTTTTTAAATGTGACCAATGCATTCAAAAGTTACCATTATAAACAGCAATACTGATCAAAATAAATAAATTTTTTTTAAAAGTAAAGGTTCTTTATTATACCCTTCAGAATTGTTTTTAAAAGTAATTAATATCCTAAAAATTGCAATAATCAAAACTTTAAATTTTAATATACTAAATAATAAATTAATTTTTTAAGTGATAAAAGAAATTTATACTGGTCCTCTTATGCCAGAAATAGGTTGCAATGAGCAACATAACATTAATTTAATTCAAAATGTTGTCAACTTTTTTCTAATTCCGCGCATGCATTTTATATGCAAACAAGAAAATAAAAATTCTCAACTCTGTGCTATAGTTAAAAAATTAAGAAAACAGTCAAAATTATAAATCACATTTATTATTAAATTTAAGCTTTTATTTTATATTACTTTTGAATTGAATATCAATAAATAATGTTATAAATATCTGTAAAACCTGTCATGTATAATTTTTGTTCAAATTTATCTATAGTAAATTGTATATCAAGCATTAATTTTTTATTTTATAATAATGTATTAATAGTGTATGTTGTTAGTTTCAATTCTTTATAATTATGAAATACTTTTCTTATATTCAACATATTTTGTGGTTATGGCAAATTAAGATACACGTCTGAGCTAAAGCCATCATTATTTTTTAAATTGTTCAGAAATAAAATATTTCCACTATGAAAACTTCATAAAACTGGTGAATATGCTGAAACCTTAATATAGAATTTAATTACTGTTAAGTTAGTTTTGATAAGTAAATAAGTTTTCATTGTATGATAAAAAATGTTGTCACTATAAATGCTTATGCAAAATCTGTTGTGTATAATTAAAAAAAATTTAATATTTTCCGATCTTTTTACTGTGAGTACAATAAAACCCATACTTTGTGTAACTAGCTCGCCCTAAAAAATAATGGATCATTATTTACTCATTTCCCAAGGGGAGTGGTCACTTTTACGTACCTTTAAAAGTATCATTTTTAGACCTATGTTCAATTGTATGTACTACTCATGATTTTTACTTGATTTACATGAAATTTTTTGAGTAACTGCCTATAATACTGTTTATTATAGATGCAAATTTTCAAGGTAATTAATAAAAATAACTTTTTATACATAAAAAGTGAATAATTTTTTTTAAAATCGAGCATTTTGCAGTCAACTACTGTGCGCATTCTGTCAAAATAAATTATTAAGGTACATTAATACTTTTTTACTATATGTGATTACAATACTTCAGGCAACAATATCCAGCAACATTATTCTAAAATATATTAAAAGATTTTAGTACGTACTATTTTTAATTAGAAATTTCAAAAATGACTGAGTAAAGCTTATAAAAAAATTTCTTTAAAAAAATTAAAATATATTAAGGTTCAAAAATTTTGGTGGATTTTGTTGTCTAAAGTGTTGTAATCACATATAGTAAGCAATTATTAATGTACCTTAACAATTTATTTTGATAGAATGCGCACAGTAGTTGACTGCAAAATGCTCGATTTAAAAAAAAATATTCAGTTTTTATGCATAAAAAATCATTTTATTTTTTTTATTAATTACCTTGAAATATTTCATATATAATAAACAGTATTATAGGCAGTTACTCAAAAAATTTCATGAAAATCAAGCAAAAATCATGAGTAGTACATACAATCCAGCATAGGTCTAAAAATGATACTTTTAAAGGTACGTAATAGTGACCACACCCCTTTTAAGGAGGGAGATCACCTTAAACCCTTCATAAAACTCAATTTTTTATTATGATTTAATTTTGAAGAATAGAATAAATAATCTTATGAAAAAAATTTAAGTCGATACGACAATTAGAACCGATTTTATGGCAAAATGTTCAAAGCTAATAGTAAAGTAATTTATAGAAAATTTAAACTTTAAATTGCTTTTTTTAAAAACTGTTATTTTGAAAGTTGTGCGCACTATTTCTTCAAAACTAATCATCACAAATTGCTAAAGATTTTTGTATACATGTATATCTTGCATGTTTCTAAAATTTCTACCTAAATTAAAGTATTTTTTCGCAGAAAATTTTTTTAAAAATTTATATTTTTTTGTACATTACAATACATTTGACTGAAAAAATATTTTTATGTGAAATATGGTAACTTATTTAGGTGTAGATTAAATTATAACCTATGGATAATATATATACAAATAATTTAATATATATCTCTTATAGTTTTTAAAAAAATCTGCACATTGATTTGATCTAAGATTTACTATTCATAAAACATTTTTTTCTTAAAATAATTTCTAATAATCTCCCAGCAATTCTGTTTTTTTTCTAATAGATAAAACTTTGTACAATTCCCTTTTAAAAATTGGTTTAAATTAATTACAAATTAACTGTTTAACAACACATTAAGCTTGGTAGTAAAATCAGTGTATTTTTGTGCATGCAAAGGTGATCTCCCACTTAAGAATTTTAATGAAGTTTAGCAAAAAAGGCAGTTCAAATAAACAATTTGAAGATAAACGATTGTTAAGTTGAATAAATAAATTCATATTAAAAATGAACTTTAAAATTAACTTATTTCTTTTGAAAAATACGAAAAATCCATATTAAAGCGTATTTTTTCCGTGTTAAAGCGGCAACAGTACAGGCGCGCGCTCCATCTAATGGTGGCTACCAAATCGGAGACACATATTTTTAGCACTGAGCTTCCCTTCCTTCTGTATCTTCTTGATTTAGGTATATGCCCGAGCGTACACACTCAGGCTGACTTGATCTCCATTGTTATAAAGTAAAAGAAATAGTTTTTGAGTTCCAATTATTTATCGTTATCAGCTGTTAGTGAACTGATGATAGCTGACAGAAAGCACTACAACAGTCAATAATTATTGTATATCCGACGGGCATAATGGAAAAAGATAAAATTAATAAAGGAATTTAGCGTCAAAGTAGTAAAGCATTTTGATTATGAATACTCAGAAAATAACAGAATTTAACTAGCAATGAAATCACTGAAAACCGACACGGGGAGAACTTACCACTAAAAAGAGTTAAATTTCAGCTAACCAAAATTGTCCCCGAGGTCTATGTGAACAGCTGAAATCTTTTCAGTATTTTAATAGCCAACTCAGACAGAACAATAAGAATTTTTTTAAGATAGAGAAAGGTGAGTGTTGTATGAATAGTGCAATGTGCTGCTGGGGATTTCTTTGCCTACGGCTCAAAGTAGCCATAGTCGGATGATGGTCGAATGGCTAGGCTGCTGGCGTTCACTACCAGAGTCCGTGGTTTTGAATCCCACTGCTGGTACAGATATTTGTAGCCGTTCGGAATTGGCTTTAAGCAATAAGTGCCGGTCTAATAAGTACTTGGGTAATAAAAAAAATGACAGTACCGCTCTCAACCAACCAAACAACCAAAGTAGCCATAAAATTGGAAGTGTTATAAACTAATTCCTGAATACAGTTGGAATAGTGTTCTATCACGTAACGATAAAATTCCCTCAATAGTTTTAAAGTATCATTTATTAGCCTTACAAACTTCCTTAAAATGATTCATTCACTGAGTGTCAAAAGTACCTTTGGCATGGAGACCAAGAAATCCTTTTTATCTAGTGTTTACGCCTGGTTAAAGGTTGAACTGTAACCGTCGTTACTTGGCGCCTATGAGTTGGCTGCAACAAGTGTTTGCGCAGTTGAATTTTGTCTTTCGCTCGAGTAGGAAGCTTCATTCGGAAGCATCCCTAAATAAATGAGCCATATCGTTGGCTAACGTCAATAAATCTTTGATAACTGAAACTTGCCAGTTTATTTGAACTTTCTTCGTACAGTCCAGATCGACCATCTAGCATTTATAAGCAAAAAAAAAATAATTAATACGTTATCTTAAAACGGACAATTTTACGGTATCCATTTCTGCAGGAGGGGTTTTATATTACCAAAAGAATTGCAAAATTTAAAATAGAAACTCGAAATGTTAGATAATCCTAGGATTTTATTCTAATTGGCAGTTTCATCTAGGACTGTATACTTGGTGAAGATTTAAAGAACGAAAATAATTTTCCTTTATATTGAAAAATCTGTAAGAGCTCATAAAAGTGTATGAGGGTAGTGAATACTGCAAAGTATTCATAGTCTCATAAAAGGTATCTCCCCCAAAATATTTTTAGTCGGTTTTCCATTGATCAATAATTCTAACAAAATATTCGAAAACCTAAACTTTTATTTTCAATTCATCATTTTTAACATATTCTAACGGATGTAAATTTGAAAGAGAAAAGGGAAAAAAAGAAGTATTCCAATCATTTTGGTATTTAGAATTTTTATGATAAAAAAAAGACGTATTTAAGAGAACATTTGCGAGTTCATTCAAACTGATGGTGAAATTAGATACCCCTCATGGGAGTGAAAAGTTACTACTAGATGTTTCGAAGTCCGGAGATGTTTCTGTCGTCAACAAAAACTTTTAATACAGTATTCCTTTACTTGCTGTTTAGAAGCTTAGGATATGTTGTAATTGATTTCTTTGAAGTTATTTTTAAGCTTTGAAAACATTTTATATATGTATTTCTGGAATACTTAGAAAAATCATTACAATATTTTTGGGGGCATTTTCAATGAGGAGAAGTTAAGAATGGTATTCAATATTGTGTATGGATAGTTCGAAGTATTATAATTTAGATAATGCACAGTGCATTATTTCTAAACATATTGGAAAATTTCGTTTAAAACTGAGAATGTTTGCAATATATAGTACATTAAAGTTCAACTTGTACATTACATTAAATTGTAGAAATGGTTTTCACATCACTTGTTGCTCATTATTGTGTACGATATTGTATATTGATCGACATTAAAAAGTTTTGTTCAATACTGATTATATTTCAATACTGCTGATTTTTTTTAAACTACATTCTTCTAAAAGCTGTATTGTAATATTGAAGAACTAAAATTCGATAGAGCTGTAATAACAGTAAACTATTGTGTGAGTATGCAATTAACAAAAAATAAACTGTGTTTTGACTTTCTTTTTTTAATATTTCATTTGGTGAAACAAAAATTGAGATTTATTACATCTTTTCAACAAATTGGATAAATATGTTGAAGCTGGAGATGAATAATTCCTTAAAATTCTTCATTATGACAATTTCTGCGTATTAATGAGAAATTATATTTCAATACTGCTGATTTTTGTTACCTTTATAATAGAAAGTTCAATTGTAAAGGTATCTAAGATTATTTTATCAAGAATGTTTCTGTACTTCCAAGTATTAAAATTCAATTCGAGATAATTGTTTTTATTTAAGGAGAAGAAATTTGAAATTCAGTCTTCAAACTTATATTAAGTACAGAAAGTTAAAGAAAATTGCAACTCCAGTGACGATAACGTCGATACCAAGCCAGACGGGCAGCCTGTGTCGAGTGGTTAAAGAAACCTCAGTGGCTGTCCGTCGTGCGCGAATCCCTGCCTCATGCAAACTGTTACGGATGGTTTGGCAGAAGACAGATGCCCCATCTGATAATGGTAGGTAGGTTTGAATATGGCTTGCTGTGGTGAACAGGTCCCCACGAAACATTCGCCTAAATTGCCTATCAGTCCGATCCGACGTGCACCTGGATGATTCACTGCCTCTTTGCCGTGTTCTCAGATGGATCTGCGTCCATCGTGCCTCACATCGCTGAATTGTCCCGTCCAACACGATTGGCAATTGCGCGCACCGACAAAACGAGCTCATGTACGTATGTTAGCGATATGCGCTAAGAATTACTTTTGAGGGTCTGTAAATTACTTGCCTTTTCGAAGTTTGACGTCATGTTTTACGCTTCCATTTTTAAGCCGATTCAATTTATAATTAAGCCGAATCACCGACGCAAGTTTCGTTTAGATTACGTCATGTTCGGCAAACTGCCGTGCGTCATGTAATTAAACATAAAAGTCTTGAGTTTCCGGTAGATGAAGTATTTCGGAGAAGTTACGTAGTTCAACCCGCTATTTGAATAACGGCTTTTGACATGAGCATATAATCCGTGAACATATTCAGGAAAGGGTCGAGGAGCCTGTGCTTGAGCTGGAAAGATAACTGGAAGGTGTATCAAGCCTGCCTACCTTAAGGTAACTTTTGTATTACTTCTGTATTAGAGCTCTATGATAGTCCATCACAGTATAGAAATAAACTGAGTTTACGAAGTGTTTTAATACAAAAACCCAGCTTATATTACCAGTTGTTACTAGTGAGAAGGAAAATATTAAAATTGTTTTTTTAACTAATTAGAACTCGTTTTTCAAATGAATAAACTTTTATTGTGTTATTGTTAAAAGGCTTGTCGTCTATACATTATTTTTGAGCATCTTGAAGAGTTTTAACGTATACCCTTTTTTAACAAACATGGCTTTTACTGCACATTTTTACTCTGCTATTTAAAGATATACATTAGAGGTATTATAAGAATTGTTGACGTGCATGTTTTGCATGTACGCTAACAATGTACTTCTAGGATACGTTCTCGCTCCTCAGACAGTAACTGTTGGTATTGAGCTCGTTGATGTCTCCGAGGCATTTTCTACCCTTCTACAAGTTCCGTTACAACAACAATCTGTCATTGATAGCATATACAGAAAGACCCAGTTATTGGCTTTTATAGCCAGAAACTGGGTATTACGTGACCAGATGCGCATGCGCATTTAATCATTTGCACACGACTCTCACATCTACCGATCCTGCAATTTTCACATCGCTACGTGTATTCCTTCATGGTGTTGCAATTTCACTTTTGACGAGTGTATATTATGAATATTTTAATGTTTTCATAAGATAAGGTTCTTTGTTTGAAAGTAAAAGAGGCTATTGACTCAGTATTTGAATTAAATATCGAAAATATTAAAAAAAAAAGAGATTTAGAAGATAAAACTCTTGCGTGACTAGTTGGTTATAAATGCACGAGAATAATACGTAAAATAATGTGTTACAAGATGAGAAATTTTAAATAAACGTCACAAATCGATGAGACTGTAAAGGCTCAACGGATCAAAATGGAAATCCCTGAAATGTACCCCTATACTGCTTATCACTTACCTTCATACATCACTCCCAGATCTTATCTTAGATTAGTAAGCGTGGTGTTTCGTTAGATTAGCAATTTTCAAATTGTCTGGGGTTTGATCTACAAGTAAAATACTTCACTGAGATGCTATGGAGTTATTATAAAATTTGATTAAAATTCAGCAATCAGCCGACGTTCCTGGCCGTGAATAGCAATTCTGAGAGAATCAAGTTGAAGAACATATTTGTGAACAACATTATTAACACTGATGTTAGAAGGAAATTACTATTCAGTTAATGAGAAATGCATTTTGTTTCTGGTAACACAAGTATAAATACTACATACCCTAATAATTTTTAATCCTTCACCATTTATCTTCTTAGTTCCACTTTTACTACATTGCTTAACACTACATTACTTAATCTTTTTACTACATTGAAGATACTTAAAATTCACAAATAAATATTTTATGGAAGAATAAGTCCTGTTTTTCAAAAAAATTCAAAAAGCTAGAATTTTTCAAAATGTTCCACGCGCATTCGTTCTCATCTAATTTCTTTCAAATTTCCCAGGATTGTTAATAGAAGTGTTTGCCACAAAACTGTGCAAAATTCTTTGAAACGATAAATATTTTTCATATTTATAGACCATGAAATAAAGCAAAATCATAAAAAATCAGGCAGATTAAAAAAAATTATTTATGGCTTTAAATTCATAAAAAAAAATCAATGCACAATAATATTTATATATATTAGGCAAATTTATACTAAGAAATTTAAGGTTTTTAAATGATTTCGAATGCACATGGAGTATTTTGAAAAATGCCAACATTTTTTAATTTAAAATAAAACAGGTATTATTTTATCAAAAAATCCTTATTTTGAATTCTAAGGGTTAGCAATGTAGTATAACAGAATACAAATTATTCTCCTTTTGTATGTAGAGTTAAAAATTGATAATTAAAAATTCGAGATTGAAGGTCCCTTGTTCCCTTAAAGCTTTTTTTAGATATCAGGGCAACAATTTGTATTAACTAACCTTTTTAATTTAGAGACACGTGTTTAGCCTTTGAAACTGTTAAAAGTGGAGGTAAAATTGAAAAAATGATAAACTTTTAAGTCTTTCTGTTAACACTGTACCAATCAATCAACCTGAGTAATAAGAATTTGAAATTGACAGTTAAATTTACCAGTTAAGTTTCTATTCCATGACGATCTACATACGACGAGAGTCCATTAATACTTCGAATAAAATGTCAAATCTTTAGGGAGTATAAACTGTAGTTCTTCACTTTTATGAAAGAAATTATTCAAGAATTGTGTTCGCCATTTTTAATTTCTTTTCTACAGAGCACGCAGAACAATTTAAAACTGAAACTGATACACAGAGAAAATAAAATTGCTCTGGAATGAAAAAAAAACCCAATTTTTTTTAATTGAAAAAAAAGCGTAATTTTCTCAACTGCTCATTATAGACGTGACCTCAGTGAGCTGTGTGTAATCGCAACTATTTTTTCTGTCAGATAAAGATCACCGGTTCCCTTACTGATATTGAGCAAAAAGGAGAAAATAGAGTCAGAATTACCATATAGCTTGTTAATGCTACAAAGGTTCTCTGAAAAGACGACATCAACAAACTTAACTTCTAAAATAGGATGCTGAACAATTACAGATAAAAAAACATATTTTGTAAACATTTTTCTAGTTTTTTATTTCTTTTCATTAAATGAAGACCTTAAATAAATAAACGCTTTGAAATTATTACAGGATTCTTATTTACCTTAGTATATCTATTCTCCTAGTGAACCTATTTATGCTGGCAAAGGCAACGAGCGGAGGCCCAGTTGGCAAAAGCAGCGAGCCAGTGATCTGAACGTCTCTGGTTCGATGCCGGTCGCTGAAAAATCCACCGCCATGTACGCTTAGGGCGGCTGGTGCACGAAAAATCTGTCGTGGATGACATGTCCTCAAAGTTCTCAAAATTTATCTCTGGAAGTGAGGGGTCAAGTGTACCGATCTCGTCGCTTGACTCGGTTCAAAATTATGAGACCGGTCCTTTAGCCAAGTAGGACCCTGACCTTTGTGGTGCTATTGAAAACCGGAACTGCACCATTCTGCCCAATAGCCTTTATGGACTTGATCTGATATACTGTCGGTCAAGGGGCATAAGCCCCAACAACAACAGCAACCTATTTATATAATGTGATAAAACACATCTCAGGTGTCCTTCTTGATGGTGTAAAATTCCAGGTTTATGCCCTCTCTGTTCCAAAGTTTTTCGCCGATCATTTAACTATCCTTGCAATGTCTAAGTGTGCGAAATGTTTTATCAAATTTCTTGTCAGTCACTTCTTCTAGATACATCACATGAATGTTTATTTTATTGAATACAAACTTTTCTTTTTATTATTTTACTCCTTTTGTGTGAAAAATATAATACACTCATGGACAAAAAAATTAGCGCACCAAGAAGGAGTCGTCAAAATGAAACGAAATTTTACATACGTAATGACTACTTTGATATAAGTAAATGATAAGAAAATCAAAGAAAAAGGATAATTTATTTCAGAGAAAAAGGCAAAAGAACGGAGGAGTTAATACTCCGTTGGACCCCTTCTAGCGCGAATACACGATGCGATACGATCGGGCATTGAGTCATACAAGTTCTGTATGATATCTTGAGATATTTCGTTCCATATTTGCTGTAACCTTGCCTCTAGTCCGTTCAAACTCGTGGGATGCCCAACTTGTCGTCCCAAATGATCCCAGATATGCTCGATTGGAGACAAATCTGGGGATCGGGCAGGCCAAGGAAGGGTAGTAACAGTGCGGAGACAGTCTTGTGACACCCTTGCCGTATGAGGCCGAGCATTGTCTTGTTGAAAAATGGCTCCTGGGAGCCGTTGCATGAGTGGCAACACATGTGGTTGCAGGATTTCATGAACATACCGCTGGGCTGTCATGGTGCCATGGAACAATACTAGGGGTGACCGTGTATTGTAGGCAATGGCACCCCATACCATCACACCAGCTGTGGGAGCGATGTGTCGCTGTACAGCAAAGGCAGGATTGAAGCGTTCACCACGGGCTCTCCACCCACGAACACGATTGTCATCACTGCCGAGATTGAATCTGGATTCGTCGCTAAAGACGACCTGGTTCCATTCCGCTGCAGTCCAGTTTCCTCGTGCACGGCAAAACTCCAAACGGAGGCGTCGACGCACACGTAATGGGCGCCGCGATACCAACTGTCCTTCAGCCAGGCGCCTTCGTATGGTTCGAGAAGACACAGAGGCCCCTAGTGAAGGTGCTACCTGTGCCTGGATGGCGGCCGATGAAGCAGTTGGTTGTACGCGTGCATTTCTTACGATGTGGCGGTCTTCTCGACGACTGGTCTGTCGAGGGCGTCATGAGCCTGGTCTTCGTGTACATGACATTTCTCGGGTCCACTGGTCCCAACACCTCGTCACAACACAATCAGAGCGGCCTAATTGACGATCTACTCGCCTAGCTGACCACCCAGCTTCATCATCCGGACGATTCTCCCCCTCTCAAACTGCGACAACTGCTTATATTGTCTTCGAACACGGCGTAATGGCATGTCTATCTCAGCTCTTCCTTTGTAAATGATTCAGCACACTCAAACAATCTTTGGTTACCTGTTTTATACTCCACAGATTACGATGTTCAACGCCCTCTACCGGTTATACGTAATGCGCAATCACGCTGCATTTCTAATCATTTGTATATCTCCCCGACATGTACCTTCATTGCAAGTTTCGTTACGATCCTTCAATTATTTCTTGGTGCGCTAATTTTTTTGTCCAGGAGTGTATATAGTATAACAGAGTGCTCAAGTATTGAGCACGTGTTAAGGAGTAGTACATTGCGTTGAAAAAGAGTAGAACAAGTTTTTACTTACCACACACTTTCAGATTAAATAATACATTTATTAAAAAACCACAAAGAGACCACAGATTGAACAATACGCTGGCATCACACCTTCGTCTAAAGGGCTGGAAAATATTTGGATTTATCAAGAGAGCACAGATTGAACAAAGCGCTGGCATCACATCGGTACATAAAAGGTGGGCAATATTTGGATTTTTCAATCCTTTAGCATCGGCTGCAATACTATGCTTTTTGCATGCTCACGGACGCCTATCTTCCTCATGGTAAAGATGTTAACTAGAAGAGCATAGATTTTCTTTTAATCAGTTTTTAGAAGATTAATTACACCCTCTAGAAGCAGGTGCAGCCACGTGGTTCAAAACCTTTTATCATATGCTGACGGATAAACAACTTACTCTCGGATAGCTGCACGAAGACTGACTTCACACACAGTTCTCTAACCGGTAAGCCAAATATTTGCCACTCTTTTTTCTGATGCCATCTTTACAAATATAAACTTTTTGGAGCAGAGGAAGGTCAATACGAATTCATAAAAGCGCCGCTGGGGGTGAAAACCAGTTCCCGAGGGAATCCTTAGAACGTCGATTTCCCTGTCTACTCCTATGGGAGCCGAGAGTTCTAAGTCAATAGTTTCATAACATAGAGTAATATATTATTTTACTCTATTGCATACACTTTTTCTGAAAATGCACACTTTTATATTTATAAATTTGAAATTCTTCTTTGAGTAATTAAATTCGTTTAACTTAGTTTTTCTTGTTGTAGAGTGAATGATATTTTACTTTTAATGTTAGAGTAACTACTGCATATCCTATTGCAAATTAAATAGCTTTGTCTAAGAGTCTGTGTTATCGATGACGACATCTATCAAGAAAACTAATCAAGATGATTGTACGGTAATGGCTTATGTCTTTTAAGATAGACTATTTAGATGTGAGTAGACCATAAACATTGACGACGGACCAGTTGTTAGTAATTAACAACGCTTTTATTAATCAAATGATTTTAAACAAAGTAAATGGGGAAATTTCCCGCTCGTGGAATGACATCCACACAAAGCAACGTTTTGGCTACTACTGAAGTATTTTTGTCTACGTCATATCAGACGCCGCCTAGCGCATGCACTCAGACATGCCGCCCGGCCTTGCAATGTGACAACATTCAAGAAATATAAAGTTAAAAGAAACTATTACATTATAAAGGAATAATTCAAATACAAATAATACACAATTTCAAATATAAAAAAACACTTATGCGTAACATCTTGAGAAATTATACTATAAACATGACACCATAAAATGGTAATTTTTTCCTTAAAAATAAATCAAATTTCATATCAAACTTATTCATCAATGGGAAGAATACAAATATTTCTTACACTTCTCTTTAACATTTTTCCATTAGACAATCGTAAATTTACAACTCTGACCTTTGTATCTGTACCATGAAAAAGTTCGGTAATCCTACCAGTCAACCATTTCGTACTCGGAAGGTTGTCATTCTTAATTAATGCGAGAGCACCAATTTTTACATTACTTTTTTGAAACTTCCATTTGCTTCGCTGTTGTAGATTGTTCAAATAGTCTCGTTTCCACAACATCCAAATATGTTGGCTTAGTTTAGTTACCCGCTGCCATTTCATAAGTCTATTTTCAGGAATATTTATCAATTGAGGTTCAACAATGGAGGTGATGGGTCTGCCTATCAAAAAGTGACCAGGGGTCAATGTTTCAAAATCATCGAATTCCGATGACATGGGAGTAAGGGGTCGTGAGTTCAGCACTCCTTCAATTTCTGAAATGACAGTTAAAAATTCTTCTAGATTAAGATTCGAATTACCGACTATACGCTTTAAGTGGAACTTGAACAATTTGACCCCCGCTTCCCAGAGTCCACCGAAATTCGGAGATTTTGGAGGGATATGGTTCCATTCTATACCTTTGTGACTGAGATAATTAGCCAATGTTTCATCTGGGTGATTTACCAGTTGGTGTAGTTTTTTGAGCTCTGCGTTGGCTCCAACAAAGTTTTTTGCGTTATCACTAAATATTTTAGAACTTCTACCTCTTCGACTAAAAAATCTACATGTCCCCTTCAAAAATTTATAAAACAACAGTATGTCTTTTTTTTTTCAGTGCCTCACCACTTCCCCTCAAAATGTTTACAGTATATACACTGGGGGAACTGCAAACCAATTTGGTTCGGTTTTATTAAAGGGTGGGAGTTAGAATAAGAAAGTTGATACAAGACTTGTTCCTCATGAATGCAGCAACTTCCTTGCACCAGTCTGTCCAATCCGTGGAACCTCTCTTGATGGTCGCAGTCCTAGTAAAGGGGTTCGTTGACCGTGTGGGCATCCTTTGTGCAGCAGGTCGTAGGTCCTGAGGCGCTGGTCCGGCTTGACGATGGACAGGAGGTCTCTTGGGAGGAGGCCAACCTTGCTGGGCGGCAGAAATCTTCCGTTTCCTGTACTTATGCAAAGGAACTTTAAAATTGTCATTCTTCCTTTTGATAACCTTGTGTACCTTATCAGCGACGCATTCATCCTTTGATGGAGTTTTTGTAGTGCACACTTTACCTTTCTTCGTACTTTTGCTTGTATCGGTATTAGATTTTAATGCAGATTCTATTTTGTCAAATTTATACGCCGCACCAACGTGTTTAGTTACTGGCTTTATCTCTCTACTTGTGTCATGTTTTTCAACAAACTGAGTCTGTTTTTGGTATTGGTGCTTATGCGACTTCTTGTTTACCGTTTTAATTACTTCAGTATTTGCAGTTTTAGTGCTGGAACCTGAAGGCGCTTTTTCACGTTTTTTATCCCCCTTAACTTTAGTTTTATCCTCTTTTGACGAAAAAGTCTCTTTGAAACTTGCGATATCAGAATCGTTATCATTAAATCAAATTTCATATCAAACTTATTCATCAATGGGAAGAATACAAATATTTCTTACACTTCTCTTTAACATTTTTCCATTAGACAATCGTAAATTTACAACTCTGACCTTTGTATCTGTACCATGAAAAAGTTCGGTAATCCTACCAGTCAACCATTTCGTACTCGGAAGGTTGTCATTCTTAATTAATGCGAGAGCACCAATTTTTACATTACTTTTTTGAAACTTCCATTTGCTTCGCTGTTGTAGATTGTTCAAATAGTCTCGTTTCCACAACTTCCAAATATGTTGGCTTAGTTTAGTTACCCGCTGCCATTTCATAAGTCTATTTTCAGGAATATTTATCAATTGAGGTTCAACAATGGAGGTGATGGGTCTGCCTATCAAAAAGTGACCAGGGGTCAATGTTTCAAAATCATCGAATTCCGATGACATGGGAGTAAGGGGTCGTGAGTTCAGCACTCCTTCAATTTCTGAAATGACAGTTAAAAATTCTTCTAGATTAAGATTCGAATTACCGACTATACGCTTTAAGTGGAACTTGAACGATTTGACCCCCGCTTCCCAGAGTCCACCGAAATTCGGAGATTTTGGAGGGATATGGTTCCATTCTATACCTTTGTGACTGAGATAATTAGCCAATGTTTCATCTGGGTGATTTACCAGTTGGTGTAGTTTTTTGAGCTCTGCGTTGGCTCCAACAAAGTTTTTTGCGTTATCACTAAATATTTTAGAACTTCTACCTCTTCGACTAAAAAATCTTTTCAAACTGGCAATGAAAGCCTTAGTAGTCAAGTCCGAAACAAAGTCTAGGTGTGTTGCCCTGGTGCACATACAAACAAATATAGAAACATAGATTTTGTTGAGCACACCTTTCCTTTGATTCTTAAATTTTACAAAAAAGGGGCCGCAAAAATCTATGCCTGTCACATTAAAAGGAAAGTTGGGTACAACACGTTCCTCTGGCAAATCACCCATAATTTGACTTGCTTCTCGAGGTTTGTTTTTAAAGCAAGTGATGCAGTTATGTACAGTTTTACGACAAACATCTCTACCATTTGGTATTCAGAATTTTTGGCGAACATGATACAATAGGGACTGTGGACCTATGTGCAAGTTTTTTAAATGAAAATATTTTACAACAGTTTGAGTAAATCGATGCTTGCTAGGAAGTACCATAGGGAATTTTTCATTAAATCTTAGCTTAGATTTAGACAACCTACCTCCTACTCTTAATATTTTATCATCATCTAAAAAACAATTTAATGAAGCCAATTTGCTATTACCCTTAACAGACTTGCCACTTTTCAACCTTTTGATCTCTTCTGAATACTCACCTTCCTGTATATACTTAATAATAATGTTTTCAGCTTTAGTCAGCTCCATATGAGTCAGACGACCGGTTTCTCGTAATTGAGAATCGCAAGAACATGTGTTTCAAGTAGTAAACGTAAATTTTCAAATCTTTCGGTTAAAGCATTAAACAACGAATCGAAAGAATCATCACATGACTCTTATTTGTTTAGCATCGCCCTTTAGTGAGGCGCGTAGATAATACAATTTTTGTGTTTCATTTAATACTTCATTATTAGTAATTAGATCATTAAATTGACTTTTAAATGTTGACCAGTCCTCTATTTTCCCATTAAAAATAGGGAGAGGTATTTCTGGTAGCTTAACTTTCGTTTTTGCTGTCTGTGCGTTACTTGGGTTTCGCTGTTTCGGTTTACATTATCAACAATACTAACAGCATTTTTAATTGAATCAAGGAGGGTTTTGAAACTCACCTCCAATATCTCCAGGCGGTCTTCTGATTCACTTAAATCCTCTTCAGCTTCATTTATGTCACAATAAGCGTCATCTAATAGCAGAGAACAATATTGTTCTCGTAAATCTTCCAGTCTTGATTGCAGACTTTCTATTTTACGCATTTTCACACTTAGTTCGCTCGGAGTAGTATTAACTTCCTCAGTTTGTGTTTTGCAGAACTGTTCCAATTTCGTAATATTGCCTTTCAAGGCACCCTTTAATCTATTTAATTTCTCCATAGGTCGTTAGTCTACTGCGGATCTGGCGGAACACTTGTCTTTTAAGATATACTATTTAGATGTGAGTAGACCATAAACATTGACGACGGACCAGTTGTTAGTAATTAACAACGCTTTTATTAATCAAATGATTTTAAACAAAGTAAATGGGGAAATTTCCCGCTCGTGGAATGACATCCACACAAAGCAACGTTTTGGCTACTACTGAAGTATTTTTGTCTACGTCATATCAGACGCCGCCTAGCGCATGCGCTCAGACAGCTTATGAGGAGTAATGAAGTGCAAAGTTACAAAACTATCCACTCCAGATAAAGTGACAAATGTGTAAACAAGTTACGCAACAGCCTTCTTTAAAAAACCTTCATGGGATTTTAGTTGCGAAACCTTTTTAGAAAGACTTGTAGAAGAAGCAGGAGAGAGATTTTCAGGTAATAAATAACATTAGAAATCCCACCTCTTCTTATATATGATAGGATGTGGAAATTTTTTTAAATGAAAGTAACGGGATGATTACACGTGCTAAATAATTAATACAGTCAAAATTCTGGCTTGGTTACAGGAAATTGGAACGTATTATAATAATAGGAAAAGGGATCGGAACGCCTGCCAAACCAAATATTAATGAAAGAAAAGTAGGCAGTCAAAAACACAGTAAGATATATCTTGGAATTTGCGATATAATATTTTAATATACGAGATGCTCTAAAATCAGAGAGACCTTTGAATTCGACGAGAATTACATTGGGGTAATAACAGAGTGCTAATTTAGTTAGAAGGATACCTTAAAAAGAGATTAGGGACTTCAGAAATATTTGATTTGATAGATAGAGATGGTTTCCGATTTCAGAGAAAGACATATCAGATTTCCCTTCATTCGAAAGCCAAGTTTTTAAATCGAACTTAGATCCCTCATCCATGTTTCTGAACATGGTCTTTACTCCCTACCGTCAGTGAGAATTGAAAAAGAAAAGGAGGTAAGAGCCATTTGAATTAAATATACGAAAAAAAGTTTTGGAAGAAATAAGGAAGTCCATATATACGGTTACGTTTAACCAAATTCTTTATATGGATTTGATTTTGTTGAAAAATGATATCAAGAATAACCATCCACACTCGCATATATATGTTAACTGAGTTCTAGTAAGTAACTCTGCATATTTAACGATAAAATTTGTAGATATTCCAAAGTTTGAATAAGGATTGGATTATAAATTTTAGCTCATAGGCAATAAACCAACCTCCCAAAATTTCTAATAAAAAACAAAATTTAAATCTATAATGTTTATGCTTTTTTTTCACAGTTACCTAAACATTAAATTTTAATGATTTTATAAAGCTTTTACAGCTATACAAAGAAACTAAAATATTACATAATTTAAAATTATTTATTAGAATTTTTAAAAGTGATGTCCATCTAAGTATGCTAAATCAGTTTAAATTTTGTTTCTACCATACTTACTACCTAAGTGGAAGCTGTTTGAATATTTCAGAGATGAAAGTATTCTATTAAGCGTAATTTTGCAGTTTTCTTATCATTACTGCAATTTTGTTTCTACCATACTTACTACCTAAGTGGAAGCTGTTTGAATATTTCAGAGATGAAAGTATTCTATTAAACGTAATTTTGCAGTTTTCTTACCATTAATGTTTACATGATTTACACAAAGTATCTTACAACAAAATGTTGTTTCCGAAAATCCCCGAGAGTTTAAAAAAATGAATTTTACAAATGTTTATAAATGAAAAAGTCTATATTTATAAAAGATCAATAATCACCTTTCGTTAAACATTTTGTGAAAATTATACGACAGTTAGCTTAAGAAGTTTCTGTGCCTGAAATTGTATATAGATATCTAAACAACGGTTTTTTTCGGGAATATAAAGCTTAAATAAAGTTCAAATAAATTATTTATCATCTTACCAATCCTTAGATTTCCTAATTAGGCTATGTAAAAAATACATACCGTGCAGCCCGAATATTTAATACACTTAAAATAAAAGGTGTATTTTCTGGGCAAGAATGAAGTAAAAGAATGACTGAATTATTTTGATATATTTCCATCATCTTGTTCCCAGAATAAGCTTGTTCAAATATGCTTATAAAATGCAAAGTTCTCCAAAAAGTTCGAGAAAGGAGGAAAAGTTGGCACCCAAGTTTGAAATAAATTCTAGGAGAGAAATGCAAGCATTTTGCTTTGTGTTACTGGGAGGAAATTATTTTGCCTTTTCTGGAACAAGTCAAACTAAACTTTCAGAAGTAGGAATATTGAAGATGGTTTAAACACATTCGCTTTTTTCCAAAACGGTTTGATGGAGTTCATTTACATGGAACTAATCTAGTCCCCTTTTCAAAGAAATATAATTTAGACAACAATTTTTAATAAATTCAAAGTTAAAAGTTATCAAAAAGTTTAGAATAATAAACGGTTTTCAAATAAAATTCTATTAAAAACAAAATAGAATGTGAAAATTGGCGGTATTTCTTACATGGTCATTAACAGTCTGTAGAATTTGTGACGCCGTAATCTCTAAGAATCGAGAGTAACAATTCTCGGATTTAAAATGTTTTTAAACTAGTCTCGTGTTACCTAGAATTTATCTAGATTCTAAGTAATTCTAGGTAATAAGCCTAAGAAATCTAGATGTATCGGTAAAAAATAAGCTTTGGAGAGTTCATTCTAACCCTTCTCTTGGAATATCAAGAAAATCAGGACTAAATTACACAACAATAAGCCTAAGATAGACTAACCAAGTATCAATAAAGATAGCTGTAGATATATTTTAACTGTTCTCTGGGAAAAAATGAAAATATAGATAACATTTAAAATGTTATTGCAAACGTATAAAATGTATGGATTTTATTTATTTTATTTTGTTCTGGTATCATTGAAAATCTATAGAACCATATATATATTGAAAATATTAGAACCATATAATATTAAGAGCTATAAAACTAAAAGTTAATACTAAGAAGATATGTGTTTAAACTGGTTTCAGAGAAAATTAATACAAGAAAGGAAGAAACATATCGATAAAGGCTGCCGATATATTACAATTTCTATCGTTACAGAATAATCAATTACGTCCAGTTCATTAGAAGTAGTAAATGAATGCAGAAATTCAGTGTCACTACGAACATAATGTTTCGTTCAACAAAACAGGAAAATGAATGTTCTTCGTCTTGAACATTTTTTAAATTTCCAATATAAGAGACGGAGAAAATAAATCAATGATTTTTGAGAGGACTCCACATCCGTAAAGTAAATTTAAATGTAGAGGATTCGGCACATCTATGCTTCAAAAGGACGGGTTAAACAGAAATTAAAAAGAGACTTGGCTTGAAAGCAAGATACCAGATATGTACTCTAAATACTCATTCAATTATGCGTAGATATAGTGTCATAAAATTGATATGATAATTCAGTAATGCAAGAAACTTAGAATAAAATATTAATGTCTCCTGCAAATGAATTTCTTGAATTCTTGAAATCTTTTTGAATAAATATTTTAAATGTTGCCAGTAAACATGATATTTAGATCATACGTTTTTATACTTTCATATTTAACATCTCATGTGGAAATTTATCCAATTTTGAAGCATTAATTTTTTTAGGGTAATATTGCCTTGTGCATGCCATCAAATATTGAATTACTTTAATAGATAGTTGTAAATAGGTATAACCTAAGACCGTTATTGTTACTATCTGCATTTACCACCCTAGGGGAATTAATAGAAGTACAGAGCGAGGATTTGAGGTCTAGAATCAAAAGCACATTTGTCTGAGAGGCTTTACTTGAATTTCGTTAAATAATTATAATATAACCATTCCCAAGTAACACGCGACCGTTGGGAAACCATTTTTAACATAGTTGGCCAACAGTTGAATTTGGCCATTGGGGTTATTTTGAAACAACGATTGGCGTTTCAGCTCATCCAAAAGTTGGCTGTTAGTTGGCCCAGCCGTAGGGAGTGCAGTTTAACTCTCATTTGAATTTGGGAGAACAACATTTTATAATTGTTGACCAGGCACAAACATTTTGCAGTTGACACCTATTTGTATCAGGAGGTTCTGCCACCGGTAACAATGCCCCAACGATGTAATGAAAAATTTGAGCCAACGATGTGTGTTACTTGGGATACCTATACCACCGGACTTATGACTGACCGATAACATTTAACCACATTGACAGCTCGTATACGTTAAACTCTCCAGAAGAATTTGGTCTTTGGTTTCACTTGTAAGTAGTAGCTACTGCATACAAGGGACAATTCGCTGTAAAATAGTGGCTATTTGAATCCCTTTACCTAACCCTTAATTTTGCGTTAAAACCACAGAGAAAAACGAGGTATGCAACGTCCATAATCATCATATCTCAAACTAAATCAATTATCCTGATCTGAAAATAGACGCAGTGCAAGTTGATCTGTGAATCCAACGAAATGACGATGAAATTAGCAAACAAATCACTAGATGGGTCGGGGTATCGGAAGACTCTAAAACCTTCATTTATGCACTGAAAAAATGTAAAATATTATTAGCAAATAATCCATGTGTCTTTGAAAGTTCTATAACTTTTCATTAAACTATCCCCAGAAAGTGATTCTAGTTGAACCACAGGGGTAATGCACATATAACGATCGTTGAATATCGAAAGTCAAAATTAGGCTTTTTCATTTTTAAAACGCAGTCAAAATGATCCTAAAAAGGATCTTTTTCTTTTAATGTACTGATGGTTATTTGATTGCATACAGATTCAATATCAACTTTTACGCAAAATTAATAATTTCAGAAGAATTGTAAATTTTGTTTCTTTTGCCCGCGTAAAGGTTACTGAGAAAATATAACTTTTTGGTTTTAATTTACTTATTTCAGGGATTTGGATTTATCAATTGTCATTCAGTTTTAATAGAATCTACTTTTCTTAGGTAATGCTGATATTTGGGCGCAATCTATGTCTGATAATTCAATCACAAATAAAACAAACATTTTTCAATCTAGTCTTTATATTACTGTATCTCATTTTTTTTACCTTTGTATACATTTTAAATGTAAAATTTATAACAAGAGTTTTTTAATTAAGTTTTTTAAAAACCTGCAAAGCAAGAAAATATTTTAATGAGATGGCTCATAATTTTGCTGAAAAATAAGCACCTTTCTTCCAGTAACGAAATAACAGTAAAAAATTCAACTAGCATTTTAACCAATGTTCCTTGTTCATAATTCATTCAGTTTTTTCTGTTTTTAACACAAATACATTAAAAATAATACTTGGGAAAAACTCCATTATATGAAATTCTCGTGAATTTTTGATATGTCACGAGATGAAAAGGGAAATAATATATGATCTGAATCCATATTTAACAAGAAAATATGAATGAGGTAGTTATTATAATTAGAAAACTACAGTAGTTTTGTTACACAGTATGACAACGTAGCGAATAAAACAGGCTGTTTTGCATATTTTGCATTCCAATACATATATCACCCTATTTCAAAATAGGGAAGCTTTAAATTTTTTTTCAGTTTTACTTCATGGTTTCAGAACATGGTTAACGAAAGTTTATTCTTTGGTTTATTCTTTTCTCCAACTTCTAAAATTATTATTTGTGGTAAACTACAGGTGAGTTTCAGTACAGGTCCCATGTATTGGAAAAATAAGGCTTGTTCTTCAATATGACATAAAAAATTTTAGCAGCAGTGCAAAAGATTATTGTTCAGTAGATCACCATTTTTCCGGGGTGTTTCAGGAATGGAGAAATTTAGGAAAAAATTGGATTCCTATAAAAATTTTCATTTAAATTCATTTACGTTCTTTTTAACCATATAAACGCAGTAATAATCTTGAGAGACTTTAAAATTATAACCAACTTGGTTTCGGAAAAATATGTGACCCGTAAACTTGTAATTACAAAAATTTTTACGTTATATGCTAGGTGTAAAATTAAAAAAAACTTTCAGATAGAATTTTTTTAAGTCAATAATTTTATATCAATTCATAGATCAACAGCCATTCAAATTATTTTTTTAATTAAATTTTTTTAACCAAGAAATTTTTACTATTCTTAGTGCTAAATTACTTCCGATCCCTATGCTGAGTATTTATCTTTGGAGGTCATTGACTACGGAACGCCTTTCTACCATTTTTTATAATAGGCTTGATGAATTGCTCTTCGCGCGATTGAAGTTTACTATATGTTTATGGAATAAACTAAATGAGAAAGCAATTCATATATTGGGTAAAGTTTTCGCGTTGAGAGAACATTAAACTGGACTATATTTTCATCGAATTATAGTCCCAAACTACACAATAGTTAAAATATTGTTACTAGCAACAGTTGTATGGCCAGTAATTTCTTTGGAGTTCCTAGTAAGCATTTCATGAAGTCTTTAGCGATGTACACTAACATCCTATTTTAACATTGATGATTTTAAAAAGTCAAAGAATTTTTAAAAGGATATGCTAAAAGGCCCATAGAAAATTTTGGAACAGGTCCTGGCAGAAGAGAAAAGGAGAGATCGACTACGCCATTAAAATTTATAGTTAAAAAATATACCTAAGCTGAGAAAAGTAGTAAGTTGAGGCATACTGTGCCGTATTTCTTTATTGCTTACGTAAACTGCTGTCATTAAAATATATTATCGATCGGATGTCTGCGAATGTTTTTTTTATAAGCCATAATTAAATAAACACTTTTCCTCTGTTTTTTATTGGCATTTTTCTTTACTTAAGGGGAAGAAATGTTCTCTCAATATTTAGTAGAAAGGACAGTTTATTTACGGTATACTTAAGTTATCTTTGAAAAACGATTTCGTCTGATTTATATTTTGTTCGCTAAAAGCAAAATATGTTCAAATGAACTCAGCACTGATATTCTAATCCTTAAATTGCCTTAACAAATAATTTTTCAATCTTGAATTGTCCCTCTCTCCCACTTGAATTCTAAATTTTAACAAAAGGGGGCAATAAAATGCATTCTTTAATCTACAAATATCAATTGGTATTTCTGTAAGAAAGTCATCTCTCACATCACCATATTTTGCTTTGTTTTTTCCTTCGTTAAAACAAATTTATTGCGGGGCAGGAATCAAGACCCGCATGTTCAGTATCCTCGGTAATATTTTAACGAAAGAGTTACTGAGCTATGTAATTGCCCATTTCTTTAAAAACTCTATTGCAACCCCACAAGTAACTTTCACGAAGATTCACAAAGATGGAGATGGGGAAAAGTAGGCATTGGGTAACTTTGCCTAAGCAGCAAGTTATACCAATGGTAGAAAAATAAAGAAGAAAGAAGAGATAAATATTCTCCTATGTTAAGGTATGTGCCTACCCCCAAATCGCTGTTTTTGTGATATACTTTGAGGTATCTTTGAGGATCTCATATACTTTGAGGTCTCATACCTCAAAGTATATGAGAAGAGTTTTACGATGACGATAGGACCGGTTTTCTTCCAAGGGGTAAAATAGATAACAAACATAAACGAAATAAAAAGAATGAGGTGAGATATCTCTAAAATTCAATAACGTGCTCAATTTGAATTTCAATGAAATGCTACTGCATTATTCTTTTGTTGACGGGTAACCAGTCGTTGAGGATTCGAAAATCGTCACACATCTACCAACGCGATATGTGATCGCCATTATTTGCCTATTTTGTGAAATGGTACATGCTACTGCAGTAGAAGACTTTGTGATAACCTCAAAATTCTATGAAGGCTTTATTTTCTTCAAAATGAATTTATAAATTTTTAAAATTCATTAAAATATTTTATAGGGTTTTTATTTTCGCTAACGCATTTTAGTGAGCTATAATATGTTTAGTTTAGATGTCATCGAGAATTATGACCTTTTTCTAGTTAAAATGTGTATCTATCAGTTCTGATTGCAATGAGTTTCAATGGGTAAATGTGACTTACAATTAGTTATAATTTGCTAATTGTAAATATAGTTCTTTGGTATAACTGAAATAAAGTTTCAAACCAATCATTTTATTTATTAATATAAATCTCATATTTTTCTTACCGCTAAAACCTAGAAGTAAATCAAAGAATTTAGCAAGTATTAGGTCAAAAATGCTTCGCAATAATATAATTATCTCTTTCACATCTACAAAAATTCATGTAAGGAAATAAACATGTTGGTTTTTTTTCTTACTTGAATTTCCTGATTATGAATTTAATACATTTTATTTTAAAAATATTTTTTGATGCAAACAATTTTGAAACAGGATTTCGAAAAGTTTGCATCCTGTGTCAGAAACATTTTTTCAGATCTTAGAGAATATTCTTTCGTACCGAGAGCTAACAAATACTATAGCACAACTGTCAAGAGAAGGTTAAAAATTTCCTGAAATATAATCCTATATTTTCTTTGAACTCACCGCAATGTATTGATTGATACATTTTCCTTAAATTTAAAAAGCGAGAAAGTCAAAGTATTTTCAGTGTTTGAAGGGCATATTTTTGAAAAATAGTTCTTTTGTTAGACACAGAGAATTAGTAAGGTTTGGGGAACTATACATTTTTCAGAAGTTTTTTTTTTCCATTTTCTTAGCTTTCCCAGTATTTTACCGAGACAGATAAGAGCTTTCGTGAGGTAAATACTTGTAAAGGAAAATATATATTCAAAACTGCGGCTACCATGTAAGCTTGAAATTTGAAAAATTCTAATTCTACTGCGGCAGTCGAAAAGAGCTGTTTATGTTATGAACATATGAAAAAAAGATTAATCTGGGGAAGATACAAGGTTTTCTTAATAGTAGTCATTTCCTGTATACAATTATGACAGGAACAAGAAGCAATTCCCTTTGTAATTACGTTATTCATCACCAACATGAATGATCTCAAATAGGATAGAAAGGCGAATTTTCCATTTCTATGTAAAGTAATAAGTTGAATCACGTAATTTAACTTTTGGGGTAAGTTTATTTTTTGTTTTGCAGTAGTATCAATCAAGTTGATTTCGCGCCTTTTCTAATGTACTATTATACATATAAATAAAGAAGCCCTTACATACATGTAAATGTATAGATATTTAATGACATGGAACTGGAAGAAATATGAATAAATAAATATTAATTTCATACGGAAAAATAGTGAATTGTACTTATGGGTAAGGAATTGTATAATTTTATCAATTATTGGTCTCAAACTTTCATTAAGTTTTCTTACCAATGCTGGCTCAATTATATCCATAGGTAATCCCTTTAAAAAATACAAATTTAAGTTAAATAAAAATAATTAGAACATTTGCTTCAAGCTTCTTAGAACAATATAACATGGAATAAATTCTACGCTGTACATAAGAAACCTAGAACTTTCATTTTAAAGAGCTTTTAATTTTGAAATATCCATATAAAAATTATTACTCTAGAATATATAAGCACCTATTTCTAATAGTGATTATTTAAAAATAGTTTATCTTTCATTTCTCTGTAGACATTTGTAATTTTTCTTTTCATAAATTATTAATGATATATGGAAATCAAATCAAATTTATCTTGAAAATAAATTGGTATCTTACTTTTTAAGACTACACTAAGCAAAATTGTTTTGTTTTTTTGTTGTTGTTGCTTTAGCTTACTTTCGTAATATGTAAGTATTAATGATATTTAATCATAAATGTATATCATTTGTCTCTTCTGTATTTAAGAAAATTACTTAAACTCTTTACCGAAATTAATGTATTTTTAGGTGGGCGGGGGGGACAGCCACACCTAACAAATTTCTCATTATTTTTCAGCTTTTATTTTTTGTAATTGTGTGTTTTTGTGCTTTTCTGTGGTTGTACAGTTTAAAAAATGCGTATTTTTGATACTTTCCGGACTTCCCCGTTCCAAAAACACGCGTTCTGCGTGGGCGACCAAAAAAAAAAATCGACTGCCCTTATTTAACTTCATTTTTTTATTTTCTGGATAATTTTTCAATGAAAGTTCTGCATGTTGTCATTTATATTATTTCATGTTTCCCTCTGCGACGGAACCGCCATCTTGGTTACGTCTCCCATCGCCAAATTGGCGTCGGGAGACGTAACCAAGATGGCGGTTCCAATTCAGTGAAATACAAAGGGCACCGTGTATTGGGAATTAACCGAATATTTTAAAGTATGCTAAATATTTACTCTTTTTATATCAAAAATCATATTTTTTTTCTTAAATTAATAGGTATGTCGACAACCGTTAGAACTTCTCAAAAGCCTTGGAGAGAAAAATAATTTGGTGTCTCTAAATGGCCCAGACATAAAATGGTGGCCGCGTTTAGACTAGCCATTGGCCATGAATGTCTCCTGGAACATTTACACCGCTTCAACATTGTTTCTAGTCCTTTCTTAAGACTCTGGGACTTGGGATGGGTCATGAACTGTGAACGTTTGTTTCATTGCCCTGCAGTGGACTTAGAGTTCTCTTGAGGACCGTTACTGGGAAGCCATGGGACTTCTGGATTCATAGACTATTTGCTGCAGCTTTTTTCGTTTTTCGTGTTTCTTGTGTTGTGATTTTTTTATGGCTGTAGTTATCGTTTAATACGTGCCATCGAATATAAAAAAAGGTATGTCGACAATTTGGATTTTAATCTACACATTTTCGGCAACACGTTAGCAGTTTTTCGATTCCTTAATTATAGAAATAAGTAGGACGTGTAAGAAGACAACTGCGAACAAATTCCTCTACCTCTTAACCATCTAAAGATTTTTCTACTCCTAATGCTTATATAAGGGGTCCAATCAAATGATTGCCCGACGATTAAGAACAGGTCCGCCCAGAGACTTTACGGGGCCTGGGGCAAACTTCTGTTGGAGGCCCCAAGAAAAATACAAAATGGAAAGAGACGAAAACACACATTCAAGTTATGTTACACATACTTAAAATTTTATTACATGAATGATTAACATAATTATTATATTTGATTGCACTGCTCTCTTGTTATATTTTCTGAGGAAATCTGATAAATACATTTTTGGGGGTCCCTCCGGCAGATTGGGGGCCTGGGCAGTTGGGGCAACTGGGGCCCCAAAGTGCCCCAGTTGCCCCCCCCCCTCCTCTTTGGGCGGCCCTGGTTAAGAATCGTGACTGTATGGGCAACACATTGGGGATCGGAATGTCACGCCTTTTTTAACTTCTTTTTTAACTAAAGATACCTACTTTGTGGTGATTTTTCTACTGTCTCTTTATCATGACTTGCACACTTTCATAGCGTATCTCAGTTTTTTCACTAACGTCCATCTATCGTCGCGAATAAGGTTGCGAATTTGTTGAATTTTCTCAAACGTAACGCTGGTTTATGGTCGACGAAAATGACACACATTTTGGACTTCCCAGTATTTTCGGCCATCACGAAATATTTTATGCTATTTGCATATTTGTGACGTCGATAGCGTGTCATTGCCGGACTGTGTCAATAATCTACTCAAAATTGAAATGGGTTTAACATTTGCATTCGTTAAAAATTCGACAATAATGCGTTGTGCAACTCCGCTCATTATTGCTACATTATTGCTACAAAACAAATAGACATGTGAATATCTGACAGATGTCAAACAATTCTGGACACCACAGACCACTTTTGACTGTTCTCACAACAATTAGCTTTTAAATGGCCTGCAGCTATTAAAAAGCATTGTTTAAATTTAATCGACCTACGTATATTTAGTTATGTTGCTTTCGAATGAAAGGATCCAACACTTTTGTAAGTTAAAAAAAATATAACAATCCCACTTTTCCCAGTATTTTGAGAGGCTATTATGACAGAAAAATATTTATGTTACAGTTCCTGGTACAGATAGATCCCTTTTATTTTTCTACTAAAAGGGAACGACAGAAAAATGCCTTCCTATCAGAGATATTTGTTGTTAAAAGATTGCTTTTGATTTTATATGAGGATTAAAAGTTAATTAAAAACTTGAGACTGATTTTGACATTCCATACTTTAAAAAAGATAGAAATAATTTTGAGAATGAAGTGTTTTTCGAATTTAATGCTAAAGAAATTTCTATCAAATTAACTCGATGATTCGCGATGTCACTAACTTTGAACAAGAAAGTATAATGTATAAATCTCTATTTTCGGTTATTTCTTCAAATTACGGCATATATTTCAGGTATAGTTTTTTTATAAACTGTGATAACATGTAAAGGGTAATTTAAACATATTTCCTTTAATGGTTATTTTTTCGAGATTCTAAAAATACAGCAGTTTTTATTCTATTTTAATAATTTCTTCTTGAAACGTATGATGAAAAATGTATCTTTTATTCATAGTGCACGTCATGTCCTGCATATTTTAATCAAAACATCCGAAATAAAGTGGATCAGTTACGTAAAAATTAATAAAACGTACAAAATATTTAATACATTGAATATTTCATTAAAAATGGGAAATAAAAAATATAATCCTTCTCTAAATACGGGTAAGATGCTTACATTCTTTGATCTTTATGAGTTGGTAATGGATTAAGTAGTACATGTTTTGGTAACTTTTTAAAATGATACTTTTCTGAATATGTATAGGGATTATTAGTTCAGAGGAATTAAATACTCTTCCCTTAAAAGCTGGGAGCTTGAAAGTAGAACAAAGTAACAGGATGGTGGTCTTTTTTTTTCTCGGCAAGAGAGATGATTGAAATTACAAAAAATATTTTTAAATATATGTTCAAACAAATTGCCTTACAATCTTCAATGATCTCTTTAGAAATATTTTTTACGAATTTCTCTAGTAACAAAGAACACAAATTTTGCAGGCTTTCTAAACCTAATTAGCCCTTAAGGTATAAGTGTTTGCACTCTGCTAATGAGTACAAATTATGATATACAGCACAGAATAATTCATATAAAAAATATTTTTCAAAAATTGTATAGGAAGTGTAGCCAATAACAACGAAGGATGCCGAACTTTTATATATTTTTCTATTTATTAGTTTCGACTATGCTTAAATTTATTGCCACACATATTTGTCAAAAATTTGCCTAACAACCCAGAAACCACAGCGGACCCGAGGGATACGGATTTCAGGCTTTTGAAACTTTCCCCAGTGAAAATTTTAAAAGCAGTCTCGATAATTCAGTATAGTAATAGATTTTCTCACAAATTTCAACATCGAATGTGCGTATGAGAGGGAGCAAAAGAAAAGGGCTGGAAACAGTTCGGCTCTTACAGCTTTGCGCATCACCTATTAACAATCTATGGAGGATACATTGGGGCGGTTACAAAACATAGCTCCGCCTTCTATAGTACCATCCGTTTAAGTTCGGGTTGAGAGACCGTATACATACGTCTCTAAGATAAGGAATTTAAAGTTGTCTTTTTTTGGAAAAAACTACAGAGTAGTAAAAAATCTAAAGAAAAGAAAGAAAGAAACTTGTGCTAGGTAGTCTCAGCCAAAAGTGACCTCGTGAGATAGTTCCCTAGGCATAAATCAGCCATTTGCAGTATCACGTGTAAATACTTGCTGTTATAGAAAACAAATTTTTACATTTTCCCCTTTTTACACCCTCTTATAAATTAACATAGACTTTCTCTGGGATATGTTACTAAGAAAGCCGAGATAGAATAAATCAATTACCTTTTGGTTTATCTACAATTGTAAAATACTATTTGAAGCATTCCTATAGTTGAAATTCTCTATTTAGGATGTACCTATCATAGAATCAATATTACTTTGGAAAAAAGAATCTAGAATTATAAATTTTGCCCTTCATATTTGTTACAAATATCGTGTATCAAGAAATAATTGTCCTCACCTCTATTAAAACATAGTACTAAAAGCAGTTAAAACTAATCCTCCCAAATGAAACGTTGAGCCAAAACCTTTGTTGAACTTGGACCTATGAAACGCATCCGTTTCAAAATGTTCTTATTAATATCGAAATTCCTACCTTGTAGATTTATATAAGGGCCTGACAGCGCTTTTTGAGAATGAAACTGAAATGTGTGCTTTTGTTCGATTGGACCTATCAGAATATAGATGTGAATTCAGTTGCAGTTGTCAGGATGGAAATTGGTGAAATGGCAGAGTCCAAAATGGTCATCTACAGCATCTATCACAGTTGCTCAGCAGGAATTTTGCTCAAACCTCGCGAAACTGGATGAAAATATAACTACATGACGTGACGTGTATCTGTAATTAAAAAAAAGGGGTATTGCAGATTACTTAAACGTGAAATGCGGGCATATTGTTCCGCAAAAAATCGATCAATACTACCACTGTAAATCACAGAATTCGATATATGCAGATAATTCTTTTTATAATTAAAATTATTTGATTCTCCTCGATCACAAGTTCTATAACTAATTCGTTGACCTAAGTTAAGGCAGTGCATTAGTTGACACCGCAGATCTTTAGTCCCCAATGTGAGCTATGGAGAAATTTCCTCTCAAATATTTTTAACATTAGTAAGTTAACAAAAGCCACACACTAGAAAAATTCCTATTTTTGATTTTTGTGTTTTCCATACAATGGTAGATGTTTAAATAAAGAGCTCATAGTTTTTCTGATTTTTAAATTTTACCGTAGTTAATTTTTTACAGGCCATTAAGTATTTCACGATCAACACTTCAAAATTTAATGAACTTAAAAAGATGTTTAAAAAATAGGCATTTTACAGTTAAAGGTCTATTTGTCAAACGACTAGAAATCAAAAATATGAATTTATTAATTAGTGATTAGAAAAATAATGAGAGGAAATTTGCGTAACATTTGGGTTTAAGACCTGTTCCACCTTAATATAAAAGAAAACTCAAAATTAAAACTCCCGCAAAACACTGAACTAACACCTACTGTTCCTCATCCTTATACGGTTTATTTATAATGTGTTGAAAAAGGTTTTTCTTTCAGAATGCATGTTTTCAGCAATTCATATAAGATTAAAAAAATATTCTCCGAATATGCCCGTTTCCCTCCAAAACCAAAAGCGACTTATTTGAAGCTTTTAAGAAAAGAGCTGGATTTTTACCACTTGTCTCCAAGGTGATAATGACTCAAAACAAAAATTTGTGTCCTTTGTATTTCGCTCTATTTTCCAGATCGATTCATTTCCCTTTTATCAAGGAAAAAATACCAGACAGTCGAATTTTTTTCTGCGTATATTTCTTCAAAAGTGTTCTTTTATTTTTTTTTCATGTTGAAATCTTGAGAGTAACTAGTGTCGAAAACATTGCATATATTTATTCTCAGAATATCCGTTTATTTTTGTACAAGTCAAGTAGGTTTTTATTTCTGGAAAAATATTGATCAGGAAGTGAGCGCTTTGTGAACTTAATAGGAAATATTTTCAAAACTGTCCCCATCTATTAAACTTGAAATGAGTTTTAGAAGTTCTTATTATGAATGAGGAGGAAATGAAAGTCGAAAGGAAAGAGAAACTGCATTTTTAAGATGGTTAAGAATAAATGTAATCCTGTATTATTGAGGAAAAAAAAGTATAGTACACGGCATTTGTGTTACTGAATTTTCCATAGCCTTTTTTCGATTCATTTATAAGGCAGACGAAGCAACCAAAATGCTGTGGAGAGATTGAATCATGAATTATGAAAAACACGAAAATTTATTCTCATGTTCAGTGAGTACAAACTAACAATTGGGACACGAGGAAAGTATAGAACGGAATTAATTTGGCAAAGGGCACTTGTGATATCACTCTCCATGTTGCATACACTTTCAAAGAAATCTGTTAGTGGGAACCTAAAAAGAGGGCATTCCAAAATCTTAAGATTGGCAAATTTGATTGAAAAAGTATTTTTCGCCATGATCCTAAATTAAAAAAATATTGATTCCTGAGACATGACATTTGGGGGAGTTTGCTTTTGAAAAACCTTTTAACTGATTTAAGCATCCTAGGAACAGTATGAACACCAAACAAAATTAGAAACATTGGAAAATTGAGATAGGATATAGGTGATACAGGAGAAAATATAGGAGATACAAGTGAAAATATTGAGATAGGATTCAATATAAGACCTAAACTGCAGAGTTATGAAAGATGTGAGGGAAAACATGGCGTTTGGAGTCCCTCGTCTCTATCTTCATAACTCCCCACTCGAATGGGAAAGCACTGTCAAGTATCTTGGGGTAACCCTGGATCGCAAGTTAACTTGGAACGCTCATGTTAATAATACTGTCAGTAAGTGCAATGCTGCGGTAATGCAACTCCGAAGTCTCATCTATGGTGGTCACCTTAGCATGAAGAACAAGGCCCTAGTTTTTAAACAGTGAATTTACCCCTTGCCCTCTATGCTATCCCTGTGTGGTTTTCTGCTGCTAATAGCCACATTACTAAGCTGGAAAAACTCCAAAACAGAACTCTCAGGCGAATTCGCTGAGCTTTTCGATATATGTCAAATTTGACTGTTAGGAGAGACCTCGGCACTTTATCTTTCACACAACAAGCGTACAAAATCTCCAAGAGATTTTATGATAACTTGCCCAACCTTCCAAATGAAATAACTATGAAATACCCTGATTACGATTACTCAAATAGAGATAATCGTAAGCGCCCTCGGGCTTGCCTCCTCAAATGCTAACTCTAATTTCCTACCGTTCCATTAATCGCACCTTGCTATCTTCACGCGTGCTTCTCTTAGCACAGCGCCTTCGCAATGCCACGGAATCGCTCTCGTATCGGGTTCGATCCCAGCCGGTGTCTCTTTTTCTAAAACTCTTGCTACATTTAGCTGTCCCAATGCGTAAGCCATAGTTATTTCTTTTCGAAGTGTATGGCCCTGTGGGCCCTTTTTCTTTTAAACTGCAGTTCTTGACTTCGAAAATTCATATAAAAACTAAAATAAATTTTTAAAAATTGAAAAACTTATATTGCAAAAAAATTTTAAAAAATAATCTTTGTCCTGTACGATGATAACTCTTGCTTTCTTGGGGCCTCTTACTCTTTATTTTTTCCCCCGTGGATCTTACTTTGTTTACAATTACTAATTATTGATTTATCTTTTATTTTTATTTTTATTTTATATTATTTTATTTATTTATTTATTTTTTTTTTTTTACTTAACGCGTATTTCTCTTCTGAATATTAATTTCCTCTTAAATTTACTGAGCACTCCCACCGTGATAACAATTATCTTGCTTACAGGAGATAAAGCCGTCAGGTCAAGGTACTCCACTTCCAAACTCAAATTCTGCTTATAACCCAATCTAAAGATCTTTCGGTAATTACGCTTAAATACAAATTAGGATATATATTATAAAGTCACACAAGAGTCCACTATCATAACAGGAAAATCGATGTTGTGTTGCCCCTTTACAATCGTATTTTCTCTAAAGATTACAAAATACTATGTCGGATTATAGAGAAGCACATTTTACAGATTTAACAGTAAAAAAGACTCTTGACATGTTAAGGAAATGACAGTAATTAAAAAGAATTAGGATTTCAGGGATGTCTTCATTTTCCGTTTCATTTAATCTTTTCGTATTCTACAGTGTTTGCCTCACTGAGCAATGCTGCATTTGAACAAATGCTAAACATAGAGGAAATTTAGATTTAACTCCATTTTTGAGGTCAAGAAATCAATAATAAATATGTCTTGGTTTAATGGAACTTTATTCTTTCTAAACAATCATTGTTTTGCCAGTTTTTAGGAACCCAGAACCAAAGCAGGATATTTAATTGAACTTTTTTCACTGATAGTTTACTTTTTCGAATGTTAAATAAAGTTTTATTGAAGAATTATATAAAGGAAAGTATATTATTTTGCTTTTTTTTATAATAAGTAAACTTTAAATATAAAAAGCTCCGTAATATCCCATTAGTATGTTACATGTGTTTGATGTTGTATTTTACTTCAACTCTTTTTAGGAACTCAGAACCAAAGCAAATATTTAACTGGACTTTTTGTTTCACTAAAAGTTTTGTCTCTCCAATATTAAATAAAAGTTGCATTTAAAAATCATGCAAAAAGTTGGATATAATTTTATCTTTATAATAAGCAAACTATGAATATAAAAGCCTCTATAATGTTCTCATTAGTGTATGTTGAGAACATACACTAATGTAACGTTCGACTAATGTAACGTTGTGTGTAATGTAACGTTCACATACACTACTGTAACGTTCTCTAACGAAGAATAGAGAACATAGTGTATGTGTTAAGTTCATATGTTCTCTTGAGCCATCTCATTTAGCCATCTCACTTATAGAAGAACGGAATTGTGTATAGCTTTATAGATTTGACATTTAATCAGTGACGGATAGTTGACGGTTTTTTGGAGGGAGATTTCACCTTCAAAATTTCAATTAACAAGATTTTTTTAAATTACTTCTGAACTCAATAAAACAAACTTTAAATATTAAAGATGTATATCCTGTTGCATTTTTTATGTAATGAATACCAGAAAAAACAAAGGAAAATTACATATGATTATCTAAAACTTAGAAATCTAAAATTGAAGTGAATTTTAAAAAATATTATTACAGTAACGACTCAGTCAAAGCATTTTCAAATATTTTAATATGGTATCTGAAAAGAACCGTCGGGGAGTAAGGATTCAGCCTCGTACCATGCGTTATTTTGGGCAGTTGTGGTTACCTTTACGTCACAAAACCAAGTCATGGTCTTTTGAAATTAATCTCTCCTGTTTGTATTAAGGTAAAGATGAATAGAAGAATATAAATTAAAATAAAACAGAAGGTAGATTTCATTTTTTCATTTTAACATTACGGATATAAATATACCTCTACTGAATTGGTAATGCTGCTATTGTACTTTTACAGCAGTTAAATTTGTTGCTGTTGTTCCTAATGCCCCCTGGCCGGAAGTCCCAGACCAAGTCCGTATAGGCTTTACGGGATAAGTAGTGCAACTCCGGTTTATAATAGCACCTCGAGGATCGGAATCCGACTTGGCTAGGTGCCACCATAATTTTGACCGATTACCCCTAGGGGTGACATTTGGAGGTATCGTACCTTCTCCACTCACTGACCTCATAGAAGGACTTCCTGCTCTATGGATTTAACGTGCCCACATGAGGCCTAGACACTAAGGTAAACGGCGCTTGTAGAGATTCGATCCGAGCACGCTCAGTACCGAAAGTAGACGCGCTACCACTATGCTACCTCTGGCAACGCAGTTAAATTTAGGCCCCAGAAAATCCCTGAGTCATCAAAAAGGTCCCATTGATTTCTCCAACAGAGGTGGATTTTGGATTTAACTATTACTTTAATTATTGTGTTGTTCTTATTTTAGCAACGTCAGTTTCTGCTTTTCTTTCTCTCTGGACCATGGTATAATGGATTATTGGGAAATACCAAAGATGCAAAAACACTACTACTTTCTCACAGGGTAATATTCATACAAAATAATAGCTCGTACAAATATTTCCTATGATTTCTAAGGCATCAGGTACCGATCATCAAAGAGTATTTCGATATGCCTGGTTCAATTGAATCAATGAACCTTAACCTTGACACTATAGATCGTGGGCCTTTTGGCGAAGCAAGTGCCTCGAGAAAGTTGTCTAACTTTGTCAAATGTGAAAACAAATTTAAAATCCACGCACTATTTGCAACATTTCTCACGCAACGCTTCGCAATAGAATATCATATTCTCGAAATAAAAGCCGGTGTTAACAGCGATGGAAGAAATATTATATTATTGTGGTGTGATTCAAGAAAGATTTCTTTTGCCATACGGACGTCTATTAACTACTCTAATTACTAATCTATTACGTTAAAACGCCAGCATGTCCTTTGAAGTAAGAGTTGAACTTATTACTCATTATTACGGGGAATTAAACAGGCAATAAAATAGAGAATCTGTATAGTGGCACTTTAAAAAATTATTAATTGGAGAAAACACATTTTGACACATGTGTGAGATAACTTTAAAAAAAAAAAAACTCAAATTTAATATATAATATTAACATTTAATTTCTCTTCTTATTTTAAATTAATATAGTTGTTAGTTATAATTTGAACAGAAACAGCATAGTAATTATTTACACATATTAAGAAAATATTTTAATACATATCAAGACATAGCTGCATATATATTGAAAATCTTGTGCTCTCGCCTGATTATATATAATACAAATTATTTTTACTTACCACCACCCTTACTGTAGACTGATGATCGGCTCTCATTTTATACTTGATCCAATGGAGACCAGAGACTCGGGAGACCTCGGCATAAAAAAAAAGTCGCGGGTCAAGAGAGGAAAACCTCGAGATACTTTACTGTCTCTGCTTTTTCTTCAACTGACAAAAAACGTTAAAATTTCCCAGCAGCAAAAAATGCAGGGGTCAGAAAAATTTTCTACAACATTAACACCTTGAAGCCTCTGATTGGTCAAAGAGGTTGCTGGGTCGTTGCTATTGAGGAACCTTGTCCCCTTAATGACCGTGGGGGTGGCAAGTAATTCTCCCATCCTGTGCAAATGACCTTGTGTACTATTCGTAATGCTACAGTTCATACTTAATTGCATGTGGGGCGCACATTCATTTCATCCAGGAAACCTGGTATGAAAAACCACAGCGATGATTTTCAGAAAACAGACAAAATTTAAGATATTACAAAATAAAATAATATATACTTATAAAATATGCATGTAACAGAATTATTGTTGTTTACAAATTATGAAATAAGAAAAGAGGTTTTTTAGAGTTAAAATAGTATATGAATTAAAATAATTACAAAAGTTGAGTTCCATGTCACACTCATGCTATTCTCACCATGCTTAGAACGTATTCTTGAGCCATCTACGATGGAGACTTTACAATTAACCACTATATTTTAATAAAATACACTGCAATATTTGATCTTTATAAGCTTTCACTATTTCTGGGAGTACGAGTTTGTTTTTAATTAAAAAAATTATATTAAACCTTTTAACGTATTGCTTATTACTTAAGAATATCTATGCCTTATATTCATTTAGGAGGAATCAAATATTTTATTCTTGATCAATGAAACGACCGGATATTAAAACTCAAGGAATTGTTTATATTTGTATTTTTTTTATCACGCAATCATATCAAGATTTAGTAATCCTATATCAGTGAGATGAGACTGCGTTTTCTTTTAAATTCCATGTTTACATTGCTGTACCGAGCAGCATTAACTGCAGCATTAAGGACTTTGTCACGAGCCGATTATTATATCTGTACAGAAAAATGATTTGTTTAATAGCAGAAAATTGTTGGAACATTCTGACGCGATACTTCGCCATTAGATTAATTGACTTGGAAAGATAATCATCCGGAATGGTAAAAGCACCGGCTATTCCAATATTTATGCTAATTACACATCATTTATTTCGTCATTTCTACCACTTGCCTGAAAATCATGGGTAAATGATTTAACGATGATTATTACACCCGATTCGTTTAGATATAAATTGAATTACTAATGATGCACTCTTTGAAAGTGATTTAATAAAAGCGGAAACTTGTATTTTCAATTTTATGTTTAAAGGCGTAGGATTTAATTTTTATTTTAGTGCCAGAACTATATGGTATTTCTAGAATAATATGTAATTTATGGTTCTCATACATTACTCTAAAATTTTCTATAATGTTATAGGAAATATATCGTTCTTTACTTGCCTATAAATGCTATTCGTAATGGTACAAATCTGATTAAAAATATTTTTTTAAAGAAAAATTAAATTTAAGATAAAAAATCAAAAATAATAAGAAGAGTAGTTTAGAAGATATTAAAATTACTTTAATGATTAGACTTTGTCTGAATGAGTGAAAGTAAACTTGATTACTTAAAAATTATTTAATGTTATTTTTTTTCCATGTGAACTACGTAATAACTAATTGTGTTTTAAAATATTTCCTACTTAATATTCAAACACATTTTACCAATTTTCATTTTCTTTCTTATGCGGATACTAATATTTATATACTTATGTGGATACTTATAAAAAAAGTGCTCATACAAAGTAATCAATCAGTAATGATCCAATCCATTGAAACATTACCTGCATTGTTTCCCTTGATATTTCAATATACATTTAAACATATGCATTTACACCCAATAATAACATATATTTACACATATAAAAGTAAATTAAACACTTCTGTAATCTTACCTAACACTTATATGCTTAATAGTCTTTCATATTATCTGTTACCATTGGATTATATATCTTTTACACTAAATTAACGTACATTAAAAAATCTTTATCGTTACTATAATTTTGTCTTGAATTGCTGTAATACTCACAATCTTTATTAGAGCAAGCTTAAGTTATACTCTCAAGACACGCAGCCAAAATTTAAACTGCGAAAATGCCTGAAACTATATCTTTAATCTCAAGCATACTGTTAAAATTTGTTTCACGAAGTTTTGTCTCTAATGGATATTGACTTTTACTTCTATATAAAAAAGGCTTGAAATTAAATCTAATTAGTATTGCTTCTCTGTAATTTTAACTAAACACGTGTATGAGATTGCTAATGCAACTCATAAACAAATTACTTTTTTCCTGCACAGACATAATTTTTAAGTAAAAATAATTTATTTAGCTCTCTTTTTCTAACTGGAATTTATTTTTTTCATTTCTCGGTACATTCTATTAACTCGTTTAAATTAATTCTATTAAACTTATTTATCTTTAAGCTATCAAAGCATTTTACATTTCGTTCATTATAGCATCTTTAACCTTAAGGAATGTTAAATATTTTTTCTTTATGTTTTTGTTTCATTCAGCGTTAATTAATTTTTAACAGTGTTTGTCTTTCTTTATAGTATATTTATCTTTCAGTTAATCTTCCAATAACTTTAACCCACTTAGAACATTTACTGTTTTTATAGCTTGCATTTTTACTCCACCTTTTTCTACTGAAAATTCTTTTTTAAAAGTCCATTAAATAAATAATATTCGTAAGCGTTGCAGTAAACGCATGGTTGAAATAAATATAACATTTATCTGTTAGAAACTTCCTTCGTTAAGATTGTTACTTTTAATTTATTATTATTTCTCTCTTTTATCCGTAGCATTATAAAATACAGAAGTGTGTTTATATAGTTCCAAGAAAGTTGAAAAAGAAGACGTAGTCTTTTAAACATTACATTTTCCGTGTTAAAATAAACTTTAATCTGTAAGCAAAACCAAGTTTTCACGTATATGTGTATATATATATATATATATATATATATATATATATATATATATATATATATATATATATATATATATATATATGTGTGTGTGTATATATATATATATGTATATATATATATATATATATATATATATATATATATATATATATATATATATATAGATAGATAGATAGATATAGATATATATATATATATATATATATATATATATATATACATATATATATATATATATATATATATATATATATATATATATATATATATATAGATAGATAGATATAGATATAGATATAGATATATATATATATATATATATATATATATATAGATAGATAGATAGATAGATAGATAGATATAGATATAGATATAGATATATATATATATATATATAATCACTTCAAAATCAATGAGAAAAGGACAATTTTGGGGAAAATTCGCAAAATAGCCCCTTAAGTTATCGCGAATTGGACCACCAAAGCCCGAAGTAGTCGTAAATTCTCAATTATTTCGAGCTTTGGCCAAGTGATTTGGCCAATGACAGAAGAGGTCAGCCATTTCGTGAATGTGCGATACTTCGGACATTGGCCGTAGCATATCTTCTATATTAATAAAGAGACAGGGGTGTGTGTCGATATATCACGTGAGTGTAACGCGACCGGGCGGACCAATCCTCAAAAAAAAATGGCCGACAAATATACAGAAATCGGTGTATTTTTTTTTCTCATGAAAGTACATAAATGTTACATATTTGGAAAGATCTTCGAAAACTGATAATTTTTTCTGCGTACACTAATTCTGTTAATTCAATAGTTTTAGAGATATTTGGATTCTAATGAAGCGTCATCGATCTTTGACGATGTAAACAAAGGGTGATTCGCTCACAGCTTGATTCTCACTAAAAAATGAATCACTGAAATGAAATGTGTCACCATCTCTATTTTTTTTATTTATCAAACTTTTTATTTGAAAAGCTAAATATTCAAATTGTTTAATAATAATAAATACTTTATTGAAACTAAATAGATATATACTGATTTTTGGTGGATTTACTGATTTTTATGTGATGGAACAGCGGGAGATGTCGAGATCACGTGAGCGTAACGCAATGGCCGACAATCGTCGAGAACATGTGAGAGTAACGCAATGGCCGACAATCGGTGTAATTTTTTTCTCATGAAAGTACATAAATGTTACATATTTGGAAAGAGCTTTGAAAAATGATAATTTTTTTCTGCGTACACTTATTCTGTTAATTCAATAGTTTTAGAGATATTTTAATTCTAAAATCACTCACTGCTGAGAAACCAAATCATCTGGTGCAGTGGTGCTGCCATCTGTCGGCAACGACGGGAATGAAAATTGAAAGGAATTTATTCACTTGAATTTAATACATTTGTAGGCCTTTTTTTTCTTTTGTGGGGCCCGAAGTACATAAATATGTTACACGGATGGCTTGAGAGTAGCTAGGCGAAGTCCGAGCCTAGCCCGGCGAAGCCCGGCTAGTGTATGAATAAGGTGAAAAGTTATTTAAAATTGAATTAACAATGGAAAGCTTAATAAAGTTGCTAGTTGCAGTTCAACAAAAGTGTTCCGCAATTCATATCACACTAATTACTAGTGTTGCACAGAGCACTAATTACTAGTGAATTGCGGACTATTAAGTCTAACTTCTTTCATGAGTCTTACGAGAAAGAAAAACTATCATTCACTCATATCTAATGAACCGAAGAATATGTTGTTGCCATTACAGGTTAGTGAAATCATTGCGTTATTCCATTGGTAAAGTAAAGTACTGCCGAATTCAAAATACTCTGAGCCTACATTCATATACTCAAACTTGCAAAATAAAAATATATTAAGAAGAACAAAACATCATTAAGTATAGAAAAAATAACAAAATAATGTTAGCATTTGAAAGTTTGCTTTTGAGGGAAAGACAAAATGCTTTTCCGTTTTACGTTCCCTGCAAACAACATGAAATATAATTATTTCTTCCAGCAGTTTTTAACGACAAAATAAAAGAAGAAAAAAAATCAGCCTCTGACATAACCCGGGGGTTTCATCCCATCCGCTTACAGTCCGAGACGACGCCCATTTTTCGTCTTTGTCCCCGTGTGGTACATTTCGTCTTCGATTTTATTCATTTATGCAGAATCGATTTGGCTTAAAGAGTTTGGAAGTGAGAAGGTGTGACATTTAAAATAATAGAACCCCTTAACAAATCAGGACAACGAAGCCCTCGCATCACTAGAAACTAGATATTCCTTCCATTTAAAATTTAGAATTCATTAAAGGTATTTCATATTCATTTAATAAATATACAAATTCCAATGAGAATCGGGATGTAAAGTATTTTTTTACGAAAATAAATAAATTAGAATTTTGTTACCAGAATGGAATAAAAACATTAATATAAGGAATAAATTATTTATGAATCTCAAAAAGAATACGCAAAAGAAGTTTAAAAATTTTATCCGTAAACATCTATTTTAATTTCTTTTTACTTGATAAATTTAAATTTCCTATGCCCTTACTAATTTATATTTAAAAGCTACTTACATAAAAACTTTCTTGTCTTTTCAAAACACTAAAATTATTTCGTTTACTTTGATAATTAATTACCTACTGCTTTAAATAAAAATTTGTTTAATAATTGTTTTGTGGGGATTTTTTTACGAGGGTGAAATCTTAAGCATGACTTTTTTTAGAATGTTTTAAAAATGATTTATTTATATTTTAGATTTACATATTTTTAATTATTTATATTTTAACCTTTTAACTGCCAAGTTATTTTGATGATTTTGGTACGGAAAATGTCAATTTTTTTATTGCAAATGTCAAATGTTTAGTACCAAATAAAGTACATAAACTGCCATCAACTGAATGAAGCAAAAATTCACCTCCCAAGATGTAGTATAGAATACTAGTGATGCCATCTATTGAATAAAGCCCAAATCAACTTGTCCCGAGATAGATTCGGGTTTGACAATACGATGCAAGAAAAAAAATCTACCCCGAGACTATCTCGGGCACGACATTTTGCAACGCAAGTGCCTCGTTCGAGACTATCTCGGGCACGATAGTTAAAAGGTCAATAGAATTATTATTACTCATATTTTACTGAAATTAAGCAACAAAAATAATGCATATTACAGACATTATAGTTTTAGTACAGACATTAAAGTGTTTAAATGATACAGCACGGTGTTAGATTTCAGCATCCTGGTAGTGATTTAAAATTTTTCAGATTTATTTCACTGAATAAAAAAACCCATTTATTTCACAAAACAAGAAAGACAGGGTATGATGAAAAAGAGCAATATATTTTTCTCCATTCATATCGCTGATCTTAATTTTGTAATCTTGAAACTCTTTGACGATGCAGAAGTACTAACAATTAGAGAGCAGAAAAATTGAGTTGTTTTTTAGTATGAAAATTAATCCAAAATTTTTTACTCAATTTTGTAGAGATCCAACCTTTCCTTAATATAAATTATGTAAAAGAAAAAGATAGCACATTCTACTCTTTAAAAAAACGGTCTAAGATTCAATGCTTTGCAAGTTTTCGGGAAAAAAATTATCAGAGATCAACATTTTATTGCTTACAATTAATGCTTACAAACGTCTGTGCTAATGCTTGGAATCTGTCTAAAAGTATTTCAAATATGAAATTGCTTTACTAAAAATTCGACTTGATGAGATCCTTCCTTAATATTTAATAATATGTATAACACTATAAGATATCCACTTAGTAAGATCCGTCGAGATACAAACGTTGCCCTGACTCTTCATTTACTGCCTGTGATAATTATTTTAAATCCTTAAAATCCCTGTGACCGAGAAATAATGCGTCCTTTATTGATGAGGTTTCGTTGTGTAGATTCACTTGTTCCCAGCAAGAGGTATTCTCGTTTATAATATCTTTGTGATGTCATTACGCTTCTCTCTAAGGCACCAAATTTATAGTCTTCTTGGTGGTTTAACTTTCAGGGCTATATTTCTCCTGTCAGTAATCTGAATTATAGTTTTCTTACAGATTAACGATCCCTCTTTATTTGATTGTAACCCTCTTGATGACTGCTGACACATTTCTTTAATTTCTTTGTAAATGCGGACTCGGTTTCATATTAGTTACAGGAAACTTGAGGAAAACACATAAGAGGAATACACAGCTTCTTAATATACACGAAAAAAATTAGTCTGGGGATTAATTTCAAACTAATTAGTCATTCTTCATCAATCAGATGAGAACTAGGTGTGATTATCTGTATGGGTAATTCCCAAATACTTTCTTAGAAAAATTGGATGTTCTTTTAGCTTTCGGATCAGAGAGCATAAGACTTATTATTTAAAAGGAAATTCCCGTGTTTTAAGTTTCTTTTCATGCGTGGATATCAGGACATAAATTTAATTGTTTTGAGCTTTATATATATATATATATATATATATATATATATATACAGGGTTTTCGGGCTAAAGGTATCCAAATGTCATGACTTAATTTTACGAAACTACCCGTTAGAATTTTTAAAAAAATATTTAAATAGAAAGAACTTCTCACCAAGTTTTAATATCAATCATAGACTTCGATGTGAGCACCTTTTGTAGCAAAAAAACAAACCGTCTAAATGGTAATTCATTCTCTACAAGTGTTTCGTAACATATCAGGAGGAGTTATTACACGAATTGCTTGAATGATACGCTTCTTCATCTCATCCCCAGTTTCATTTTTTGTTTATACGCAACGGATTTAATGAATCCCCAAGCAAAAAAGTCAACGTCTGATATGCTACGAAACACTTGAAGAGAAGTGGATTAGGATTACTATTTAGACGTTAGTCGTGCTACAAAAGGTGCCCACATCGAAATCTATGATACTACTAGCTGAAAATCCGCGCTTCGCTACGGAGTATATTCAAATTAAATACAACGGTCAATGTATGCAATTAATACGAAAAAAAATAAATACATATATTTATAATAAATACGACGATCAATGTAGACAATTGATGTAATATATATATATATATATATATATATATGTAGGAAGGAGTTAGTACTCCTTCCTTTAGAAGTGAATCATTAGACTTAATTATTTTGAACATTTAATTAAACTAGACGATGTTTACAAGACAGGACTAACACTTAGTATGAAATTAAAAAAATAAACACAGAAGCATCAAAAGAGCTAAACATCGGGAGCTTGCAGAACAACACATCCGCTTAAAGTCCTTCGTGCCGCAGTAGTAGGAGTGGAAGTTGTAGTAATAGTTCAGTTGTGTTGCCAAACTCACTCTCACACGGCCGTTCTGACTTTCCAGACGTCCGCGGCTGGGTTGTCAACAATAATTCTGAAAAGATAAAAAAAAAAACAGCAGAAAAAGGAAAAATATTTCAAAAAATCAAGCAGTGTTCAACACAGTGGTATTGGTGTTCAGTTTCTGCACCACTGTTTCATTTTGTCCGCTGCAGTTGATGTTATGGTTGGACCATCGTGATGTCCTAACTTTCGAACTTCGTAACGATCGTTGGGGTTGATGTTCGTGATCTCATATGGTCCGAAGAACTTTGGTCGGAGCTTTAATCCGGTTCCAAATTGAGTTCGTTGTATTGCCACTTTGTCATCTATCTTGTATTTACGAGCTGGTTTACGCCGTTTCTTATATTGTCGTATGTTTTCTTTCTGTTTTCCAGATTTTCGCGAGGACAAAATGCAAAGAATAGAATTCGAAATAATTTCTTGAACTAATTTCTTAAGTTGAGGAATGAAAAATTCACGAGAAACAATTAATTCGGTTTTTTGTGAAGCAAAATGACCTTGTGAATGGGCGTTTAGCACTATTTCTTTCTGCATCATTTGTGGTACTACTAAAAGTTCGGCATCCTGATGAAGTTTATAAAGAATTCCGTTTTTAACAAAAAATTCATCAGAAGGTGTAGATTCAAGCATAGATTTAATTTGAGATATAAATTCATCCTGGTCTTGGGCATTTTTCACCTTTTGAGTGATATCATTTGAGGTAATTACAAGAATGGGGTTACGACTTAAAGCATCAACATGTTTCATCTGTCTACCGGGTCGATGACAAACTTCATAATCAAAGTCTTCTAACATCAATGCCCATCGAGCAATTTTAGCTGGTAGGTCTTTTTTGTGCATCGTTTTTTGGAAAGCATCACAATCGGTGATAATTTTAAATTTTGTTCCCAACAAGTAGTTTCGAAATTTTTTTAGCGCTTCAATAACGGCAAGAACTTCCAGTTCATAACTATGATATTTTTCTTGTTGAACTGTAGTTTTACGGCTAAAATAATGAATAGGATGAAACTGTCCATCATCGGATTGTTGCAAGAGCACAGCGCCAAAACCTAAGGAGCTGGCATCAGTGTGGAGTTCTAATGGGTATCCCTGTTGAAAAACATGAAGAACTGGGTTTTGTGAAAGAATGCCTTTCAGTTGTTGGAAAGCTGCTATTTGTTCAGGGGGTTTGGGAGCTTCAATAACTTGAAATTTTGGTTCAACCTTTTCACTTTTGACGGATTCATTCTCAAGGGCATCATCATCGGCATCAAATATTTTTGGTTCAAGAGTTGCTTTGATAGTTCCAATATCAAAAGCATTATCATCATCGTTATCATGAAGCAAATCTAAATCATTGGCATCATCATCATCATCATCACGTTCAAAATCAATTGGATTATCCATTTTCTCTACCCTAGAAATCTTATCTTGAGTAGATGTTAGAGGTTTTTCAGACATGCATATTTGGCCCTGATCTTGAATTTGTTTTTCTACAATTTTCTGTTCCGCAAAAGGGAGTCGTCGAGAACGTTGATTTACGGGGATTTCATCTTGTAATAAAATAGTCCTTTTAATTTCAGTGTCTTGAACTTTATGGGGTTTGTAGGAAGTAACGATATTTTGAACTTCCTCACGAATTTCAGAATTCAAAATGTGTGAAAGATCAAATGGGAAAGCTTCGTCATCAGGAATATTAGCAATATTAACGAAGATGTTATTATCAAGAGTAAAACGAATACCGTCTTCATCAAATGTAAATTGGGTTTGCTGCAAAAAGTCGATTCCGATAATCACATCAAAAGGAATCAAGTCATCCTCTAGAACATGTATTTTAGCAGGTAAAGTAATGGTTTGAATTTCGATGGAATCCTGAAAGAATCCGATGCTGTGAACTTGGTTTTTGCCAATTCCTGAAAAGGGAATGTTGGTGGGCTGCAATGGTGGCGAACCAATTCTTCGATAGGTTTTCTCATTGATGAGGGTTGCCTGTGACCCAGTGTCACAGAGTGCTGTCAATTGAATTCCTGCAAGTTGAATGTCAACATGCATGGGATTTTTCGATGAAGTTTCAGGAGAAAGTGCATTTACAGTTTTATCAGAAATAGGTTTTTGAGAATCAGGTTTTGGTTTAGAATTTCGATAACTTTTAGGGCAATTAGCATGAACATGACCAAAACTTTTACATCCGTAGCATTGTTTACCATATGACTTATTCAAACATTGGTTGCTTTTGTGACCTCTCAAGCCACAGGAAAAACATACTGGCTGTGTATTTGGGCTACGTGTATTATCGACTTTCACATTGAGGTAGGAAGCATTAATTTTTTTCTGATTATTTTGTCTGAAATTTTGTGATCTGTTAAAGATTTGTTCATAAATTTTCAACTTTTCCTTAAATTCAGGGACGGATTTACAACCGTAAAGAATAACTTTATTGTTTGTTGAATCAGGAATTCCGTTTATGACATACTCAAACAGAGAGGAGTCATCGAGAGAACCTTTGTGTGCCAAATCTCTCATAGCTAAGAAATATTCTTGTAGGGTTTCAAACGGTTTCATACGTCGAGATTCCATTAATTTATGTAACTGAATACCGTTAATTTTGTCCGAAAATTCGTCTAATAAATGGTGCTTCAATTGTTCCCAATTTGTAATTCCACGAATAGACCTAATTAAAGTTTGAGCGGGACCAGTTAAACATTTTCTAACAAAAGTAATTTGGTGAATTGGATTGTTTATCTGATATAAACAAAAAAGTTCTTCAACGTCAGATATAAAATTCTCAACACTGTAATTATCACGAGACGAGAAAGGTTTTATTAAATCAACAACGTCTTTCAGACTAAACAACTGGAAAGAGAGATTCGCAGTTTCAACTGAAGGCAATGAATTTTGATGTGATTCACCAACGGAAATGTGTGTATTTTGCTTATTCGAAGATTCTTTTGCGTCAATGGTGGGGGAAAAGGGAGATCTATTTTCCTCTATAACGCTGTTAGTTTGGGATGAACGTGCACCCGGAAGTGAGTCATCATTCACTTCGCATTCCGAAAGATCAGAAAATTCTGCTTTTAATAACGATAAATCACTAAGACTCATAAGAATGGTATTGGCACATTTGTCTGGGTCAGTTGAAAATTCTAAATGAAGTAGATTACAAATAGAAATCAAGTCTTTAAGTGAAAACTCTTTAAGTACTTTCTGTTTCGTTGCTTCCAACACGAATGGCTGTTTAAAACCTGTAAATTTACGTAATCTGGTACGATTTTGTCTGTCGCCGTCTGTACCAAAAATTAAACGATGTAGAACCTTTATTTGATTCGTACTACCAATTTTTAATGATTTTGCAATATTGGGGTAATCGTTGAGAGTAGCCATAACTATATACTAGGTTCAAACAATTATAGTACACAAATATACAAATATTCAAAACCAAAATCACTAATTATAATACGTAGTTACTCAAATTCAAAAGTAGAAAATAATATTTCAAATCGAAATTTTTTCAAATACCAATTCAATAATAAAATATTGATTCTCAAAATATGCATCAAAATAAGTAATCTTTAAAACAGGTTTTGTTCAAGAAAACAAAATTATGAACTAAAATAAGCATCAAATATCAAATAATAAGTTCTTCAAAATAATTTCTCTGGTTGAAGAAAACAGATGACGTAAATTTAGATATGTATCAAGTTAGATATTACTTCAGCAAAATATTCATCAAATTAATCTTCAAAATAAATCACTGTTGAAGAAAATAGAGGATGTAAATGCAGCATCAAAATAATAGTTAAAGTTCTAATGTTAAAAGCATCAAAATTGGGAAATCGAAAGTATCAAAATTGTGAAATCGAAAGCATCAAAGCATTCTGCAAAATAAAAAATATTCTCGCAAGAAAACAGCAGAATTAAGTTCAACATCAAAGCGCATCAAATAAGCAAAGTTGTCATCAAATAAACATTCGCTTCGTCAAAATTATGCATCAAAATAATAATATAATAATCTTCAAAAGTATTCAATTCGCGATCTTTCAAAATATATATTATGTTGTGGTTTGTTCAAGGAAACAAGATTCTTCAAGTTAAATGTCGAAATTTTCATCAAATCATCAAATAATTTCATCGAAATAGAATTCTCTTCAAGAAAACAGAAGTGATAAATTCAACGTCAAAGACCATCAAAAGTGAATTTAGCATCAATTAAATTCCTGCATCAAAAGAACGTTGAAATATCTTTCAGTTTTCTTAAATCATCAATAAGTTGAGAATTCCCTTAATCATCAAAATTTTCTTGAACAAGCGTCAACGTATGCATCAAATAATTTTAATATGATCCAAGTTACTTACAATTCTGGTTTTGGTTCTCATCATCCCATCAGAGTATCATCAGAGTCCGTGGCACATCACTTTGGCTTTCGCTTTCGATATCCAAATCCAAAATGACAGACAACAGTAATCCAGTCGAAATCAAGTCGAAATCAAGTCGAAATCAAGTCGTATCATCGAAAGAAAATAAAGTTTTTTTTTTTTTAAGTTCAGCATGCTAGGGGTATTTTTCGAGTCCGAGGGCCGAGCACCCATGTAGGAAGGAGTTAGTACTCCTTCCTTTAGAAGTGAATCATTAGACTTAATTATTTTGAACATTTAATTAAACTAGACGATGTTTACAAGACAGGACTAACACTTAGTATGAAATTAAAAAAATAAACACAGAAGCATCAAAAGAGCTAAACATCGGGAGCTTGCAGAACAACACATCCGCTTAAAGTCCTTCGTGCCGCAGTAGTAGGAGTGGAAGTTGTAGTAATAGTTCAGTTGTGTTGCCAAACTCACTCTCACATATATATATATATATATATATATATATATATATATATATATATATATATATATATATATATATATATATATATATATATATATATATATCCCCTTGTTCCCCCCTAACACAAACTTGAGATCCCCCTAGATCTTCCTAAAAGAAATTCTGTTTCCAAATAGGCATCCTATTTGAGAGATAGATTGAAATAAATAGAAAATACACACTTACATAATGAAATGGAGGTTTACTTACATTTGACATATGCATGGAACTTATAATCTAATAAAAAAACGCGTCTCGATTGTACAAAATATTATAAAATATTCCCCCCTACAAAATGCCCCTAAAAAAAGTGGCCCCTAAAAACACCCCTTTTCATGTAACTTACCCCCAAATTTAGGGGGAAAACCCCCAAGTTGGCAACACTGGGTAAACAGGAAACCACAGCCTCTTACTATTCACAGCAAGAAATGAAAGGGTGGCATCTACTTTTGAACTAATTAACAGTTCATCATCAGTCTGAGGAGATTAAGATGTGACTATCTATCTGAAAAATCGCATATGCAAGGGTCATAATTTTTTTATTAGTTATTTAAAAATTCCAAAGGATCATTGTGGGAAGAGGCGGAAGAAGTGGGAACAGGAAAGTTATGTGGAGGAATTTTATAAACACCAGCCCCAGACAGGACACATCAGTTCACGAAGGTAACAAATAAATCAGGAAACTTGGGAGAAAGGCTTAAAAATAGAACCGAGAAGACGTAAGAATGAAATGGAATTAAAATATAAAGGATTACTTTTAAATGATTTGAAGAAAAGAGGAGAGACTGAAAAATATATTTCCAGGAAGTAGATAAAGATAGGGCTTGTTCAAATAGAATCAGTCGGCGTCAGCGTTATTCGTATTGACATTTTAAACCAATCACAGACCTTAACAATTTCGAGACTAATCGTTTGAAAGTTTGTAATTGGTTAGATATATTTCAAAGCAAGTAACGCTGACGCTGACGGATTGTATGTGAACAGACCCATAGTGTAGACTTGTCATTAACAAAAATAAAGGAAGTGTTAAAAATAGTGACGTTTTCAAGAAAATCTAATTCAGTTTCGGAGTTCGTATGATGAACAATTTTCACGTTGGTAAAATTATATTTTTGTCTGCATTTTTAAGACCATTTGGACTTTATTTTTAGTATTTATGGTATTCCACAGTTATTTTATTCCTTTTTTATTTGTTTCTGGTTTTTTCGTTACTGCTTGAGTTATATTATCTTTTTCTGCTTTTTTGGATTGGGAATTTGAATCCTTCTCTGTCGTGTTATGGAATGCCTTCTTGGAGTACCTTTTGCTTTTCACTGTGGCCCGCTTATTATAAGAGGATTAATTCTGCTTATTTCTGAAATTTATTATCGTAATTTATCGCTAATCTTCTTCGAATACTTAACTTTTTTTCGGTTTTCTCGGTTTACGCTTTTAACTAGTACTTTGCTGGTTCAATTCAGTTAGTTTAGTAAAATGACAATTGAAGAAGAAACGGTAAAATAAAACTTTTTCTTATTTTTAATTATTATTATTACTAGATTGATACGATGCAAAAGAAACAATTTCATACATAAATAAAAGGGATCTAGAGCCATTGTTATAGTATAAGGTGTAACTTTTTGGATAAAAATAATAAAACATTTTATTCCGAGAAGCAATCAAGATCTGCATTTTAAAAAAGAATTTTAATCAGTCTCAAAACAGTCCTATAGTATTTAGAATGAGTATAGGGATCAATATTTTGTGTAGTGAGTTAAGAAAAACTACGTATCATAATGTTAAATTTCGTCATGGCAAACTTAAATCTTTCGTTTGATTAACTTTCTCCTTTGTTAATGAGAGTTATCGGTAAAGCTCATGAATTACCTGTTAAATATGAATTTAAATGTCCTTTAATCAAAATTCTTCCATGGAAAAGAATGGTAGTTATTGTGTTACTTGACTTAAAAGTGCTTTCAGAAAAGAGTACTTACTACGTCTGCATTTGTAATCCACCCGTTGGAAGGAAAGCTCCTTTAAAAAAATACCCAAAGGGGGAACTAGTTTATCCATACCCTACTTAGGAAAGATCAAAGACGAATGTTAACATCCTGCATGTTCTTAAAAGAAGGATTATATTTTTCGTTCTGCACGTATCTCTACCTATATCTGCGCATTTTATATGTATTTGTATTTGTCAGAATCTCTATTTAGTTTTAAATGTTATAAATACATTATAAATTACAAAGTAGGTTTTCTACATAAAAGATAAAGTTTTTAAATACATATTTTTCAATAGAAAGAAACCTTAGAAAAAAAATTGGAAAAGAAATAGATATCCTTGTTTTAAAAAAATAAAGAACTGTGGCAGAAAAATCTTAGGATTCATAAAACTTTTACTAGGAGTAGAATTCTTTAAAATTACTTTCATATTCTGTGTTTTAAATTTAGCAAGTAACTGATTATTTTAATTATTATAACATATATATATGTATATATATATATCCCGCTTATTCGGACCAAATACAATGTTGCTCAAGACAATGACATAAACTCAAAGCCAATTAATTTACTATATTGCTCAACATAATTTTTATCATTTTAATTGAAATCTAAAACGACAAAATCTGACAAACATAAAATTGGTTCCTAATATCGTGCGTAATGCAACACTCAACAACATTACAAGTAGCGTTTATAAATGAGGAACAATTGTTAAGAACAAGAAAAAATTATTACTGTTTCATAATTAATTATTAGATCATCGGACTATATATTTTACTAGTGCTCTGCGAGCTGAATTACATAACATTATTTTGCTACGACTAAGAGAGATGCACACTTTGGTGTATTAATATTAATAGAATAAATGTAAGTGTAAACCTATATGTTTACTAGTAATAGTTTTTTTATTCAAATGCGTTTAAAAAAGAGATTTTTTTAAACGAATGCGGAGGCACTTGTCGTAAAGACATTAGCCTCCGCATTCCTTTACTATCCGGAGTATTACTATCCGTAGATACTCCGTAGATACACGACAGTTTTGTTGGCAATTTTATTAAGGGGGCACTATATAGGCGGACTGTCACCGTAATTCATTCAACAGTGAGTAGTAGTGGTAGTATGATTAATTATAGAGTGATGCTCATGTGTATAAATACAAATCAATTTATTAAACCTAATTATAATACATATACAAACAATACTATTCATTGCAGACTTCCGAATTCTCTAACTCATTAACACAATATATATATGCATTTCAAATTATCCTTCGTCCAATATCATATCAATACATTAATAATTCTTATTAATCTACTCTTCATTCTCATCAATACCAAAGACTCACATTCTTTATCTATTCTCTAACATTGTATGATTATCCTACGCTCTTAATCGATACACATAAACACATTGCTAAATTATTACAACATACTAATCCAATTAATACGGACATACACAATCAACATTCTATGATAGATATCTATGTATATATAGTAACATTTCACCTTAATCTGACCCCATCTAATTATTTGCGCTCTCTAGTACGTATTGGGCATTATTAGGATAAGTCAAAATACTCTCCTACCTTATCTGAAGACACTCCGTCATCACAAGCCTGGCTGGGGGGGACATCGGGCTTTTCTGGTCATCGGGCGTTCTGGTCCAGGGGAACGGCTGTAACTATCTGCTGGCGGCGGACTCAGGGCGCTCGTCTCCGTAGATACTCAATCGTTTCGGGGAAGCGTTGGTCAATCCGAAGGTCCGTTCCTCATCACAAGTCTGGCTGGAGGGTCATCGGACTTTTCTGGTCATCGGGCTTTCTGGTCCAGGGGAACGGCTGTAATTATCGGCTGGCGGCGGACTCAGGGCGCTCGTCTCCGTAGATACACAATCGCTTCGGGGGAGCTTTGGTCCAGGGGAACGGCTGTTCCTCTCTTGCTGAATGGCAGGTTAGTCGGTCGGCCTCTCCGGTACGGGTCTTTGCATCCAATTCTCCGGCCTAACTGTTAGCGGTCAGCTATTCGGGTACCGAGGACTTGGTCTGTCTCTCCCGTATTAAGTCAGTAGCCCGTCATCTCCTTCTCTCCTCCTTCGTCGGCTACGGGGGTTTATGTGTGCCTCGTTAGAATTCTCAAATTTTTCTGCTCTTTTCTAAAAACTTTCCTACCGAGCTCAACTTCTATCATTATCTATTCAGGCCTTCATTGGTGGCCACCTTCTGTCCTATAGGTCGATCCGGGGCCCCTTCATTGGCCGACCACCTATTTTATATTCATATTTACTCCAATCAATATTGAAGGGGGCGTCCGCCCTTGCACCTGTCTGGGGTTTCTTACACTTCCAACTTCTCACGCTCTTCTCCGGCCTCCTGTGCTGTTTTTAACGCCGTCCAACATCGTAAACTGCCTCACCCCTTTTCTTCTCCTAACTCTGACTCCGTTTTCAGACTTCCCTTAGCTCATTATAACCAGCTGGGCCCCTTTTACTGTCAAAATTCTCTTCCCTCTGACCTCAGCATTATCCATTTTAACTCAATCCGTTCGTTAAACGCAGCTGTTGACCGTTTTCTCATTTCAATTGCCCCTTCTCAACTTGTCATCTCTCCTTTCGTTTCGCATACGCAGTATATTATCCCGCTGGTCAAGGCATCTCTTTGTCTGATTCCTTGAATTATATTCTCTATCGCCCCTTTTTCTGAACGCGTGTCGTGTCTCCACGACACGGACCAGCATTACCTCCTATGAAGGGACGCCACAAATGGAGGCATTTTAGTACGCCGGTATTGGATGCGAGCACCCGCAGCATCAAAAGCCAACGCGCTGTACCACAAGGCCGCCACAGCCCCCCCCCCAAAAAAAAAAATAATAATCGATTTCTATATACATATAAATAACTGAACATTTAAAAATATTGAAATTCTAACTTAACACATTTTAAATTCAATATCTAAAGCATAATGTTATGTTTTCTGTCGATATGTTGAAACAACGCTCTATTTGTGTATTTCTTTCCGATTTGTCAAATGAATACTTTCTAAACAATTTATCTTCAGGATTTATAAAAAGTTTTAATTACCTAAATAGATAAACAAACAGTTTTTTTCAAAACTATTTTGCTTTAATGATAATGTTTTCAGAGTGTTTACTCTATAACAAAAAAAAAATGTACATAGTTGAAGGAAAATAGAATACAGGAACGCTTTAGAAAATTTCTTTATTTAAATGCCTTGCAGTAAATTTTAGATATATTTTTTACATAGGCTTTAAATAGCGACTAGTTGGTACCCGTCATAACATGACGCCTAGATAGTAAATAAATGTACTAATACACAAATTATACTTAACACATTATTGACAAATGTTGAAAATCATAATGCTCAGAAACAAATTAAGGTGTTTAAGCGGCCTCGTACTTAGTGAGTATCTAAAGCCAGATTTAAGAATGTCACTGAGCATGCGCAGAAAGCATTTTTTTATTGTAAATTATCGCTCATTAAACAGCGCGAAATAAACAATTTCCATAAGGTTTTATCTTATATTTCGCAAACGTAATTATCATAAAAATATAAATGACAGAGAGAGATCTAGAGAGACTCCTCGGAATAAACGTGTTTATGATTAAAACATGTCACTGAGCATGCGCAGAAACAGGGAGTTCTTAAAGCCAGATTTTAACATGCCATTGAGCATGCGCAGAAATCAATTTTTAATTGTAAATTATCGCTAGAAATTGCGATTACAAAAACCAAATTTGACAAATCTACAGATTACAATCTATCGTTTAAGACCAAAAGGAAGTAAATTGATGCATCAGTTTTCTGTCACGGACTGCCCAAAAAGTCAGCTTAGCAACTTAAATATATAGATATACAGCAGACAACGCACAGACTGTATTGCATGAAATTGTAGCATATGGCAAAGTAATCAATACAAGAAAATGGGATTCGCATTATTTGATACTTCAAGCTCGAGAGTTTGTATAGAGCCAAGAAAATTGACTTTTGGTACCCTATACCCTTGAATATAATGATCTTTAATCCATACCTTCGTTGTTTATAAATTGATCTTAATAGCTTCGCATAAATTTGTTGCATTCGAAAATCTTTTGTGAAAAATAAATTTTAGAATCCTCTCTATTATGTGTTCCCACGTAAGAATTTCAATTTTTTCCGTATTAAACACTAAAGCGTTCAATCAAATTTTGCTAAAGCGAACTAACACCTTAGTTCCTTCTCTTTGCATGGAGGTCCTTAATTTCCATTTCAAGTAGTTTTCGTGCCTCTTAAATATTTATATGTTTACATGTTTAAGATGCACTTAATGAGACTCTTTCATTCCCAACCGAAAGTCAATTATTTTGAATAATTACTGAGAAGATCACGCCACGGTAAGTGTCATCAATCGAGGAGGAAGTTAGAATCAATACTGATCTTTCTGAATTGAAAGTTAACTTTAAAAGATATATTGATTTCATATTCGTGCAAAACATTGGCAGATCTCTCTGATGCTATGTTTATATTGAATTTATTTTATTTTTAAGAAGAAGAAAATGCTTGCAACTGTCATTAGCATCAAATATAATGCTTTCAAATGAAGTAAAATTTGCCATTTACGCGTTGCAACTGTAAGTGGTGAAAGATGTAAAAAAAATAGCATTGAAAACTTGGCAAATAAATTAGAGAAGAGAATTAAGCAAAAAAATACATGAATGAACTGGAAAGGAAGAAATAGTATATAACTATAATCAACTTGAATTAATATAAGCAACAGTATTACTGTCATTAACCAAATTTTCAGTGTAAAGAGTTACATGAGTTATAAAGCAATCCTAAAGAAATACAGTTCATAAATCGAGCTAGTACTGCAAGGGAATGTGCCTCTGGAGATTTATGATCTGAATCCGATTTCTTGGAGGCGATAGTAAATATTTTTTTAAACACATAGTTTTTGTCGTCATCTTCACATCAAGCTGGAAACTTTCCGATATTGTTTTTGGAACCCCCTGTGGGAGAATTGTGTATTTCTTAAATGAAAATTACCCATTTTCAAAATTATTCACGTAAATTATGTCTGAACTGGGTACTGGAATGTGACCGCACAATTCATACAATTTTAAGTGTTTGAATGTTGATTTCGTGCAAACACCATTCTTTGTAAATAATAGTTTTTTCGGGGCCCCGTATTACGTAAATCCAATAAAAAACTTTTAAAAAGTAAAAAAACGCCAAGCTTCAAAATAAAAGATATGACTAAAAAATGGTGTGATATCAAATATCCAAGCTTATTAAGTTCTGTTACTTAATTTCCTAATCACGAATTTTTCACACCTAAGTGAAATGGTTAAGCATGACTTGTTGATAGAAACCCTTCTTCCCTAGACCAAACTCATCATAACCTGTTTCTGAAAATTTAAGTTTTAAATATTTGTACATACCAGGCTTGTCGGCCGTCTTTTCGTATTTGGAATAAATAAATTTTGTCTGTTGAAACGTCGAAAGTATGTTATTTAGTTGTATAAATTATTCATTTTAGTTATTTATGCAAAATATGTGTCCTATTATTTGGTTACTTTTAAAATGAATGTAGCAGAAATTTTAAGATGGTCACGAATTATTCTATAAATTTCAAATTTCTTTTCACATTACATTTGGGCAACGTAATTCCAAAGCATGGTATTCATATTTTTTGTTGTTTAATGCAAAATTTTTCCTTTTGGGGATTGAAAACATTATTTATTGTTTTTCTTTCTAGATAACGATTTGTTTTGTTTGACATCATGCATTAAATTCAAATAGAAGACTGATTAAAACGACTAATATCCCATTAAAAATCTGTTAAGAAATTCAATTGAGTCGCAGTGCTTAATAAAATCGGATATAACACCATTTTTTGTAGTACCTTTTGTTGGAATGAGGCTGTTGAATCTTATAAACATACTGTCTAACAGAGCACCGAAGTGCGCAGTTAAAATCTGAAATTGATGTTTTAAATTCACATTAACTATTTATTTATTTATTCATTTATTTTGGCTTTCTGTTATTTTAATGATTTTATTTTTAAGACGGCCGCCAAGCCTGGTATGTATAAATATTTAAAACTTTAATTTTCAGAAACAGATTATGATGAGTTTGGTCTACGGAAGAAGGGTTTCTATCAACAAGTCATGCTTAACCATTTCACTTAGGTGTGAAAAATTCGTGATTTGGAAATTAAGTTCCAGAACTTAATAAGCTTGGATATTTGATATCACACCATTTTTTAGTCATATCTTTTGTTTTGAAGCTTGGCGTTTTTTTTTTTTTACTTTAAAAAATTTTTTTGGTGGATATCAGTTATTTTTTTGAAATAGGTAAATAACCATTCACAAACTGGGCTTTTGTAAGCAAACAATTGCCTGATACCTGGAGTTTCATCATCAGTTACAAATGTGTCACTTTTTTAACTTAATTGGAGACTTTTTTTTTTCGAATCTCTGTAATAGGCCCAGTTGTTTTTTTTTCGTTTTAATTGCAATTCGGATGGCATTTTTCTTTTCTAGTCAATCTTTATAAACACAATGGGAAATATCGTACTAAACACTATTTATAGATAACTAGCTGTTTGCCCGGCGTTGCCCGGGTATTTATTTATCTCAATTTTTTTTTATTGCACAGGAAAAGGAATGGATTCTACAAATAGTATAAAATTTAAGTAATTTAATTTACAGGTATTTAAAAGTAAATACAGTATACAAATGATAAAGCAAAATTACAAATTCACTCTATTATGAATTTAACTCAAAACTTGATTATAAACAACATTTTTAATTTCCTATATTTCCCTCAGTGACTCCGAAACTATGTATTCGACACTACTCTCGGTCCTTTTGGTCATTTTATATTCACCCTTTCTCCCCCCGTCTCCCCCCAATACTAAGGAGGGCTGAACTCTCACTTAAACGGCATCGGGAGTGCCCTTATTGATCTCGGCGACTCCGAAAACTATGGATTCGACACTACTCTCGGTCATTTTGGACATTTTATATTCACCCTTTCTACCCCTCCGCCTCCCCCACCAATGCTGAGGGGGCTGATCTTGCACTTAAGCGGCGTCGGAAGTATCACTATTACTAGGGGTGTCTTCCCCCCCCCCCCCGCCAGTGTTTCCCACGGGAGTGAGAACAACATCTGTACAAAATTTCATATCAATCGGATGGACCGTTCGGAAACGCATAAAGGACACACACACAAACATTCTCTTTTATATATATAGATTAATCATTTACTATATGTGTATTTTGTATACGTATATGTATATTTTTTTGAGAAATTAATATTTCTCTAATTTGCAAACCCACGTAGTTGTAGCAAAAAGTGAAATATGAATAATAATTAATCCTTATTATTTGAATTCAATCCTTAGTATTTTCTATGGACATATAAAACAAAAAAACAAATACGGGCACACATATACAAAATAATTAAAAGTTCTCAAGAAGGAAAAGAAGTCTTTTGCGGGAATCGAACTCGCGCAGACGGCTTGGAAGGCTCATGTCTTGATCACTCAGCCACAGGGCGACAATCGCTAGTCTTCTATGTTTGAACGGTTGGGAAAATAGCGGTGTTGCTGAGTAATGGTTGCCATTTTGGTGTACTATCGCCCTGAGATGCTAATTTTACAGTTTTATGCTAATTAAACATTGAAATATTTATTTTTTTAAACTGAAACATATAAAAGGTTTTAAGTTAACGAATAACTTATAGAAAAACCAAGCCTCACTCGAATCTGTTGAATATTAAACTCTATAGGTCTTCTTAAAATGTTGACGAAATAATTCTTGGCGCGAACTCGATTCTAGCAAAATCCCTAACTTTACAGAAAATTAAAAATTCCGTATCTTGGTTAATTTTTAACTTTGAAAGTCCATTTTTATCTCAATTTAAAATACTCGCTGATAAGATTCTTCTACTTTTTGTTTTAATTTTGTACGATGCTTGGTTCATTCAGAATTTTATAATTTAAGCAAACTGCTTTAACCCCTTAAAGCACGAGTTTTTTTTCGGAAAAACTGGTAAAAAATGATCGAGTTTTTTTTCGGCAGAAAATGAATATATAGGTATAGTGTAAGTTATTTTTTGCAATTTCAGTTGTGGGGGGGGGACTAGGGAGTGGGGGTGGGTGGGTCACATCGTAGCAGTCTCTCAAAGTAAAAGAACAGTCAGGGTTTGCTACAAATGGAAATCTCGGTGGTGCAACATTTGGTTGATTTGTACTAATTTGATACCAATTTCTTGCTACAGCCAAAAGTCGTCATCATTATCTTCAGATTCATTTCCATCACTCAAGAGATCATCACTTTCATCGCTGAAACTTTCTGATAAATTGGCATATTCAAAATCATCAGAGTCGCTCATTATGAGATAACTTTTTCTAAACAAGTTACAAAAACAGTAAAAATTAAGTAAAAATTAATTTATGCTTAGTAAAAATTAATTTATGCTTAACTGTTTGCTTTTATGATATTTAACGTAGTAAAAATGGATCTATTACCTTTTCCACACCAAACAACTGCTTTATAACAAAGAATTCCTAACAAACTTATAGCTAATCCTCAAAATGCACCACGTGGTTTACACAAGAAAAAGGCTGCATAATGGTGCCGTCTATGGTAAATAAGTTTAATTATAATCTAGACTATCTATTTTTACTTGAACGGATCTGAGACGGGCATTAGAAATAAAATAAAGCGAGATACAAGAGTGCCCGTGTGAGACACGGGCATGTGCAAATTTGCCGGCAACTTTCGCCCGTGTCAGACACGGGCAAATGCGTTAAGGGGTTAAGAAGCTAAATACCCGTACGTTTCATACTTGTTGCAAGAGATAGACTTGTAGTTTTTCTGGGACGTCAATGGGCTTTTTTGTCAGTTTTTAGAGATGAAAAACCTCACTGATTGTGGAGTTACTCTCCCGCTTGCACTGCGACAGTCTTCAATTGGACACACGACGTAGGTGGTAAATGGCACTCCGGTTAATCAACTGTCAATCTGGAGCTCAGTCCCTGCCATTTTCTTTTAACAGAGTTTTAAGATGTAAGGACTAGCTCTCAAGCATTACTCTCTCATGAACAGCCTGATTAAAGATAGATTGTTTAGCCAGTCATCAAGTTTGTGGAAACTTCCTACATATAAGGAGGTTCAAAGAACAGCCTTTCATCGACCGAATTTTTAATGCCTTCGTTAGCTCATGGTGACATAGTTGTTGCAGCAGATATTCGTTGTGGTTACACGCTATCCGTCTTATTTACTGAGTACGATACGTTATGTTTCAGAATTTATAGTTAAGGCATTTTTAAAAGCTCATAGATAACCATTAATAATTTTTTAATGATCATTTTCAGAGTATTTATTCAATCCTTTTTTATGATGGTCGAATTTTTGGGTTATTATTAATAAAATAAATACACAGTATATCTCCATCTGTCTGCTTTTGATTGTGTACACGTGTGCGTTTGAAAATATCTTCGATCTCATTATTTAAGGACTTTAAAGACATTTGCCCTTCTTGGTAAAAAATCGTTTAATTTACCCAAAATTTTATACGATATCAGATAAAAGTCGGATTACATTCCACCGTAAAACTGAATTTCATTGACCTCACTGTTTAAAAACTTTTAAAACAATTCCTCAATGTTTAAAAACTATTCGTAAATATTTGAAATATTTTGTCATGATTCATCATAAGTCAGATATGCGAACCCTGACTTGTCGAGACAAGGGGGGGGGGGGCAGGAAGATTCCCCTGGCTTTTGTGGTCTTAATACAAACACCTGTGAGGTGGGGTAAAAAGTGTTGCCCAGGATCGGTGTTGACTTTTGAAGCCCTTGAACGCACCATTACACGGAATCTAACTAGTTAAGTGAGCGATGGCATTTAAGGATAGTGGGAAAATTCTTGTAACAGGTGCCAACCCAGATACAGGCAGAAAGAAAATTCTCTGAAACACCACCTGCGTACATAACATTGTTCACAGCTTCAGAGGGACAAGTGTTGTGTTTGGGGCTACTATAGCTGAGTTGCACATGTAAAGCTCATCAAACTTAAATTCATTCATGTGATGTCAGCTGTGAAATTATTATGCCAACATAAATCCTCTCTATCGTCTTTCATATTGATAATACTTGTGCTTGCGTTAAATAAACTTGCTGCAGACTAAGTGCCGGTGCACACTTGCGGCAAAAGTACTCGGGACGCTGCGTTATTTTCAATCTGCGTGGACGCCGTTCCAGTGCACACTTTCGCGGTGATAGGCGTCAGCGGCAGTCTCTCGTTTGCCACCAACCGAGATGGATCGTACGCGCGCCCAATTATTTAAGAAAAAAGTTGTTTTTTCTTACTTAGTCTACAAGCATGTTAATCGTGAAAATAGAATTAGAAAAAGGAAGCACTGGATCCATCCATACAACAGCGAGAGGTACTTGGAGGGAGCATTTAATGTATGCTTGATGGATCTCAGGGAAGATGGTGAAAAATTTTGTAATTATTTTCGGACGACCCACTTAAAATAAATTAAAATACTTGACCATCTAAAAGTTTTGTTATCTAATGTACTTATTTTAATAAAAGTTGTAAAAAATTATATTTACTGGTTGCATTTTTTTCATTCTCCGCTTTCATTCTCCGTTCTGAAGTTCTCAATAATGGTTTCACAAATATTTTCCCAAGCAGACTGTTTCTTTATTCGGTCTTTATAGTCCTCGTGACTAACATCCCAAATTATCGTGCGAGATTTTACTTCGATGAAAAGTTCGAATCCACATTTTCATCAGACATCGTGTAAAGAGACTTCAAAAGCTCGATAGATAAAACTCTGCGGCAGAAGTGCACTGCCCAGTAGACGAATGAGTACTACTAGCTATCGGGTTACAGGAATGTGCCGCGCGTTCCACAGGAACTTGCGGCGACCTGGCAGTGGTGCCGGCGGCAGATAGACGCCGACGGAACGTGTGAATCCCAACAGCAGTTGCTCTGCATTTCTTCTTATCGGATTGAAAATAACGCAGCGTCCCGAGTACTTTTGCCGCAAGTGTGCACCGACACTAAGACTTATTCAAAATGTATGCTCCCTCAATCAGCCAAAAAAAATATATTCATTTAAACATGAGCCAAATAAGTTTTGCAATCATATATTCAGATTTGTTTACGCTCCTGAATGACTGAATTACTCACAAACATATTTTCATTTTATATTTGTATATTAGGTAACCACTGAGCAAAAACCCTTTTATGTAAATTTTTATGTAGTAATGTGACAACTTTTTAAGGTTTCATACAATTTCAACTAATTCACTTCATAGACACATTATTGTTTTAATTATCAAATTGATTGGCCTAATAGTGCTTTGTTACATCTCGTGAATAATGTTAAACTGATATCGAATCGAAATGATTTTTACGTTAGAAAACCATATGAATGCAAAGTGACGTCAAAAGTAAAAAAGGAATATTTATTTTTATTTAACAAATGCACATAAAAATTAGCACTTATGACATCCGTACACAACATCTCCAGTATTTTTCGACAATACAATTTAAACCACTTAGTGCAAAGCACAGTCCAAATGTTCGGCTGTCATAGGCTGACGAGAGTCACAAAGAGTACAGTCTGAAGAATCAGCAACGCCAATATGGAAGAGATGAGACCTCAGCAGTCATGTTTTGTTAACAGTGTAAAGCAGTTCTCCGCAACCGCCGTGCCGTGGCACACTAGTGTGCCGCGAGGTGATCTTGACTGTGCCGCGGGGATTTTATCGATTATAATAATAAAAAAATTAACCCCCGCATCAGCTAGAAGAATATTTTACTTATATTTTACTTATATTAACTTTTTGCTAATATTTCTCTGGGTCGAAATTATACATAAAACAAAAACATGTTACCTTACATTGTATGTATGCTCGAGCGTCATATTTCTGGATTTTAGTTAAGAAAGAATATCCACAAATTTATGACAAGGCCATTGCAATTTTGCTCCCTTTTTCTACGACATACTTAATCGAACAAAGTTTTTCGACACTGGTATTAATTAAAAATGACAAACAATCATGTTTAAAGTGTCTTGACCATGAACTTCGAGTAGCTCTTCTAATTACAACCAAATATTAAACGTTTTTTTTTTTTTTTGTTTTTTTTTACTAATCCCAGATTGTCTAGCAAGGCTAGACAATCTCCATAAAACCAAAAATTTCCAAAAAGTCTAAAATCAGTAGAGGGTCCAGAAGGACCTCGTCCTTAGTAAATCCCAAACAATTTAAAATATGGGAAGGGGAGGCCATGTCAGCAGAGCACCAGTGGCACTCCGGGAAGATCTTCTGTCCCTGCCGAAAAGTGAGTGCTTTTATATGACCACTCATGAAGCGCGAGAAGGTCGTTTGGTACTTTCTGGGCTTGATCTGAAAAGACCCACCCGGACTTCTTCCAAAGTACCATGGGTGGCAAGGAGGAGTTCTCCAAAGATGGTTTTGTTTGATCTTCATGAGGGAGTAAATCTCTCTAAAAGTAAGAGCCTCACAAGGACTCACGTACTCCTCAGCCGCAGTCCTGGCTAAAATGTCGGCCCTTTCATTACCGTCGATCCCAACAAATATTAAACGTACATATGTTCATCAAAACAAGCTCAAATATATCATTAATAAATAAGTTATGTTTAAATTAACTTTGATTTATTAGGCTTAAGTAAAGACCAAAAAAAATTTTTAATATAAAAATTCAAAGAAAAAAAAATTTTTTTTACTTGTAAACTATAACTTTATATATTTTTTTTTGTTGGTGTACAATTCAAAATGATTTATATAAAACTTAAATGATTATAATTATCTTGATACATAAAGCTATTTTATTGAGTTTTTATTACCTAATAAAAACATATACGTATTTATTGTAATTTATGTATTTGCAAGCTTTTTCTTGTGGTGTGCCGCGGAATTATCAAAAAAAAGTTGTGCCCTGGAAGATAAAAGGTTGCGGAGCTCTGGTCTAAAGCTTGCAACAGCAGCTTTTCTTCGGGTATCAGTAACACAAGTGGTGTTCTCATTAAGAATCGCTCAGCTCTTGTCTTTAGATAGATATCTTCCGCATAGATTTGTATCTTCCGCGGCTTCTAATTTAAAGTTGTGTTTCAAAATCATATTTCTTAAAAGCCTTAAAGAATGGAATGCTTTCGTGGATCTCTGGGCCACCATGGCTCCTTTCTAGGCAAGTAGGTCCGCATGTTCATTTCCCACAATGTGCTGCTACCCAATTGAAGGAAATTTTATGAGCAAGATCCTTCAAAAGCAATCTACATTCCAAAATTCGTAAAAAAGGAATATAAAGGGTTTTTTGTTAAAACAAGCACATTTTTTAAAATTCCATTATGATAGTATAAGTACTATAAATATAATATAATAATTTGAGTTGAGACGTGATAAAAAAATAGTAATGCTTGGAGATATCCTCAATAGCTTCCTCTGTCTAAGACGCATTTCTGTAATTTAGGATTAATGAATGTTACCTAATATTTTATCTGGAAATTTTATTTTAAAAGTTGGCATTGCAAGTGTTTGCTAGTTTGCTGACCTTAATTAACTTTGGGTCGAGCAATTTGGAATCAAATGAATTCAATCAATGTTTTTAAGCGATATAATGGAAGATTCAATTAAAATTAATCAGTGATTATGGAGGAAACAAAGGTTGTACAACGTTTCCATTAAAATAAACAAACCAATAAGACTAATAAACATACCAATAAACATACCAATAAGAGATATAATACCATTTAATGATACTCATTAAAAAATTAGCTTTCCTTTAAACTATTATTTTAATATCTTACGGTTTCAACAGAAATTGTTTAAGATGATTTTTAAATAATTTAAATATAATTACTTGGCAATAAAAATGTACCACAAGAATGCATATTTTATCGCAAAATATATTTCTTTTGTCTATTGCGCTTATTTCTTCCGACTCCTTTTTTCTAGAATAGAAAATTTTATGAGTTTGATTAAACAAGGCATATTTCCTGAATATCTTGCTTTCCGTGACCGCCGGAGAGAGTACGCATGAATTGAGAGTTAAATTCCACATCTAAAAATAAAATGATTGCGTGAATGTACTTTGCTAAAAATAATGAAGTCAAATACATCAAATAATTCTTAATGTGAAAAAGAAAGAAAACCCATGTATAATTTTTTTTATTAAATAAGAGTAACATGTCATGTGAATTGCATTTATGCGAATGTAAAGACGTAGATTTATATTTTAGACACTTGCTTAAATGGCACAATCTTTAATATGAACCTCAAGAAAAAAAAAAATCAAACAATGAACCTCAGCGTATTTCGAGATATAGTTGGAGTTTCAGATAAAGGAAATTGAAAGAAAATGAATTACTATTCGTTATGCGCGCAGATTTTCTAATACAGAAGGTAAATATGCGAAAATAAGTATATTAAAACCTCTACATTTCTTTTACACAACATAGATAAAATAAATATATATATATATATATATATATATACACAGGGGAATCTCGATCTATCGTTTTTCAAGGGACCGATTGAAATGAACGATAAATGCGGGAAAACGATAGATGCGAACACATAACAAAGCAATATGATCATTGGGACTGGATAAAATGAACGACACATATGGAAAAACGATAGATCCGAAAACGATCGATCGAGATTCCACTGTATATATATATATATATATATATATATATATATATATATATATATATATATATATATATATATATATGTATGTATATATATACTACGGGCTTTGCCACCCTAGGCTCGCTACGCTCGCTCCTCTGTTAGGGCTAATAGCGAGATATATTGGGGTGATTCTCGGGCATTGCAACAGCTTCCATTCATTTACTGTTGTCACCATTATGCGAAGAGATATCACTGTTGAATCATCACTGTTGAATAATCAGCTTTAAAATTCTATTAAAAATCGAAATTTTAAGATATAGACTTGAAATGAGGTTCATATGAATAAGAAAACTTTCATCTTCCAGATGAAGTAAATATTTTCTTTGTAAGATAAAAACTCGAGGAGCATCGATATTACACCCACATATGTGACGATATTGAAAAACTGTGTTTCATTTTTTGATGAAAATATGAGTCTGTTTTAAAATATTTTTAAACAAATGAGGTCTAGTTTGAAAGGAAAATGTCTGTAGTCTTAGACTGTAGAAAGATCAAAAATCTACGATCATTTTTTGGCGAGTTCTCGTAATCTGAAGATGAACAAGTCAATATTTTCCCACAAAACTTAAAATAATAAAAAAAACTTAAAGTCCGAAGAAGATGAGACATGTCTTACTTTGTTCCCCACATTTCTCTGCGTCAATTGGTATCGCTCTCGACCCCATACCCCCCGCGGTTTCGGAGGAGATAGCATGACAAGCTTTTGACAGCGGCGGCAGCGGGAGTTACTTTTTTTTAGAATGAATATATATATATATATATATATATATATATATATATATATATAATATATCTGTGGCTTGGTACAAGAAGTGCAGTTTTCTCCAACTTAACTTTTGACTTTGTTTGCTTATGTCTCTTTAAAAAAAATATTATTTTCAATGTAAGAAGTACCCAAGTCTGTACAATGGTTTAGAAAACACTTTTAAAGCATCGAACAAATTTAGGTAATTCTTACATTGAAAAGAATATTTTTATAAAGAGACATAAGCAAACAAAGTTATCTTGGAGAAAACTGACATAGACACTTCTTGTACCAAGCCATATATATATATATATATATATACAAAGGCTGTTCGCACAGTTTTTAGACGATTTTGGTAAGCGGTAATAAAAAATCGTTTGCTGCAAAAGAAATAATTGCAATTGTACTATGTTTTTTAAAGTCAAAATTATAGTCTGCGGCTTGAAAGTTTTGTTTTTATTCAAAATGGCGTTTTTAACAAAGCAGTGGTTCGAAGGCTACATTTATGATCTTTCCGAACAGAAATATGCATATTCCGTTATCCAAAAACGATGTGAAAGTCATGGTTTTGTGATATCTAAATCGTCGATAGGTAATATCGTCAAAAAGAAAGGAAAAAAAAACGTCAAATTGGAGCCTCAAGTGGGACAAAAATTCCAAACAAGTATCCAAGGAAAAAACGGACATCTTCGACTATTGCAAAGGTACGTTGTTTAATGTTAAAAGAAAATCCTCCTAGTCAAAGGACAGTTGCAAAATCATTAAAATGCTCGGTATCCACTGTAAACAAAATGATAAACATTGATTTAAATCTTAAGAAAGCGAAAAAAACGCAATGTGCATCGTCTTCTTCCAAATCATATCGCTGAACGCAGGACACGCTGCAGAATTCTATATTAGAAACACTTATCGAAAGAAAAATGGGAAACAACTGTCACAATAGATGAATCATGGGTGTATTTAAATGATTGCAACAAAAAAAGAGCCATTTATTATCATAAAAGGGGAGAAAAAAATTTAAGTACATGGTTCAAAGAATCGAAAGAAAGTTTTTCTAAGGGATTCATGATTGTTGCTGGTTTTTCTTATAATGGCAAGTTAAAAATAAAGAGAGTGGAAAAAAAAAATGTCAAGATTAACTCCAAATACTATGAGGAACATATTTTATCGCCAATTTTTCTGAATGAAATACCATCGTTTTACCCACAGTGCCATCAATCTGTGAGACTCCATCATGACAAAGCTAGCAGTCACTCATCAAAATCTACTGTAAATTTCCTAAAAGAAATGGAACAAAAAACTGGTATCAAGGCCATACCCTTCGCTGATATCCTTACTAAATCTCCCGATGTATCACCTATGGATTTTTGTGCTTTCGGACTTTTAAAATCTGCATTATCCAAACGTCGTCCCAAAACCCTTACAGGACTCTGGAAAACTGTTCAGGAGGAATAGGATGGATTACCTCTTCTGACACTTCAAAAGGCATTATTATCCTGGAAATTGCGGTGTCGAAAGATAGTCCAGAATAAGGGATGTCAAATAGAACATTTAAAACACAAGAATTTTATGTAATTTAGTTTTGTGAATACAATATACATCGTCTAAAAAATGTGTGAACAGCGTCTGTATATATATATGCATGCTTATGATAACAGTAGTTTGGAGCATAGTGAACTCTTTACGTATGCCCTTGTTTGAATGTCAAGAGTGATTACTTATTATTGCTTAATAATTCAACCGTTAGTTGCATATCAAATTGTAAGTGATTATGATACACTGGGAGAAAACTTCATAGTTGCAGCTGAAAAGTTATGATGAATATTCTTAATCTTTCACAAGACGAAGCATGTGCTGTTTTAAAGGGCATCGCACTGATTGAGGAGGCAGATAAGATTGACGTTATTAATAGGTACAATTAAACTTTGAGAAATAGTTATTCTCTATATTTTCTTATGATACGTTCAAGATTTTGAATATTTGAAGGGTAAAGAAAAATATTAGGAAACACTGTGTGATGCTTATATGTAAACACAAAGTTTTTTCAGATACATTAGCCCCGAAGACAGGTAATTTTGACAAATTAATAATGCAGTGACTAAAAGAAACATATTTGGCATACCTTTGAATTAAAACTGCAATTGATGATGTGTATTTTTACACTAGTATATAACCCCCTTCCAAAATGGCGGAATGTTGATCAACGTTTCCTTCTCATAAGAGCTCATACGAACAAAACAAAAGCATGAAGATTCTATTTTTGAATGTAATGAAGAAAGATTTTAAACATATACTACGATGAATACAGGTACATAATGCTATATAGGTTCCAGAAAAATATAATTTTCCTTTAAGTGTAAAATTCTACATCAATATTAAATAAATGAAAATACAAAAAGTTAGCCAATTAAATAACACAAACTGTACTTAAACAGCAGTAAACAACAAAACTAAACTAAACTAAATCAAAACTAAACCAAAACTGTTTCAAAAGTGAATGACTCACAACACAGCAGGCATTGCTGAAAACGATACTTAAGCGGCAGTAAACAACAATAAAATAAAACAAAAATAAATAGTTTCAAAAGTAAATGACTCACCACACAGCAGGCATTAATTTATAATAATTACATAATAATTAACAAAGTGAAACACAATTTAATTAACATTAAAATTAAACATTAAAAATGCAGTTATTTCAAGAGAATATGAAAAACCATGGAGTAGAATGAATTCGAAATTCAAGTGAATGACTCAATTCAATAAATGGTTCTTTTCAATGGATATTTTAATTTGAAGATATTTCAAAAACTAAACGGTTTTGAGCTAGGGGCGAGTGATGCCGATTGATACCGATTTCGAATAGTTTTTGTTCACTTGAAATTTTCATATTTTTTTGAACGGTCTTTCAAAATATGTAACTTTTGTGGTATTATTTTTCAAGAAAAATTTCAGAAAATGGCGTCTCAATGTTAAGATGTTCCCGACTTGGTCCGTCTCGGAATGGTTACCTACATTAATCTACTCTAGGCTTTTATATAAGTAAAGATACTCCTCACAGGGCATTATTGTTGCTGGATATTGTAAGGGATATAGAAATAAAGACAGTATGTTATTAAAAGTATTATGCTACATTTTAAAAATAGTTTTCTACCTATGTACGAGAAAAATATCAAGCACGTTTTTATTAAACAAATAACAAAAATTTATGAAATCATATTAAATCGGTTTATAATCCTAGTGAGAGATGCACTTTCTTTAAAACTGAAGTGAACTTGTATGGAAAAGCTCTCAAACATATTGATTGACTCGTACACAACAATCATATCGTAGTAAAAGGATTTAAAAAAAATCGTGTAAAAAGTAGCACAAAAATGAGAATATGGCTTTTAACTGTATAATTTTTCCGCATTTGTGGTTGGATATGCTTCTATTATTATTTTTAAATAGCTTTCATTTTATTGACTACAAGTTCTACTACTGTTAAACTGTAAAAGGCCAGCAGTAGTATTTAAATATCTTTTAGAGAATACTTTTGATTCAGTCTGAGAGAGAACAGTAATAAGGATAATTTTAGTCCCTTGGGGAGAAATATCGTGCCGATTATGTGACTGCATATTAAGTGGGTTTATCCTTACCGAACTCAGAGATAATGGTGTTAGTGAAGTTTTGTAATTCTCCCAATATATGGAGGTGAAATGATGATCGACTTATCATCACCGATTATTCTGAAGCGTTTTATTGAAAATTAAAGATATTTTCGGTGAGATGTTTTAGAAGAAACAGGTTATTTTCCCCTTCATATTTTTCAGTTTTGAAACCAGTATGCTAAAATATTTTTCATGTTTTATTCGAGCTTCTTTTCAAATATTATTTACGAATATCAAGCAGAGCGTCTGGCTCATGACTCTTAGACAGATAAGACAATTTAACTAAGAATGGAATGTTCTGCAATCTCTGATGCAATTTCCCTTAAATGTATGAATGCATTTGATTTAAATCCTTTGCAGACTGTTTTTAACAATTGATATGAAAGGAAAAGAAGATGTGAAAACTTGTATCAGAGACTTTCCGTAAATACTGTCTATGCTCGTATTGCGTATTAACACCTTAAAGATAACAGTGGAGAACCGGTGATTAAGAGGCCAATATTTTACCTCTCAATTTAAGTGAAAAGCAGAATCAAAAGGAAGCTTATGAATTCTATAATAAGGAGGTCTCAGCATTTACTCATAACTCGTAATCAAAATATTATTTTCACTTTCTGAAGATAGCTTCAAAGCGTGTGATAAGGAACTCTGAAACAGACTACAGACAGTGTTGCCAACCTCTACGAAGCGCCTTCCCCTAGTGCCATCTGGAAATCCCCTTGTTCCCCCCTAACACAAACTTGAGATCCCCCTAGATCTTCCTAAAAGAAATTCTGGTTCCAAATAGGTATCCTGTTTGAGAGATAAATTGAAATAAATCGAAAATACACACTTACATAATGAAATGGAGGATTATTTACTTTTGACATATGTATGGAACTTATAATCTAATAAAAAAACGCTTCTCGATTGTACAAAATATTATAAAATGTTCCCCCCCACAAAATGCCCCTAAAAAAATGTGGCCCCTAAAAACACCCCTTTTCATCTAACTTACCCCCAAATTTAGGGGGAGAACCAAGTTGGCAACACTGACTACAGAGTCCGAATAAATTCGTGTGGTCAGGAGAGTGAACAGCTAGCGCTATTACTCCTCCCATTCTTTATGGGAAAAACCAAATTTAACCAAACAATTGAATTAAATAAAATAATATTGTAGGTTCATTTAATATAAATAAAATGTCCCTTAAAAATAAGTACTAGTTAAGCAATAAATGCACTCTCCATTAAAGTTAGAAAACTTTGGTTTGGAGGTATATTTTTTTACCTTCAAAATTTTGGGTCGAAAAATCTTTAAAATGAGGGCTTTATTAGCCTATAAAAGGAATCGCTTAGATTTGCAATACAAAATAAAATTAAATATTCATGATTTTATATGACAGTGTCATTATTTCAATATAGAAGTGTATATCTCTTTTATCATTGTTCACATGTATATTGATTTCTGAACTGATTTCTGTTATATTATGGTGTTTTATTCTTCACGGTCTGCTATGGAGGACTACTAAAATTGCGAGTGGATATGACATACAGTTTTTCCCCCGCTTTGGTGAACTTTAATACCCCTACCATGTATATTTCAGGCATCTCAAATATGTTATCTCCAGATTACGCTGACAAACGTAATGCAGAAAGATGGTGAAATGTATGGCATGCGTTTAGCTCTGAGATTTTGTGAACTTGGGTGAGAAATTTCTAAGCTTTCTAAATGAGGTTGTAAGTCGGGAATCTCGGAGGGATTTGGAAATGAGTGATGACGATAAACGATTAACGACAGCTACTAATCCTAAGGGGATTAAAGAGAGGAGAAACACGTCTCATGATTTGTTGTTAAATTTTAAGCGGTATACAAATCGGTAAACTGGCTTAAAAAAATAGGCTTGAATTGTTTCTGAACTTAGAAGTAAGACTCAGTATTAAAGGAGGAGTATTAAATTTTGGTGTTTAAAAAATATGTTCGTCTTTATTCCATAAATACAAGATTGTTTCTTTAAAATATAAAGCAAAAACAATTTTATATGAATTCCCATGCGAAGAAATATCTATCTATCTATCTATCTATATATATATATATATATATGTATTATCATAGCAATAGGCATCGTTGGAACAGCTATAAAAGAATTCTTGGGACGCAGTAAACAGTCGAATGATTTAAAATAGTTTTATTGTTGTTCATATGGAGTTCCCCATAGGGAGGGAGCTAGACCGTGTGACATATTCTATGTACAATCATTATAAAGAAGAGCCCGGCTTCATGCCGTGTTCACATTTTATATCGGGAACATACAGAAGACTTGGTGTAAGCAATAATCCCTATGACGCTATGCTACGTCATGGACTAGGGCGTGTCCGATGATTCTTATCGGTTCAGTCTCCCTAGACAGAGGCTGTTCTAAGTCTATCAGGATATTTCTCTGTCTATAGGGGAACGAAGGGATTAATTACTGCAAACTTTAAGAGCTATTATATCATCATTAGAAATGGAATAAATTATGTTTTATAGGACTATAGACAAGTCAGATAATTAATATAAAAATTATTTTTATATTACATCCCCCCCTCAAAGAAAAAGAAATTCCCCATGCCAAACAAAAAGAAAAATTTATTTACCTATTCTGACAATTTAAAACTGAACCTATCCACCAACTCTTCTGTGTACAAAACTAACATTCAAATCTCTGAATGCTCACTTATAAAATTTTTAACAACAATCTTTGCATAATATTCTCTCCAATTTCAATATTCTTTGCAAGTTCAACATAAAAATCGCAACGTATACTACAAAAAGCACAATACAATATAAAAATATAAGACGTCTTGAAGAAAAAACATGTGGTAACAAGTGGTGACAACCATGGTTGTTTTGTTTTTGGCTTATACAGTCTTTTGCAGAGAAATTATTGTCCTTTCACTGCTGAGCCAAATAAAAATTAATACAAATGCACTATCATAATACTGAAAAAAATTGCAATACAACAATACGTAAAAAAAAATACAACCCTATAATAATATACAAACATACATACTTTATTTACATTATTCATGACTCAGTTTTAATTTTTCTGGTGCATGGTATTTTCGTAACTTCGAAACATGCACAACTTCTGAAGATTCTTGAGAGTGGGTATTTTTCTTATTAATTTTATAATTAACGTCAGAAATTTTGCTAAGGATTTTATAAGGACCACTGAAAACTGGAGACAGTTTCCTAGTATTAGGGTATTTAAATTCTTCATAAATGACTGACTCATTAGGTGTAAATTGTATATCCACAAATCTAGCATCGTAATGTATTTTATTCCTTTCATGGTAATGTTTTGTTCTCTGAACTGCTATTTTTCTCGCCTCTTCAACAGGAGGATAAATACTTTCCTTTAACGGATTTGTATATGGAATTGTGCCATACATTAAATAGGCTGGTGGAAATTTAGTAACGGAATGGGGGGTCAAGTTGTATTCGTGAGTTACTTCCTTTAGTAATTTAGGCCATGGAACTTTTGTAGATGATTCATTAATTTTACATTTTAAACGTGTGATTATTGTTTGGCCTAATCTCTCCACTTTGCCATTAGTTTCTGGTCTGTGTGCTGTAGTCAATAGTTGTTTAACGTTATAATGCTTAAGAAATTTTTTAAAATGAGAAGATGTGAAAGCTGGATTTCTATCACTTAAGATACTCTTTGGCACTTGAATTTGAAAAATTTGGTTTAGGAAGTTAGTGTAAGTTTCTGTTGTAATTGATTTTGAAGCAAAAGCCCATATAAATCGAGTGTGATGGTCAATAATTAACGTCAGGTATTTTTTAGTTGAATTGTAATGGTTAAGGCCACCCACACTATCAATTGCAATCAAGTCAAATGACTTGTCAACCGGAGGCATTGATTGCAAAAGTCCAAATCTTTTTTGTCGAGGTTTTTTATTTACTTGACATGTATGACAGTGTTTAATAAAATTACTAATATCAGAAGTTATATTTTGCCAATAATAAACAGGGGTGAGCAAATTAATTGTTTTTTGAATACCCGGATGGCCAAATTTTTCATGAGCAATTTTGAGTAATTTCAGTCTTAAAGAAAAAGGTACTACAATCTTTGTAAACCCTTTTTTACGAAGGCATAAAACATTGTTAATTTCGACAAACTTTCCAGTTAAATTGTCATTTTTTTGAGCCTCGGTAATTTCACTCAACTGCAAGAGATGTGATACCTGAGTTTCAACATTGCTTACAATAACATCATTTTGTACATTGTTATCTGGTACATCACGAGAGAGCATGTCTGCTTCGATGTTTGTGGTGCCCTTTGTATATTTAATATCATATTCATACATACTTAACTGCAAAGACCAGCGGAACAATCTTCCTTTTAAGTTTTTAACATTTTTGAGCCACACTAAAGCCGCATGGTCCGTATGTATGGTAAATTTTTGTCCGAAAAGATAATGATGAAACTTATTTAAAGAATCCACTATAGCGAGACATTCCAGCTCAGTAATACAATAATTTTTTTCATAATCTTTTAATGAGCGGGAGTGAAACGCGACAGGGTATAGGACACCAGAAGCATCTGTTTGTTTTAAAACCGCTCCTACACCAGTATGACTGGCATCAACATAAATATGACATTCAGCTTTTGGATTAAAAATTTTCAACACAGGTTTACAAATTAAAGTTCTTTTTAACATTTCAAACGCTTCTTGGCATTTCTCAGTCCATTGCCAAGGTGTATTTTTTTTAACAAGTTATTTAGTGGCTGTCTAATAGTGGCATATTTGTCAATAAATTTATGATACACATTAATTGAACCGAGAAATCTTTGTAAAGATTTTACATTATTGGGTGGTTTTAGCTTTTTAATAACCTCAATGTTGGTGTTATCCGGAGTGACAATCCCATTGGTAATTTCATATCCTAAAAATTGAATTTGTTTTTGTAAAAAAGAACATTTAGAAAATTTTAGTTTTAAGTTTTCCTGTCTGCAGATATCAAAAATTTGTTGAATGTGTTCAATATGATTAGAATAGCTATCTGAAAAAATTAAAATATCATCAAAATAATTTGCAGCAAATGTAATTTTATATTTAGTTAAAATTCTACGAATTGTTCTCTGAAAAATGCTGGGTGCATTGCGCCAACCAAAAGGTAAACGTAGCCATTCATATAATCCATTATGGGTTGCAAAAGCGAGTTTTTCTGTGTCATCTGGGTGAATAGGGATATGCCAGTAACCTGAGGCCATGTCCAATTTTGAAAAATATGTACTTTGAGCTAGTTTATCAATCAATGTCTCGACCAGAGGTAATGGTTCGGCATCCGACTTCGTCACCTGATTTAATTTCCTGAAATCAATACATAACCTATTCTTTTTGTTTTCATCTTTTTTATAAACAAGTGTTACTGGTGCCGAAAATGGAGACGAACTTTCTTTTATGATATTGGCTTTTAATAACTCTTCAATTTGAGTATCAATTTCTTCTTGTTGTTTTGGTGAAGTTTTATATGCGCGTAACGAAACTGGCAAATCGGAAGTCAATATCACTCTTTGGGGTTCTATTCTTACTGATCCCACGTCATATTTATTTTTCGCAAATATGTCTTCATATTCCTCTAAAAGTTCTTTTATTTCGGAACTTCCTACATTTTCACTCATTTTCGTTTTTTCCTCGACTGTACTCTGATAATGTGTGCACCCATTACCAGAATCCATCTCGGAAACATTCGAAAATGTTAAAACGTTTTCATTTTTATTCTTTTTCTTTACTTCCTTTTTATCTTTAACGTTACTAACATGTAGCTCAACATGATTTTCGGGCATGATATGCAAAGACAAATCGCTGCATTCAGAACTAGAGAAAGTGATCAGTTTTCTCCCATCCTGCTCAACAATTTGGTTCGCACAATTAATTACCAAACGAAAATCAACACAACTCTTTAAACCCAAGAGGGCATATGGTAAATCGGTGTCAAGTATGAAAAACTCTGCCGATTTAACAATATTACCAATTTTAAGGTAGAGATTGCATGTTTTGTTAAGCTGTATTAGACCTTTTGTTTGTTTCACGTTTATCACTTTATTTTCTCTAATGGGAACATTTAATTTTTCAACAATTTTACTTGGAATTATATTAAGCGAAGATCCCGTATCAATATTTAACCATATCTTATTATTTGAACTCGAGTTATTTTCATTGTTTGTTTTTCTTTTATTATGTACGTACGTTTTGTTTTTTGTGTATCCGGATACTATTAATTGTCACTTTTCGGGTTGTGGCTTAGGCGCTGCAATTTCAGACGTAGATGGTCTATTGATGCAAGAGAATCCCCAATGATAAGAATTCATGATCCCTATGTTTGCGCAAAACTTACAGGGGTTGGGGGGCATCTCTTGCACCGCATGCGTCGTTTGAGCCTTTGCTGGTTTTGAATTATTATACATTCGTGGTGTAATTTTCTTGTTCTTACTACATTGGAAAGATTTGTGTCCTAGCTGTTGACAAATAAAACAACGGATTTCCGGTTTAAGTTTTTCTGTCTTTCCATTCGTATAGGGTACCCGATGGAACGGTACTTTTACTTTGTCCATGTCTTTGCGAATTTGTTCGTAAATTTTCAATTTATTTTTAAACTCAACTAAATTCTCACATCCATATAAAATGGCTTTGTTCTGTGTAGTGTCATTAATCCCGTTAATGACGTAAGTGATTATAGCACCTTCGTCTATATGACTTTGATTAGCAATTTGTTTCATGGTTAAAAAATATTCTTGCATTGACTCATTATATTTTATTTTACGTTTTTGTAGGATGTTATGTATTTCCGCCGAATTATATGTTACTTTAAACTCTTCAATTAATAATTTCTTTAGTTTGTCAAAAGAATTGACTGAAGTTTCACTACGAATGAACAGAAGTGCGTTCCCCCTAAGACAACGTTTTGCGAATAAAAATTTATGAAACTCAGATAAGGAAAATAATGCAGCATGATTTTCAAAAGTTTCAAACCATTGTACGATATTTTCATGTTTTTCTCCCTTAAAGAGAGGAATCACTGCCTCAATGTCAGAGAAGTTTACCATAATTTTTGTTTCTCCCATGTTTGACAATTTTGAATTTTTATCGACATTTTCGATTTTAGAATAACTGTTTTCCTCGTCATTACTGCTTTTGATTTCATGTTCTCTACTTGTATTATTTTTCATTTTGACTCCAAACGTTTCGGTTTGGGTATCATTTTCGTTATTACTTATAAGGTTTTCGGTTTGAGTAGTATTTGCGGTAATATCTGTAAGTTGTACCCCACCTGTTTCGGTTTGAGTACTATTTTCATTATTGACTTTATTTGTGGATCCGGACTGAAATTCAGCCTGTTCTGTTTCGAGACTAATTTCGTCTTCCGAAATGTCCTCTGCAATTATCGAATTTTTAAGAAATTCGAAATTAGATAAGCACGAAATAATATGTTTAGCAATTTCCTCTTTTTCACCTTCTCCCGAAATATTTAAAATATCGCAAATCTTAATCAATTCCGCTAACTTAAACTGTTCTAAAATTTCATTCACTTTAGCTAAAAACTCTTTATCTCCAACTTCATATTTAAAGCCACAAAAATTTAAAACTCTATTACGATCTAATCTCGTGTTTCCATTTTGGAATATGAGTTTATCTAATAACTTGACCGTTGAAGCTTTTTGCTTCTTCAAAGCTTTACAAATTACGTCAATATCCTTAAGTAACATGGTTACAATATTAATATACAAATTCCAAAATATTTACACATAAAGCAGATTCAGTTATAAACCATTATAAAACTACAGCATATTGAGATATAAACCATTTGTTAAAATTATTCATTATTCAATTCAAAAAAAATTCCTATCCACATTTATTTATGACTTAATAAAGAAAGAAAAATTACTCACGTAATGATTCACCACTTCCTTGAACGAAAAAAAAAATAAATAAAAAAAATTTACTCCTTATGTATAGTTTTTGTTCAGATTTCACTGGAATCGTCATGCACGAAACGAAAAAAAAAATCGGCTTAGATTGTCCACTTTCGTGTATTTTAATCCTGGAAGCATTGGACTCGCACTGTTCTTTGATTAATCCACAGGTAGCACTCAAATAGGAAAGTATCCAGGCTTTGGGATCCAGTTCGAACAGAAGGTTGGTCCTTTTCAAAACAAGTGTATTCACACGCAAAAACATTATTGATGTCGCAGTGGCCGTAGAAATACTGCATCGGAACTAACACCTCTTAAAACGCTGTCTGTCATCCTCCATCTGTATTCCAGCTTCCGTTTCGGTTTAGCATAAAAGTCGGCGGGCAGAAAGCACTCATTCCTCAGAGAGCGGCGGAGGAGCCCTGCTCCACTCATAAACTTTAGCCCTCGCCTGCGTCCCACAAAATTTAATCGTTTTGTCTAGCCCCCTTTATTGTCCTGACGGCTTGTATTATCATAGCAATAGGCATCGTTGGAACAGCTATAAAAGAATTCTTGGGACGCAGTAAACAGTCGAATGATTTAAAATAGTTTTATTGTTGTTCATATGGAGTTCCCCATAGGGAGGGAGCTAGACCGTGTGACATATTCTATGTACAATCATTATAAAGAAGAGCCCGGCTTCATGCCGTGTTCACATTTTATATCGGGAACATACAGAAGACTTGGTGTAAGCAATAATCCCTACGACGCTATGCTACGTCATGGACTAGGGCGTGTCCGATGATTCTTATCGGTTCAGTCTCCCTAGACAGAGGCTGTTCTAAGTCTATCAGGATATTTCTCTGTCTATAGGGGAACGAAGGGATTAATTACTGCAAACTTTAAGAGCTATTATATCATCATTAGAAATGGAATAAATTATGTTTTATAGGACTATAGACAAGTCAGATAATTAATATAAAAATTATTTTTATATTACATATATATATATATATATATATATATATATATATATATATATATATATATATATATATATATATATATATATATATATATAGGATAACTCTAGGATAGATGGCCATAGAGGAGAGATGGCCAATCTGAATATTTCCAAAACTTGATCATAGATTGGAGTGCAAACTTTTTTTTAGAAATTGTTCAACGAGTTCATTCATTGCAAGGTACAGCTGTGCTTTTCAATTATAAAATGTAAGTAAAATTTTAATGTTTATGTAATTTAGTGGTTGAATATTTTTGTTGAGTTAGATATCTGAATGTTTTGCAATACGTACGTTTCATTTTTTTTTTACTTTACGGACTTTTAAGGCACGAATATAATCCAATCTTTGCTTCTAAGCCTAAAACAAAGACGTACAATGGCGGAGTGACGCTTTAAATTGGGTGGCAATCTGTCCTTCAATTTCAGGATAGATGGCCACATAAATCGAGGACAGATGACCACCTTTGATCAATATTTCAAAATTATACGGAGTGAGGATTTTAACTAAATATAATTATATTTAAAATAATTATATAACTTTTATGTTTATAATTATATTAATCGATATAATTGTTTAAATTTTAGCTAATCTTAATATTTCAAAAATAATAATAATAATATAATATGCCGAACGATTTTTTTTTCCAGTTTTTCAAGATGCCGATTAAATAAATAAAATACATAAGAAGTGAATATGAATACATATAAATACATAAGAACGCCTCATTCAAACTGAGGGATCTGGAGTCAAAATGATTTGTCTAAGGCAATGGAGGCTGTGCAAACGGGATCATATTTGGTAAAAGGAGCGTCTGTAGCATTTCACATTCCACGCAAGACTTTGGATCGCCGATTGAAGACCAGTAATTCCAATAAAGGCAGAATGGGTCCTGGTCCGATGTTTGGAAAAGGAAACGAAGAAAGATTATTAAAACACATTAAACGAATGAAGAAACAAGGATTCCCATTTACTTGAGATGATGTGAGAATTCTCGCTTTTGAATTTGCCAAAAAACTGGATATAAAGCACCGTTTTAATGATACAAGTGACAAAAAAAAAAAACACGACACGTCCAGTAGCGAAGAAGATGAAATACATTTGAAATTATCAGATTCTACAGATTCCGAGGGAATAGAATTTGATGAGGATCACTGTGTTGGTTGTGGAGAAGAATACAATACCACAACCAAAAAGGATGACTGGATAAAATGCATAAGGTGCCTGAAGTGGTTCCATGAAACGTCTACAAATTATCAAGACCTTTGCCAAACATGTGGTAAAATTTTACGAAAAGGGAAGGATTGAAATTATACTTCAAATGTTGTTTACTCGAATTTTATTCACTCATTTTCTGTGATATAATTGCATCTTTACAAATTTCTATATGTTTTTCATGATTAACTATATGAAATGTGTTGTTTTTTGCTATTTTAACTTCACTTTTTCTTTCTTGCTTTGGATGGCCATCGCTCCTCGGCTAGAAGGAAAGATGGCCATCTATCCTAGAGTTACCCAATATATATATATATATATATATATATATATATATATATATATATATATATATATATATATATATATATATATATATATATATATATATATATATATATATATATATATATATATATATATATATATATATATATATATATATATATATATATATATATATATATATATATATATATATATATATATATATATATATATATATATATATATATATATATATATATATATATATATATATATATATATATATATATATATATATATATATATATATATATATATATATATATATATATATATATATATATATATATATATATATATATAAGAAATAGATGAAAGAGAATACCAGTAATAGCTCTAAAGCTACTTGCAGCCAGGAACAAATAACATGAAAAGAAAAGTATGAAAGAGGTTTTAGACAGCATCTCTTCATCACCGGTGTCAATACTGTCTAAAATACCAATGGATTGTTTCCGATGAGTATGATCTATACAATAAACACACTCAGACACCGTACAATCCATGAAAAACAGAAGAATTGATTAAAATTGAATTAAGAGTTACTTAACCAAAGAACACCAAGGCTGGCGCTAGACAGAGTGGAAGTTAAGTACATGTAACACAAGATGACTGACGTCACAAAACTTGCAACCATGGAGAATTTGGATACTCAGTTACTGACTTACTATGGTTACTGTATTTTAGGACTATTAAACCATTATTAATTTAGTTTTTAATTATTATTACTAAGAGTTATTTTTATTATTATTTTTTATTTTTACTTTTGATTTTGATTTGATTTTTTATTTTTAGTAGTTATTTTTTCTATTTTTTCTTATTGTGATGTTTAACTTATTAAATGCAACAGAACAAACTATTCATTAAAACTAAAACAACCAATTATGTTTTTGGATAGACTTTCGGGGTAATTATTCCGTGTTAGCACAGCTTTCAAGTCTAAAATATGCTTATTCCTATTGTCTTTAGAACATAGCCTATTTATACGAACTAACTGATTTACAATAATGTTATTAAAAACAGATTTATGTAAACAGGTTAGATAATTTTGAAATTTAACAATATTAAAATTATAGTCAGATCTTTTGTTGTATAAGTCAAAAGTAAATTTGCTGTGAGAATTTAATTTAATGTTAATATCTAAAAAGTTTACATTAATATTATCATGGCTACTTTTAATTAGTTCCAGATTAGGAGGGTAAAAATTTAAGTCTATATGGTTATTCCTTTTATTAATTACTATTATATCATCTATATACCTAAATATATTGTAATTGTAATTTTCTATATTATTAATTTCAAAATAATATAAGTATAAATTAGCTAGCATACTTGAAGCATTACCACCTTGTGGTACACCTTTGGACTGTAAGTATTTACTATTATTATGAAGTATGTAATTATGTTTAGTTACTAAATCTAGGAGCCTACTGAAACGAGTTAGTTTAATTTCGTTGCCTAAGTATTGAATATTATTTTGTACTAACATTATGATTATTCTATTTAAATCAATTATATCGATATTATATATATATATATATATATATATATGTATATGTTACGACTAGAACACACAAATAAAAATTTTGTTAAAAGTTTTTTATCCATTTTTTACCCATTATGTATCTATGTAATAACTATATTTATAATGATATAGAAACATTTTTAATTCTCTAATCTAATTATATATAGTTATAATGTTGGTGCTGTACACTTATGATATATCTTTTGATGCCATCCTAAAACTCATTACTTTTTTATAGATTTACAGCATCAGTTGAAATTTTTAATATTATAGAAACGCTCAGACTGAGAAATAAATATTTTATACGTAGTATATCACAATTCATTTAATCCACATTAAAATGTTAATATTTATTATTTTCAAAATAATAAGTATTAATATTCCGTTCTGTAGGATTAGTAAATTCATCTCCGTATATCTATTAAAGGGAACTCTTTCACATACAGTTTTTTAATTCAAATTACTTCATGTGACGTTTATGAAAAAATTAGGCGCTGCGCGACCAGCATGGTCGATTTTAGTTTTATATTTTCTTTTGCAAGACAACTCAACTGAAAGTAACATATGTAAGGAATGTTATCATTACCTGTCATCATAAATATACGTTGTTAAGGGGTATTCTCTATAAGGCTGATTCTAAATTTATTCGTGAATTAAAAAAGTGAATTTCCATTACTTCAGAACAGAGTTAAAGATAAGACTGAGAAACCCAACACCAATGATTTTACAAGTTACATCCCTCTCTGTACGTACTATTTTTCAAAATTAAGATATCTACACTTTATCATTACATCAAATAAGAAATTGTTGGGGAAAAATTTTTTCACATAAAAAATGGAGTAAAAATTCAGCAAGTAATAAAATAATTAGTGTGTATTACATCACTCTGTGTATGTATTATTGTTCTCAATTCAGATATCTACACTAATCATATCAAATACTTTTTTTTTTCAATGCGGAGGCACTTGTCGCGAAAACATTCGACTATAATTCCCCGAAGTTTTGCTGGCCATTTTATTATGGGAGCGCCATAAAGGCAGACCAGCTTTGCCCCCTATGAAGGGACGACACAAACAGAGACATTTTAGTGGCGCTTCTCCAGGATTCCATCTGAGCACCCTCAGCACCGAAAACCAGCGGGCTGTACCACAAGGCCGCCACGGCACTCATATCAAATACTAAATTGTTGGGAAAATTTCTTCACTTATAAAATGGAATAAAAATTCAGCAAAAACTGAAAAAAGTGTAGAAAATTAACTATTATTGGCTCTTGATTGCTATGCCAGCGACGGTTAAGCCTAACTTCGCGATCATTTATTCTCTCTCGTAATGAATTATTTCTTCTTTGCCTTCTTTCTTGAGACTGTTCCCAATTTTCACTTGATCGTGCAGCTCGCTTTCGAGCATTCCTGATTTCAATACGCAAATCATGAAGCTGCAGATAGCTTCATGATTCTTATAGCTTCATGGCGAAAATCCATGTTGACACGCAGTTGCAAATTGCGGACGGCTACTAATGTTTACATCCGGTAGTTGCAGCCGTTGCCATTCGGACAGTAGAAATATCGTCGATTTTTGTGTCGCATACATACGCGTTTTATATATATAGATATCATGAAGCTACAGAAGGAGGAGCAGCTCCGTATCAGAAAAGTGTCTCCCATTTGGTCGCCACCACTAGGTGGCGCGCGCGACTTTACTGATGCCGCTATAACACGGAAACCGTACGCTTTAATATGGATTTTTCATATTTTTCAAAAGAAATAAGTGTTGTTTTTGATATGAATTTATTTATTCAACTTAACAATTGTTTATATTCATTCGAAATGTCTATTTGAACTGCTTTTTTTGCTAAACTTCATTAAAATTCTTAAGGGGGAGATCACCTTTGCATGCACAAAAATACACTGATTTTACTACCAAACTTAATGTGTTGTTAAACAGTTAATTTGTAATTAATTTAAACCAATTTTTAAAGGTGAATTGTACAAAGTTTTATCTATTAGAAGGAAAACAATTGTTGGGAGATTATTAGAAATTATTTTAAGAAAAAAATGTTTTATGAGTAGTGAATCTTAGATCAATGTAATGTGCAGATTTTTTAAAAAACTATAAGAGATATCTATTAAATTATTTGTACATATATTATCCATAGGTTCTAATTCAAACTACACCTAAAAGAGTTACCATATTTCACATAAAATATTTTTTCAGGCAAATGTATTGTAATGTACAAAAAAATATAAAATTTTAAAAAAATTTTCTGCAAAAAAATACCATAATTTAGGTAGAAATTGTAGAAACATGCAAGATATACATGTATACAAAAATTTTAGCAATTTGTGATGATTAGTTTTGAAGAAATAGTGCGCACAAGTTTCAAAATAAGTTTTTAGAAAAATCAATTTAAAATTTAAATTTTCTATAAATTACTTTACTATTAGCTTTATACATTTGGCCATAAAATCGGTTCTAATTGTAGTATCGACTTAAATTTTTTTCAGAAGATTCCTTATATTCCATTCTTCAAAATTAAACCATAATAAAAAAATTGAGTTTTTTGAAGGGTTTAAGGTGATCTCCCTCCTTAAAGGAAATGAGTAAATAATGATCCATTATTTTCTAGAGCGAGCTAGTTACATATAAAAGCACACACTAGCTGCAGCTACAGAGTATGCAATGTCCAAACATGAGTTGACGAACATCTGACACATGAAGAGTCATACTTCATTATATAAACATTTTCAGAATAATTTTGTATTAGTTCCAGAATAAATTAGTTCAGAATTTTGCAATAATTGAATAATTAAGGAATCTTTTTTTCTGAAATATAAGGCTGATTGAAAAAATTAAACATGCTTATTTCCGGCAGAATTTAAGCTGTCTTAACGTTGTGTTTGCTTAAAACACAGCAGCTGTATTTTTCTCTCACTATTATACAGCTTATATTAAAACAAAACATTAATAATGCTCTTACCTTAGGAGCAGAAAACAAACTAGGATTTCTCTGTCCAGTTTCTTTGTTCCTTTTTATGGCTGATCGATAGCCACTGGAACAACCAGGTGCAAAACATGTTGGCATACCTGCGCACAGAATAAATTTAAAAATTTGTAAAACAATTTTTTAAAACACGTGTCCATATAACTCAATGAAAGATGCGAACCAGTATAACATGTCGCGCCATCTGCCGGCGAGCGACCATAATCGGTCCATTTTTCGAGGAATTCCCCATTGAAGCTTACGCTCCTTCTGTAGCTTCATGATGTTGGCATATCTGTGCACAGAATAAATTTAAAAATTTGTAAAACAATTTTCTGAAACACGTGTTCATATAACTCAATGAAAAATGCCGTCCAGTAGAACATGTCGCGCCATCTGCCGGTGAGCGACGATAATCGGTCCATTTTTCGAGTAATTCCCCATTGAAGCTTACGCTCCTTCTGTAGCTTCATGGGGAATGTTTACATTTTGATGAAAGAGAAGATACGAAACTCAAAAGTAGATTTTGGGTAAAGAATGCTCGAGCATGTAGTAGGGGAAATATAACGATTAAAAAATTGATGGAGATCAGAAGGGAAAACATAGAATTAAAAGTAATTAATTTGTCTTTCTAAGAATCAAATGCTATTTAAGAGGAAAGTTTTAATTTAATAGTTAATATACAAAAGAGTGCATGAAATGCAAAATCCTGGGAAAATATTTGAGGATTTCATAGAGTTTTATTAAATTTCTTGCATAATTAGCTGCATTATTTTCAGAAGTATTAGTCAAAGTGACATTAAAAAAGTAAAAATTTCCATGGATATATGTATAGTCATGAATTTATATCAGTACTATATGTATATATGTATACCCAACAAACACAGAGGCATCGGGCCGGGGTCGGAAGGTTCCGGCCAGCCGATTTCTCCATTGCCGGGCCGGTGCATTAGGTCAGTATCGTTTCCGTCACGGTCGTGTCCTCTCGCCCGCGACTACCCCGTCGAGTTCTGGGCCGCTTCCGGTAGGAATAGAGCCATCGTTCATCCGACTGCGAACCGTCAGACAGCCGCGACGAAGCCATCAATGTGGACAGAAAGCCGTCGCGTAACCGGAGGTTGACGGGCCGTTTACGGGAGCAATAATTGGTGCCGACAGGCCGTCAAGTACCCATCTCGCAGCCAGCAAAGCGCCGTGAATCAGGGCAACTCGCCAGTAGTTAGCCGGAATCGGAATACCGGCAGATTTTCAAAGTTTTTCGTAGAACCCTTTCTTTCACATGCTTTTTATTTTTATTAATGAGATTGTTTTTAACCTTTATATATAATATGATCTGATATCTACCCTTTCACTTTATTTTTTTTCTGGCTCTCTATGTATAACTAGTATTGATATTTTTAACTGTTCCCCTTTTCTCGTGTATTTTCAGGTAATAGTAAATATTAATCTCTGCTATCACCTAAAATTTTTATTCAGAATAATTCCTGAAAATCAGGAATTACCCGATTATATAATCTTAATTTATATAATTTATTTGAAAATGATTAAAAATTAAAATTGAATGTAGTTCAATGTTTTATGAATTTTATTCAGTCTTTTTTTTTAGTAGTTGACAAGTGAAAAAAATGTTTCATTGTTTTGCATATCAAAGAGTGATTCGTTGTTAAATCTTAGCTGTTCATGAAATATTTTTTTTGAGACATCTTCAAATAGGTCTTGAAAAGTTTATTCTTTGGAAATAAAAAATAATAATATTCTGTCATCCTACAGTCTTATCATATTGCTGAATATGATAAGACTGAAAATTAAACATTCCTTTCGGTCATTGTCCAATGATGGTATATTTAAAAAAATGTTGAAAATAAAAAAAATCCCACACAGTCGAGCAGCGGAGAGATAGCAGATGTGGTGTTTCTAATCCCTGGTGTAGAAAAATTATAACTCCCTGGTGTAGGAAAGCATACACCGAGTCCAAGAGATCCCGCCGTAAAAGAGAATCACAGACAAAATCCTGCTCAAGCGACAGCTGTCTCAAAGAGACGCCCATACATTCTGTGAGTAGAAGTGGGGAAAGAGCAATGACAAACAGAAAAAGATTTCAACCCCTCCACGAATTTCATTCTACGGAGGTGTTCTAAGTCCCGCCATGGCCGCAAATGTCCAACCTCGAAGTAGAGAAATAAGATAGCAACTGTGTCGAAATATAATTGGTGTAAATAGCGTGCGCCAAAGTTTCGCCAAAGACTTAGATGACGGAAAATCGCCAATCTGTGTACGTCATGATCGCACGCTCGCCAAACGTATTTTGTCAATAGATCGCTGAAGTTATATTTATATGTGTAGTAATTTACACGGACATCGAAAAATTTAAAACAGTATTTTGGGGGGCTGGGACTGAAAAAACTCTTCTGGAATAAAAGTCTTTGAGGTCATAGACACTTTTCTTTTATTAATTTTTATTTTTATTTTCTGGAAATATTTTTTTTTTAGCTTTCTTGTGATCAAAATGTTTATGCTTTAAAACAAATACTTAGATTCTGATTTTTCAGCTTCCATCAAAGAATTTTCAGCTACGGCTTAAAATACATGAAAAGTTAAATCAATTTTTTAGACTAAATTAGCCATGTTTCAGAATTTCAATAATGTGAAATACTACTTTTCATGCGGAAAAAAAAATCTTTTTATGTAGACGATCAGCTTAAAGCGTTAAAAATACATATTAGATAAAGATTAGGTTAGTAAAAAATTATAAAGATTTTTTTTTTCCCTGAGGCTTTGAAATTTCTTGAAACTTCTCGTTGAAAGCTTTTAATAGATGGCTCTCTGAACCCCTTGAAACGATTTAATGGATGCCACTGGCCTAATAATTTTTAAGAAACTTAGAATTAAATTTTCTCATTCTGGAATGTATGGGGGGGTGTAGGGGGGGACTTGCTATAGATAGCAAGGGAAACTACAGAATGCCTGAAATAAATAGGAAGAGAGGAAATATTTACGTGAAAATGAAATTAATGACTACCGAAGATGTAAACATCTATCTATCAAAATTTTCTAAATTATCTGCCAGTGTAAATACTGTAGCATCATTGTTCTTAATATATATTAAGCACATTTGCGACGTTTCAAGAAAAAAAAATCATTAAAAAAACAAATTACGTTCTTTCATGTTTTTTTTTTATCAGTGATTTCGCATTTTTTCTTTTTTAAGTCAAGATGTTGGTATCAAAATGTTGTATTGATATTAGGAGTTTAGATGTACAGAAGGTCATTCGCACTTTATGGAAACGATTTTGAAATTTAATTTTTATGTATAAATGTCGTATTTTTTTTCGGCGATTTGCTTCTATCTGATAGCCATGGTTCTTTACAATAGTTCTAGCTCGAATTTCCCATGAAAGTTAACTTTTTCTTAGTATTGTCATGTCAATTTCACCCCATTCCTCTTGGACCGTTTTCCAAAGTCCGTTCAGTGTTCTTGGATGCCGTTTTGTAAGTCTCGTTTTAATAAACCGAAAGCGCAAAAGTCCATTGGAGAAGCGTCAGGTTATTTTACAGGCATTTCATTAAATGGGATACACTTTATTCCTGGTTCTGATTCTTTCTTTACTAAATAAGCGACAGTTGATTTAGTTGTAAGTCTCGTTTTAATAAACCGAAAGCGCAAAAGTCCATTGGAGAAGCGTCAGGTTATTTTACAGGTTCATTAAATGGGATACATTTTATTCCTGGTTCTGATTCTTTCTTTACTAAATAAGCAACAGTTGATTTAGACGTGTGACTTGAGGTTTTGATCATATGAGGCCCAACTTTATCAATTTTCTTTCCATATAAGGCTGAAATTTCTTCTTCAAAAATTGGTTCTAAAATATTCTGCTGATAGTAGAGTGAATTAATTTTGGCTTTACGTGAGACTTTTTTGATTTTTAATTTGCCGTTGTAACAAAATCGTGCAACTATCTAGAATCCCTTTCGGAACTTTTCTGTACACTGACAAAGTCATTTCGTACGGTCATTTCCGTCAGTTGAGCAAAATAAAATTGATCTTTTTTTATTACTGTCACTTAAATATACCCATGCAACATCGAGTATTACCACAAATTTCCATTTTTCAGCAGCTAAGTGTTTTACATATAATTTTCTACAATTTGTTTTCCTTTCAGCAATATGCTTTGGTAAAAGCAAATGAACTTTAGTTTTAAACATATTTTTTAACTTCAAATCATTATGAATGATTTTACTTACAGTGCCAGAATACATTCCTAGTTTCGATTCAATGGATCTTTAAGGCGGCGGATTTTTTTTAGGATCAGAGACTTCCCTTTCTCGATATTTACCTGCGTTCGAACAGTTTTAGGGTGAGGTTTCGCGGTCATGTTTTCATTTTTACTTTCACTTAGACTTTTTTCCCTTTCAAATTTAATGTATTAGAAATACCTTTTTTTTGAAATGCCATAACCGCGATTTTTAGACCGCTTTATAATTTGTTAATACGAATATTTCACATCGGAAAGCACAGTTACGTAACCTTCGAGCCATCTATCAATTTTATGGGCCGTTTTCAAAATAAATCTTTTATTTTACATTCCAATCAAAACAAAACAGAAGTAGGCAATTATTCTGAAGTTGCCAAACTTTTATCTCAAAATGCAAACGACAGAAATAAAGTACACAATCGTTTCCATAAAGTGCGAACGACCTTCTGTATATTTGAGATAATCATTTTATTTAACTGGCATCTGTTTTTCAACTGTAAAAAGGGAGAATGGGTTTTTTAAGTCTTACATCTTGACAAAAAGTTTCATATTGTATTAAAGGAGTGAGGATGGGTAAGAAAAATACTTCTGATTAAATCCTTCACCGATTTAACTTGCTTGCGCTTGACGTAGAGAAAGACGTTTTTAGTGACTCATGCACAGTAATTAAACTCAGTGCCTCGATCATTTATTTTTTTTCAGCGTATCAGCGACTACGAAAGTATGTATTATAATTATTGTATGTTACCTAACTGCATATATTGATCTAATAAGTAAAGATAAATTTGAAGAGACTCACTATTCTTGGCTTGCACCAAAAACTATTAACTTTTGGAAATTTAAATAGTTACATTCATTAATTTTAAGGCCAAAAATCTTAAATAATATCTTACAAGTCCAGTTCTTAAAGAAATTGATTAATTTTTTACTCAAAAATGGATGGCTCACTATTATGATATTACAGATTTTTTTTCTTTTTCTTAAAAAAATATGATTTTGAAAAATTAGGAACCCATAAGACGGGCACCTAATTTTTCAACCTTTGCCTCTGACGGACTGACGAGCGAGGGCAACGCCTCCTTCTGACTTGAGGGGGTGTTGGCGAGAGACAGCATTCCCCATATGTTTTAGATGCGAGGGAAGAAATTTTTCTCCCCAATTCTGAGAAAAATGGGCCTTCTACTTGCCACCTGCAAACAAAGTGTGTCCACACAAGGGGGGGGGGAGAAAGAAAACGACTTCTCAGAAAGAGTTGGCTTGCGCCGTTTTAAGACCCCAGAATTGGTATGTGAGAGAACAAAGAATCTGACCCTGAGTGGATAACGAACAGTCTGTCGAGAAAGCAAGCTGATCGGTTGAATTTACTGTTGGATTTTTAAGTTCGACTCCGGTATACGAGCAAACTGCTCGGGTGAAATTCGGATGAAATCCGACGAACAGTGATATTTCTCCGTTAAAGACCGTGAATGGTCTTAGTTGAGTAATTATCTCAATAAATTATTACTATTATTAACTAATATCGCTTAAAAGCCTTTTATTCCCGAATTTTCGCCTAAAAGTAGTAAAAAAATATTTTCACATTTATTCGCATGTATTTCGTAAATACGAAAATTTAGTATCCCTACTAAGTATCCTACCTCATTGTACTCGGTGACAGTGATACATTATATAAGCACTATCAGAGACTAAATAGATGCCGATGTTTGGCACGTGAAAGAAAGTGCATTTCTTGTGGGCATTTCTCATGGGTGAATGGAACAGATTGTATTTAAATTTTACCTCTGCAAAGCTATTAGTAATTTTTTTGAAAAAAATAAAATATTTATCTGAATCTGAATGTTTTTATCTGTTTATGAAAAATAATCAACAATGAGGAAAATATTGTTTTTCTTCTAACTTTAATTTCTTCTAACTTAACACTGAAAATAAACGAAAATGGTCATGTTTATGTAAAAAAATGTCCAGCGCCATGAAATACTTAGATCATGAAATAATTATCAACACCATCACCGAAAAATAACTGTAGTCCAAATAAGTGTAACCCAGTGGTCTACCGAAAAAGGAAATGAAGCGCCTAACGAAATTTATCTTGGCGATAACCATCTTCTGGTAGGGTTGCCAGGTAAATCGAAGAGAACCAGGATTTGAAATGAAGCCCCGATAGATACCCGCTTTGGCATCCAACAGAGTCTACTGAAAATTCCGTCTTAATCAAAATGAAAATCAAATTTAGGCAGGTACTATTTTTTCCTCTCTTGTGCATAAACAGAGGCGAAAAAATTATTATTTGTAAGTGGATGTTTATTTCATTTCTATAGGAGTTGATGAAAAATGTACAAGGGAATTTTGTGTTTTTTTCAGCTTCACCGGAGCTTGGAACGCAGACCCCCCCCCCCCCACACACACACATACACAAAAAACAACAACAACAACATACACAAACGCACATACTTGTGTAATAATACCACTGCGCTCCCCTGTTTGAAAAGCATTGTGTGCGCGTTTGTAATAGGAAGTCTTATTATGTTTTGAAGCTTAAAGAATTGGAAATCAGAAGGATACACGTTTCATAAATTCCCTCAAACATCAATTTCTAAGATAATATGGAATACAAACATACATATCTTAAATCAGAAAATAAGTTGAGCTCAAATATTCAGGTAATAAATGCAGCCCTATACAGAAAGTCGTTCGCACTTTGTGAAAACGATTTTAATAGTTAAGTTTTAAGTATAAATTCTTATTTTTTGCTGCGATTTGCTTCTATCTGATAGCCATGGTTCTTGACAATAGACTCTAGCTCCAATTTTCCACGAAAGTAAACTTTTTCTTAGTACTGTCATGTCAATTTTACCCATTCCTCTTCGACCGTTTTCCAAAGTCCGTTCAGTATTCTTGGATGCCGTTTCCCTAAGGATGACAAAAATAAATTACGATATCGATTCCATAAAGTGTGAACGACCTTCTATATTTCTGACATAATATAATCTAACATGATATATATCACGCATACATGACACTAGCTTTATAATGGCGTTGCACGGGTGTACCCTTAATAAGGCTTACTTGTATATTATGTACACTTGTAATTTTATGCCAATCGATACCTTTCCCCACTTCTCAGCAACCCATCACCATATTATAATCATCCCCCCCCCCCATGCTGTCGTTCGGCATGTATTCGTCTTCCTTTTATTTTAAAGCAAGAATCTTATGGATATACGTTTCCTACTTTGAGATATGAAGGTATATGTGAAAAAAAAGTTTAGCCCCTCCCCCCCCCCCCCTTGGGGCCGAATTTTGAAAAATCCTGAAATCGATGTTAGGTAATCAAGTTCCTTACATTTTAAAGCAAGAATCTTATGGATATCTATTTTCCTCTAAGAGATATGAAGGAATATGTGATAAAATACGCAAAAACACGTTTAGCCCCCCTCCCCCCCTTGGGGGCCGAATTTTAAAATATCCTGAAAATAATGTTTCGGTATTCATGTTCCTTACATTTTAAAGCAAGAATCTTATGGATATCAATTTTCTTCTATGAGATATGAAGGAATATGTTAAAAACACGTTTTGCTCCCCTCCCTCCCCTTGGGGGCCGAATTTTGAAAAATCGCTTCTTAAATGACGCCTTCAGCACAAAAGTAATAATCTCCGAAAATTTGATATCTGTATCTCCAATAGTTTTTGCTGGGCGTTGATACGTGAATAAGTCAGGACTTCTGCCTTTATATATATAGATAATATAACCGAAAGATTATATTATGTAAGCCGTATACTTCTGACATAATACAATCTTTAAATACAAAGAAAATTATGTGAATTTTCCGTGTAAAAGAAGTTTCACAAAAATGAAATAAATTTTTATCAAAAGTCTCTTTAATTTAATCTTCGCCAAATCCATAATTCTGACGCAGATTTCTGTTATTTATGGTTACGAATCGAACGACCGATTCCGGTGCGATGAAGTTTTATCGATGTCGCCACGATTCTGAAAACCCGCCACAGGCCCACTCACGCGTTCCGACGGGGAAACGCAAAACATTTCCCCCTCGGAGTTTCGTAAACAATCCTCCAGTGGCCCGGAAAAATTATCCCGTACTTGTCGCTCTAACGGCACCTCCAGCACTGGCCCGTAAAGCTGCCGTCAGTCCTGTGTTTGTTGGGTAGTCATGAATTTATATCAGTACTATATGTATATATGTATAGTCATGAATTTATATCAGTTGATAAAATAAGATTATAAATATGCTGGAAAATAGATAGAAGGCGCCATTTTGTCATTTGCTAGAATGAGAACAATCAGTAAAAGTTTTAAATTTATTAAATAAGGCAATATACATCTGCTTTCAAAGCCGTTTTGTTGAGATGATAGATCTTTACGCATGTGATAATTTAATTAGTTTCTTTTACCTGACTAACCTTAGGCGTATCAGTATTTCCATCATTGGGAAATGATGTTAAAGGTTGAAGATGTAATAAAAAAGTGATGCAGATAGTAAATAGCATTAATCAAATTCAAAACAATTTTATCCTCTTCTGATCTCAAGTTTTATTTTTTCTACAAATCAGTGCTGTTGGGCATCAATTTTCCAAATCTTTTATTATGTTTTTGTAACAATATCTTTTTATGTTTCTTTATTCATAAAGAAGTTGAAGATAAGCAATATTTTAATGCAATAAGGTTGATCTTGATTTAATTTTTTCAGGCAGAAAAAATGCTTATAAGAAGTGAACACTTTGACATTTAATTCTGAAAGTGTTCTTCCTGGCTACTCATAATACATACTGTTATATAGAAACGATGATTAAACTGGAGTAAACTATCTAAAGATATAATTTTTGATAGTTGTCATTGCGATATTATAATTTTATGTCATTTATTATGTCATGCAATTTTACTTACAATTCTTATCGAGTGATATACCTGTCTTATATAAATTTATGTTAAATTCATGTAAAATTAAACTTAATTCTTATTAAATATCTTTTTAACTGAAATATTTTTATATGTTTGAAATTTTAAGAATTTTCTTTCATTTTTATTTTATTTCACTGAAGTGGTAATAGGGTGGCAATGAAGTAAAACAAAAATAATTCAAGGGTTATTAATGAGAGGTATAGTGATTTTATATGAGTACATTGCAATAAGATGTTGTGTATGTTCTGACAATGTTAACAATTTGAAAATAGAATAACTTCACTTTTTATCAACTTACTTGACATGCAGAAAAACCAGAAAATGTTACTTTGTTAAAGTTTCTCACTCTTGAGTTTCTCCCACTTGAGCATTGGAGATGGGAAACTGAAAGACTGAATCAGTTCTGTAAAACTGGAGCAACGTTGAACTTATATGAAACCCACGATGATGAAATTTTCAGTTCAGCTACCGTAAATAATGGATCGATTTCTGCCACGTGGAGACCAGTTCATTAGCTGAACACTGTTCACTGGAACTGCATCAAACTTGCAGATAGATCTGGAACCACATACCAAGCACGAAACGCAGTAGGTAATTAGCAAGAGGCACTCTGTTGTCACTGTAACCTTGGGACTTGGAAAATAAAGATTATGTGCCTTTTAGCACTCTAGATGAAGAACGAAACTGGATCACGCATGCTGAAGACAAGGAAATTGGCACACACAAAAATTTCTTGAAAAATACCGGATTATTGTGTATTTTCGAATACTTATAAAATAATATCATCAGCATTACACCTTCAGCCTGCCCGTATCGTGGAAAATGTCCGAAGACAAAAATTCGAGGAGACACGCTCCAATATTGCAAACAGCATTCATTCTCGCTAAAAATCGTACTCTTTTTTTATGGAGGGGAAGCAAAACTTTACTACCCAAAGCCTGCTCACACAAGCCTAGGCTAATGTGCTTACTCTGATAAAGAGATCCCATTTCCTTTTAGTTTAAACAACAAAATAAAGTCTGTAGAAGGGGATAAGTAATAGAATAATAAACACTAGCTGTATCAAAGGACTAAATTATAAGAGAAATTAATTAAACTGCGATTATATTGTCATTATCTTTAGGAAACATCGGCGTATGAATACATGTAAGATATTGCACACGTGGGAAGTAGTTATTTTTGCAGTTAAGTTGAGAAATCGAATCGCGATGCGAAATTCGAATCAGGGAATCGATTCTATAATTGGAAAATGTAAATATATTTAGCTATTGTAGATATTAACAGTATAATCGCTTTAAGCATACAATATGTATCTGGAAAATAGTTATATTTTAAATTAATATTAATACAGCTAGCAATTAATTGTTTAAAGATGAAATTAATTAAGTTAAGTTAATAGCGGTTATAATTAAGTTTTTAAATTTTAGAGTAATTAATTTTACATAGTGGCATTATGCCACATTCACTTATTAATTAATGCGACTAAACCAATGTTATAGTTACTCCAATTGAAAAAGTAGAATGCTAAAGAAAATATTTTAGATAGTTTGCAGTAATTATATATTTAATAGAAAAAATTACTCTGAAATTTAATTAGCACTACCTAGTTGTGCCCTGTTAATTAATCAAATAAACTGTAAAAAAGTGCATTTAATTCTAACAAAACTGCTTGCTGTAAAAATATAAAAAATGGGGAAATTGTTATTGACGCTCTAAATGAAACGTAAATATTTTGTTCAAGGGGAAATAATAAGATGTTTGTTCCTCTTCAGCTTTCTGGTCGAATGTAAATGGTTAGGTATATATTTATTAGCGGTTAACAGCTCAGTTTTGAATCAAAACAGGTCCAGAAGGTCCTCAGGTTCATACCATGTTCCTTTTTTATCATTAAAAATGATAATGCCATGGTTTTTAAATTTTGATTAATGCCGAAATGTGCTATAATTTATAGCTTTAAATTTATACAATTAATAAAATAATTATAAGATTGTTTATATAACATCTCTCTCTTTATATTTATCTACATTTTTTCATATTGAATTATTTATACAAAGAGTTAAAATATTGAAGAATTTTATCGCATCAACTTACAGTTATCAAGAAGGACAAAAAATTTAATGAATTCCTGACTGATACATATATTTTAAACTTAATTTTATAAGACACATATTCCATAGTCTGAAAAGCTAACGTTAAGTAATTCCAAAAACAAAGATGCTTAAATTTTCCCTAATATGCTTCTTACTTTATAAAAACATCCACGCAAAGCCAAAGTGATAAATTATGAAATGCAGAAATCTTCTATAACAAATCAGTGTAACTACAAATTGATAAAAGTATATTTCCACCATTAATTTTTTAGTCTATGTCACAACTAAAGTTTCAAATGAATTCGCAACTAAACTTGAAAATGACAACCAATTGTCAACTAAGGATGAAAATGACAATAGGACTAATAATGTCATCCACCTAATCAACTATTCCTAAAATTAAGACACATATATTTCTTTCATATAGTCAGGTACAAGTATTGTTTTTGAGACAATTTTTTTTTATTGAAATCTATGAAACTTCAAGGATTTTACCGATATATATCCAATACTAGAAATTATTTTATGTTAATCGCTGTAAAGGAAGCAATGATTGAATTCAATTTATTGTTATATAAACGCTTGGCACGCCTAGTCACGTCTTACATCTCATCCCCGGTTAAGGAATCATTCCCGACTGTATTTATTAATTTTCATACATATTAAAGAAATAATAAAATATTGGTGAGGAAATTTCAATAAAACCATTAGAGGCTTTGCTGAAGAAGTAAAAAAATATTAAAGAAATTAAAATTTCTATCAAATATTTTATACGAGTTCTTTTTATAAACAACTGACACTACTCCGTGGATCAATATTACAGTACACTGTATATGGTTGAGAAAATCCAGGAATTATATTAGTATCGATTGAAGAAGACAAAAGTATATTAATAATTCTGCTGTTCCATTAATTGAATTTTTCTTGTCAACATCCCATTGTTACTAAAAGGATAAAAGTTTGGAGATTTCCCCCCTTTTTTTAGTTCAATTTGCGCCACGCCCAAACGAGACGTAGATATGGTTTTGATACTAGGGTGTCTGGAACTACCTGGCTCGCAAAACATCACATCACAGAAAAGAACTATTGATTTCTTTTTCAGTCGATATCTCTTTGCTTTCTATAAATAATTGAAGCTTCTTTCCAAAACTTTTTCATGTTTACATTTCTGAATGCTTTGATTATAATGCAGTTTTTTACTCTCCTATGCAAAAGCAAGATATAAAAATTTATGTTATTTTGCAACTGCAGATATTTTTTAAAGATAGACAAAAAATGGTATTAAATATTCCAGAATATTTTAAATGTCTTTGCAATAATTTATTTTTCAAATATTCATTTTCGCAAACTGTTATGCTAAATGTGTATTAGAAATATTTATTATTTATATAAGGTACATGTAAAACTGTAAATATTATGATTACTGAAGTATACTATTGCATTATACAGAGGCTGTTCGCACATTTTTTAGACGATTTTGGTAAGCAGTAATAAAAAATCGTTTGCTGCAAAAGAAATAATTGCAATTGTACTATGTTTTTAAAAGTCAAAATTATCGTCTGCGGCTTCAAAGTTTTGTTTTTATTCAAAATGGCATTTTTAACAAACCAGTGGTTCGAAGGCTACATTTATGCTCTTTCCGAAGAGAAATATGCATACTCCGTTATCCAAAAACAATGTGAGAGTCATGATTTTGTGATATCTTAAGCGTCGATAGGTAATATCGTCAACAAGAAAGGAAAAAAACGTCAAATTGGAGCCTCAAGTGGGACAAAAATTCCAAACAAGTATCCAAGGTAAAAACGGACATCTTCGACTATTGCAAAGGTACGTTGTTTAATGTTAAAAAAAAATCCCCCTAGTCAAAGGACAGTTGCAAAATCATTAAAATGATCGGTGTCCACTGTAAACAAAATGATAAACGTTGATTTAAATCTTAAGAAAGCGAAAAAACGCAATGTGCATCGTCTTCTTCCAAATCATATCGCTGAATGCATTACACGCTGCAGTATTCTATATGAGAAACACTTATCCAAAGAAAAATGGAAAACAATTGTCACAATAGATGAATCATGGGTGTATTTAAATGATTGCAACAAAAAAAGAGCCATTTATTATCTATCATAAAAGGGGAGAAAAAAAATATAAGTCCATGGTTCAAAGAATCGAAAGAAAGTTTTTCTATGGGATTCATGATTATTGCTGGTTTATCTTATAATGGCAAGTTAAAAATAAAGAGAGTGGGATAAAATGTCAAGATTAACTCCAAATACTATCAGGAACATATTTTATCGCCAATTTTTCTGAATGAAATACCATCGCTTTACCCACAGTGCCATCAATCTGTGAGACTCCATCAGGACAAAGCTAGCAGTCACACATCAAAATCCATTGTAAATTTCCTAAAGGAAATGGAACAAAAAACTGGTATCAAGGCCATACACTTCACTGATATCCCTACTAAATCTCCCGATGTATCACCTATGGATTTTTGTGCTTTCGGACTTTTAAAATCTGCATTATCCAAACGTCGTCCCAAAACCCTTACAGGACTCTGGAAAGCTGTTCAGGAGGAATGGGATAGAATACCTCTTCTGACACTTCAAAAGGCACTAATATCCTGGAAATTGCGGTGTCGAAAGATAGTTCAGAATAAGGGATGTTAAATAGAACATTTAAAACACAAGAATTTTATGTAATTTAGTTTTGTGAATACAATATACAGCGTCTAAAAAATGTGTGAACAGCCTCTGTATCATGTCTATCCTTCAAAATCTGTTGTGTATATCATTGATTAAAATTACGTTTATTTAAGAGTCAACATTTTGTTAATATTTGAATTAAAGCATTCATATTATTATAAAGTATAAAACATCTTGAACTAGATAAAAACATACTAACAGAATTACAGAGAAAGAACTTTCTTAAGTTTGGACTAAATATAGTTTTGAGTAGGTGACACATGGAGTCTAAAAAAAGTTTCACATTAGTAACAAAAAAAAGTGACTTCAGTAAAAATTTATGTAGAACTAAATGTAAAGAAGTCGAACCTAATTAAAAAGAAGTCGATAATGTGACACACAAGGAGCAATTACAAGAAAACTATGTTTCATCCTTTACTGAAGGACAGGGGGGCTTTTGCACTTGCATCCAGTAATAACGGATGTTAATTATGCTCTATGTTATTTTGGCAGAAGAGGAAAAATTAACGATACATCTTTCTCTCTGTTAAATAAATTGTGTTCTTTTAGTCAGTTCACTGAAGGATAGATTTTCACGGAATATATCAGATGAAATATGTATTTAGCATACTGTTTTAGAACAGTGACGAAAAAGCAATAATGAATATGTCACAAACATAGGCACGTAGAAATTATTACAGCAATGAAGCGGTACAAAAAATAATCAAACAAAAGCCTTGAAACGAATAATAAAACATCTTGAACTAAAAAAACATATTAAAAGAATTAAAGAGAAAGTACTGTCTTAAGTTTCTACTAAATATAGTTTTGAGTGGTGCACACCTGGTGTAAAATAAATTTCACCTCTCTTAAATAATGGTAAAGGTAAAATCACCTTACCTGCTTTCTTTGGTAAAACTTTTCATTTATATCCGGGGTGAAGCTGGCTTAGTCCTCTTTCGGTTTAGCTGTAAAAAGGATTGCTACTCCATTTAAATAAAATTATCATTAAAATTCAAGGCTAGTCGTAGAAGCATGAACACCTTCTGATAATAACAAATCTTTAATAAGAAAATTATAAAACATAACACAAGTATAAAGAGTATGAACTGCTGAATACAGCCTCTACTATCCGTTACATCGTGACAACTGTTTTTCCTTTTCAAAAAACATCTCGCGAGTTCTTCGTTAGTTGCGGTTACAGTTAAAGTCAGAGAAAAAGTTCGCTTTCGGGTTTTGCAACACTCCCCTCTTGAGTTTCAGATTCAGTTCAAGCTGGAACTCAATAGATCATGGTCCAAAGCGATGAGGCGCTCGGACAACTCTTCCAGATCGAGTTGTCACAGGATCAGTTTTTCTGACATCTTCAATTGGGTTCTCCGGCATGATTTGGGCTAACACAATCACGTGTGGTGGTATTATTGACATTAACACCATCACTATCCAGTTCCATAGGGCAGCGTTTTTGGACTGGTCGAATAAAGACACCTGATTTTGTCCTTATTTTAGCTAAACGAACAAGTCCATCTTTACTGGGGTAAGTTTCTAAAATTCTAGCCATCGGCCAGTTAACTCTCTTTATGTTGTCACTCCACACCAGCACTACATCACCTTCTTTAGGAACATGGACATTATTTTTCCCCTTGAAATTTTCACGCAATTGTCCCAAATATTCAACTCGAAATCTGGCACGTAGATCTTTCAAAATTCGTAATCGGTATGCCAAACGCTTATTCAAAACTTTCCCATGTACTTGACCAATTTGATCAAGGTCAGCCACATCGTTGTTCTTGTTTTCTTGTAAAAACATTGCTGGTGTAATGGGATTCAGGTCATTTATATCGTCGGAAACAGGGGTAAGTGGTCTCGAGTTGAGAAGACTCTCACAATCGCACAAAATAGTGGCCATTTCCTCATAATTTAGTGAGGTTCTTCCTAGAACTTTTCTTAAAATCTGTTTCATTAGCCCCACTAAGCGCTCCCAAAATCCACCCCACCATGGAGCTGCAGGTGGTATGAACCGCCAAGTGATAGGAGCGATTTCACCTTTCAATTTCTCTAGATCCACATATTTCAGCAGGTTTTCAAATCCAACGAAGTTAGTCCCGTTATCTGAGTAGATTATCGAAGGCCGTCCACGTCGTGATATGAATCTTCTTAGGGCCAACAAGAAGTTGTCAGTGGATAGAGCAGTCAAAAGCTCCAAATGAACTGCTCGGTAAATAGCACATGTTATTAGGAGTATCCACACCTTTTGATTTTCTTTAAGGTACAAAGGACCAGCTACATCCACTCCAACTACCTCAAAAATACATGCTTCCTTTACTCGATCTGCAGGTAATGGTCCCTCTGGAATATTCGTTGGTCTTGAATTAAATCTTTGGCATACAACGCACGTCTTAATGGCTTTCTTTATTGTTCTTCTGCTCTTCAAAATCCAATAATTTTCTCTTAACGCAGACATTAAAAATGACACTCCGGCATGTCCTAACTCCTTGTGTTTGCAAATTATCAAACTTTTTACCACATTATGGTTTAAAGGTAAAAGTAGTGGAAGTCTAAAATTTTCTTCATCAATCCTCATAAAAACTTTGGTTTTAACCCTTAGGAGTCCCTCTGCATCCATTATGGTTTTTAGAGACTTAATTTTGCTGTCATGTCCACTAAAAAATTCTTCATTTTGGACTTTCTTTATGATTATAAGTTCTGCCTTCCTCAATTCCTCAGCACTTAATTGTCCAGATTTTTTATATCCAGGCTTCTTGGCATTTCGAAAAAATCTGAAAATCCAACCTGTAACTCTTATTATTCTTTTATATGATGATATTCGATTATAATATTCGTCCTTTACTCTATTCAAAGAAGACACCACAGTTTTCTTCATCTCAGCGTTTACTACCTTTTCATCTGGAATCAACTTATAATTAGGCCAGCTGTCTCTAGATCCCTTCAGCCATGACGGGCCATGCCACCATTTTCCTTTGATGAGTGTTTTCACCGAACACCCTCTAGAAGGCAGGTCGGCAGGGTTTTGGATTCCTGGTACATAGTTCCATTGGGAAGCTTCTGATAAAGCATTAATCTCTTTCACCCTATTGGCTACAAATACAACCCATGGACCCTTCTTCTTGATCCAATACAATGCGTCCATTGAGTCCGACCAATATATTATCTCAACATCCTTCAAATTCAGATCATTTTTTAACTAGTCTCACACCAATGTTGCAGGCGAGCAACTCCAGTCTTGGAATAGACACGCCCTTTAATGGAGACACGCGTGACCTAGCCTGTACTAACTGGCAAGTAACTTCATCTCCAATTTCTGCTCTCAAGAAAATGCTAGTAGCATAAGAAAGTTTTGATGCGTCGCAAAAAACATGCAAAGTCCATTTAGATCCAAGTATGAAAAATTCCTAGGAATTGAAATGTCTCTTAAATCTGAGAGCTGATTTTTCCAATTGTTAAACTTTTGAACGATATCGTTAGGTAGCTCAGCATCCCAAGAGGCTTGAATCTTCCAGCAATCTTGGAGAAGTAATTTTGGTATTAGAGTTACTGGGCACGTGAACCCTATGGGGTCAAAAATCTTATGTGCGAATGATAAGATCTTCCGCTTAGTAATGCTTTTGTCATCAGTGTTTATATCGTTAATATCACATGATAAGGTATCGTTATCAAAGTTCCAAGAAAGGCCTAAAACTGGGATGTTAAAGTTCTCAAAATTAGAAATCTGTAAATTTTGCTCGAAATCATTTCTTGAAGAATATTTATTATCTATCCAACCACGCAAGTCAAATTGCGCAGACGCTAATAGCTTCTGAGACTCTGAACGAAAATATTCCAGTTCTGCGACTGAATCAACGCTTGCGACACAATTGTCCACATACATAGAGTCTTTTAGTTTTTTAGCTAAATCCTTCAAATCTTCTGGCACGTTTTCCAAATGGAGGTTTAAAACGGCAGCTAGCAGAAAAGGGCTGCATGAAACACCGAAAACAACGCGACAATGCCTGTAAGTAATTAATTTGTGTGGGTCTCCATCTCTCCACCATAAAAATTTTAAAAATTCCCTATCATTTTCGTGTAGGCTGATCTGCAAAAATGCTTTGCGAATATCCGCTATTACCCCGATTTTTCCCCATCTGAAACGATTTAAAACTGATGGTATCAGCTCTATCATATTCGGTCCCTTCTCGATACACTCATTTAACGAAGGAGAATTACGAGTTTTGGCTGACCCATCAAACACGGGACGAATTTTGGTCGTTGAGTTTTCTTTTATGACTGGTCTATGGGGCAAGAAATGTTCCGCAGAGTCTGCAAAAAATGTGCCATTTTGATCGGGACTAATTTGTTCAATAATGCCTTCCTTTTCCCACTCGTCAAAAGCATCCTGATAAGCTGTCAACATATTACTAGATTTAAGTGACTTCACGGTATTACTAAGCCTTTTTTTCGCCAATTCTTTGTGATCAGGTAATGGCAAATGACTCTCCAACCAAGGTAAACATACCTGATACCTACCGTTTTTGTCCCTGGTTACTGTCTCTAGAAAATGTTTTAAAACAATTTCTTGTGTTTCTGTTTTTGTGCGGCTTTCACTCGTATCGTGAATACCTAAGGAATCTAACTCCCAGAGATCCGATATCTTAGCATAATCTACATGTAAAGACAATAGTAATAGAGAATTATTCAATGCGCTTTCTCGAACCGGTTTTCCCATGACCGTCCACCCTAAACGAGTGTTTACAGCCACTAACCCTCCTGATAAATGTTCAATATTACCCGTGAGCAATGTACCGATTTGATTTGCCCCAATGAGTAAGTGAATTTCGTTTTGGTTCCTTTCGTACAAACAGGAATTCCCTCTTAATTCTACATCACTGGCAAAAATACCAAGGTTTTTTAATTCACTTTTACACTTGGAATCACTTATTTTAGGAATGGAAGCACAAATTTGCTCCTGATCCATCACGTCAAATTCACAGCTGTATTTTTTGTCACGGCTAGTCAGCTTAACACGATACCGCTTATGCTGTACAATATTTTCAATACCTCCAAAAAGTCCGTGCGTGACAGTTTCCTCTCCTTCACATTTTAAACCCATTATTCTAGCTACAAACTTGCTCACATAGGACTTTTGGCTGCCAGTGTCAAAAATTATTCTTATTAATTGTTCTGAATTCTTACCATTAACATACACAATTAAAGTTTGTAAATAAACTTCATCAGAACACGAATTATTAGTTAAAACACTATTTTCAATATGTTTGTTATTGTCCAAATTATCAGAATTATTACCCTTTAAATCATTATTTAAATAACACATTATTGAAGCATGTCTTTTAGAACCACAATTAGCACAAACAATTTTCGAATAACATTGATTTGCCCGGTGATTTACAATTAGGCAGCGGTAACAAGCTCGTCTTTTTGTTAAAATATCCTTTTTACCTTCTAGCGATAACCCTAAAGCAAATTTACAATTCAACGAATCATGCGATTCTTCACAGAATAGACATTGAGCTTTTTTACTCTTATTTTGTTTCATTTCCGAGCTAAATAAATCTGTTGCTGCATATTTTGTTTTTTCCTCTTCAATCGAACGACTAGCGTTTCTATTCGTATTAGAGGGGGAGAAATTTCTCTCTCCAAAATGACGCCTGTTGTTTTGTCTATCTTTGTGGTCGGTCTGATTTTTATTCCCAGGGTCACATTTTATTCCCAGGGTATGCATTTGAACTGCGCGTTCTCTGCAACTCAATGCTTTCGAAAGAAAATCTAACAGCTCTTTTATATCTGAGTATACGTTTTCATTTTTATTATATTCTAACACTAGGTCTTGGGGGATTATTTTAAGCAGCATAGGACACAATACACTTCCATAATTTTCCGCTTTTAATTCTAACGATTCTAAACTTCGTATATGTGTCATGCAACTATCATAAAATTTTCTAAAAGCGCGAATGTCATTCGAATTTTTTAACGGTTGCATATTTAAAATTGCGCTCATATGTGTGTGGATAAGTAAATTTTTATCAGCAAATCTACCCTTTAATAATTCGATTGCGGAATCATAAGATGCGTTTGAAATTGACAATCCCTCTACCGTATGTAGAGCGGAGCCACCTAAGTGCGCTTTAAGATAATTAAATTTATCCACCTTTTCTAGCGACTCATTATTATGTATCGCCGTTTCAAAACTGTTCCAAAAGGTTAGCCATTGGCTAACGTCTCCAAAAAATTTCGCGATAGTCAGTTTTGGGAGTTGAATGCGCACCTTTTCCGCTGCTGCTTCGTTTATTTCTATTCCAGATAATCGAGGTTGTGAGTTTGAACTTTCGATTTTCTTACTGACTGTAGATAGTTTCATTTGATTAATTTTCCTTTTAGCTCGAAATTTAGCAATAACTACCTTTTCTTTATACTCTTCTGATTTTTCAAATTCCACTTGAAACTCATCATCTTTAAAAAACGGTTCCAGTTCATTATCTAAGCAACTTAAAGAATCGAATTTATTTGTTAATGTTTCGATTAATTCTTCTAAATTAATGACATCTATATCTTCTGATTTCGAAAGTTCGTTATCTAATTTAATCAGTAAGTTAGTAACACCTGTTCTTAATAATGCTCGTTTTTTCTTTAACAATTTAATTTTCTCATCTGACGACATTTTTTCAATTTAACAGTTCTACTAATACACAATCCTTATAAGAAAACTAATCAGTCTTCACGTCCCGGCAGGGATGCCATGTAAAATAAATTTCACCTCTCTTAAATAATGGTAAAGGTAAAATCACCTTACCTGCTTTCTTTGGTAAAAGTTTTCATTTATATCCGGGGTGAAGCTGGCTTAGTCCTCTTTCGGTTTAGCTGTAAAAAGGATTGCTACTCCATTTAAATAAAATTATCATTAAAATTCGAGGCTAGTCGTAGAAGCATGAACACCTTCTGATAATAACAAATCTTTAATAAGAAAATTATAAAACATAACACAAGTATAAAGAGTATGAACTGCTGAATACAGCCTCTACTATCCGTTACATCGTGACAACTGTTCTTCCTTTTCAAAAAACATCTCACGAGTTCTTCGTTAGTTGCGGTTACAGTTAAAGTCAGAGAAAAAGTTCGCTTTCGGGTTTTGCAACATGTTTAAAAAAAGTTTCACATTAGCAGCAAAAAAAAGGACCGTTTCGGCGAAAAAAATTAGAAAAATTTAATGTGTCATTTTAAATTAAATTTCTGTAAAACACCTTCATATTTATGAAAAAACTAGCTGTTTAATTTAGCTAACAAGTACTTTGTATATAAGAATAGACATTTAAGGATTATTCTCACATAGAAAAAGAAAATTTGAATTTTTCAAGCTCTGGGCCATTCTACAAAGTTATTGGTAGTACCACGGGAAAGAGACCAAGCCGTTTCTAAACAAACAGCATTGTTGCAAATCTTTAATGGTTTAAGGACATTTAGCATTTAATGGAAAAGGTATTTTCAATAGACAGCTAAGTAAAATAAGTATATTTATATTTAGCACGTATCTATGATGATAAGTTTTCATATGTTAGTATACGATTTATTAAATTATCTGTTTTCATTTTTATTTCTAAATTGTGAAAAATTTAATAGCTTATCATTTTTAAATTGTTCATGTGCATTTGTGATATTAAAATAATTTTAAATAGATATTTTAATTATATATACAATATTACAACACAAAAAATTGATCTTGATCGCTTGATCTAATCACTATTAACATAACCCAGTCTCCAGATAATCGGAAAAGGAAGATTCGGAAGTCTATTGTCTCCTTGTTCTGGATAGAAGTTGAGCTTTATCAATAACTTTTGCTAAAAAGAATTTGTAGAGCTTTATAATCTGTAATGATTTACTTACAGCTCAACAAGAGAGAGCTCTATAATTCTTTTATGGAAACTAAGGTTAGAAATTTACTGGGAAATTTGCAAAAAAATTCTACCATTTGGTTAAGTTCTTGCAGAGTAGAGCTTGAAATTTCAGAATGACATCGTCTCCATACTTATTCCAAATCAATCAAATAATGATTGTTTCGTGAACGTCAGTGAAGAATTTTCTTTTCGTGTTCGTAAGAGCTTCAGCTTAGTGCCTAGATAAGTAGGAAATATATGCTTTAAGGTTGTATAAGCTCTGGTTCAAAAATACCCTGTTCATTCACTAAATGCAGGTATTCAGTAAAATCCTATGTGTAGGATATGCTATGTGCGTAGACAACAGAAGAAGTCTCGTATCATATCTCTGCTCCCAGAAACGGGTGCAGCGGCAGGACTATATAATTGCTTTGTAAGATTCTCCTCTATATAAGTCTGCCGATATGAAAGAGTAAATCTATACTCATGGGACACGTGTTTTTTCCATTTTTATGGTAATACAGTCTACATGTTCCTATTAATCTGAAATCATTTTTAATTCATTTAAAGAAAGTAGTTACCTAGTAACAGCTCAGCAGTTGTCCTTAGATTCATCTCTCGATGCATGAGTATGGAAGCACTTTCTTACCTCCTCTCTTAAATATAAAGAATTGTATCCCTTTTTTATGAGTTCCAAGCTTCTTCAATGATCTACAGTTACAATCATTAATCTATTAATTTCCCACCACACATTTTTATTCCTTGAATTTCATGCTTTACTTCTATTCTTCCTGGTTTAATAAGTGCAAATAATTTATTAACGTAAGTCCTAGCTATTTCAGCAACGGTTAGTTCGTTTTTATATCTTTAATGACAGCCAATGATTTAGTCCTTGAATTATTTTCATCTTTTCGCTACCACATAATCCGTCCTCAGACATGATTGTTTGATGATTGATAAGCTGCCGTTAGAAATGTAACGGATGAAGAAACATGAAACCTATTGTCCTACGAAGCCATCCATAGTCTTGTTTGTATTCACAACTTTAAAAGAAAAGGTGCCTTTTTTCATTGAGTGGGCATTATATAAATGCTTCGAATTAGCTAATTTTAAATTCTAATATAAAGAAAATCATGGTAATAGAAAAAGATCCTCTACAACGATGAAAAAATTTAAACTTTTGATTTGTTTACAATATAATCACTAGGTTACCTTATAGTGGACATAAACATTGAGATGGAGTTAATACTAATGCAAATTTCTTCCGATTCAGTGTATTTTAATACGAATTAACGTAGCTTGTTTCGCAATTCTAAATCTAGAATTATATTTTTATTCTCAATGTAATGCAAAGGAAATGTTCGTGACACTTTGAATTTGTTTCGAAAATTCTCCCAAGTACCTATATACTCTTTAACTTTTGTCCCTTAACTAAAATGAATCAATGAATTGCGTGCTTTACAGAGTTGAGTTACGTTTGCTTCTTAAGTGTCTGAAATAACTGAAAAGCTACAGTTTCGTGACATTCTTCTGTTTTCCAACAGTCACGCTTCATTTTCAGTAAATTTTTCTACTCATGTATGCGCAGTTTATGCTGGATTATTTTAGTACTTCTGAAATTGTATCCTCTTGTCCAAACGGGGTTATTTCATACGACTATCTAATAGCTGTATAAGTTAATTTGCGAGGTAGGGGTTGAACAACTTTTTTAACGTTTATGTAATAATGTTCAGGTTTGTGATTTTACCGCGGTATAAATGAAAAAAATCTCTACTAAGGGAAAGGAATCTGCAAATGAGGGACAATTTTGATGGATTCGTGAATTGATCGAAAATATTGCAAGCATCGTTTTTACATCTAAAAAGTGCCATACTCTGAACATCTATTTAAAATTCACAAGATAGAACAGTCTATCTACAGAGTACTTTTGGATATAATACTTACTTTACGTTTAACATGGAAGATTATTTCCAACTGAATATTCATTCATCAAAGTAAAAGCGTCATAAAAAATAACCGGTACACATCATAATTAACTTTGAATGAGATTTAAAGATCTTTTTCCAAGTTGAATGAATGTAAAATAATTACAAGATATAAAGAACTTTTTATATACCACGTTTTTCAATTTTCTGTTGAATCATATAAACTTGATAATTCTATGTATTAATAGATACTTAAAAATTTTTTTTTGATGAATTATCCCATCAACTTGAAAGAAAAAATCAAATGCGTAATAAAGAGAGCAATTATAAAAAATTTTCAAACAACAAAATTAACTGAAAATGATTTCAAATCTGCTTAAAGATGGTTAAAGGTATTAAAAGAATGCATTGTCATCGTGTTCTGAGCTATTCTAAAAGTTTCAAATGTCTAGCTAGTCGGGAAGTTAGTTAAAAATGGATTGCAAGATTTGTAATGGAAAAACAAGAAAGCGAGTTAATAAAAAATGGTAAAAATGATTCGATTAATGACAGTAGTTCTGCCAATTTTGGCAATTTTTTCTCTTGTATTTCTTCAACGTATTTCGCCGAGTTATTTTATACCTTTTTTACGTTTCTTGTTTTTCTTCATTAATCTTTTTGCTCCCTTTTCTCTGTTTTTTGGTTGTCATTTACCGCTATGTCAGTTTTCTGTAGCGAAGTGTCAACCTTGTTGGTCTTTTAACCATAATTGCTTTTTTCTCCGAACATTATATTTATTAACGAGGGAGGAGCTTCCTTTCTTATTGGAAGAAAGGAGGTTCAATTTTGTGAGTCTTAGAGAATACCTTGTGAGTCACAAAGTATTCGGATTTCAATAACTATATTCGCAAGGTACTTTTTAGAGCAAGAAAATTAAGGATTAATTTATAAGAATATGGAATATATTGATTGTGATTGTAGTGCGAAGGAAATTCAATGGAATGGGGATCACGAACGCTACAGATTTCCTCTCTAGCGAAGAAACGCGATGCTTATGCAAGGTATTGCGTGTATATTAGCCAAGAAAAATAGAACGGACAGGATATTTTGAATTATTTTGAGCAGGAGTCACAGACACCTGCGGTATAAGCCGTCGTTAAGCTCATAGAATTGAGTTAGAGTATAGATAACTTTTGACCCACAGTGTGAACACCTTAGCTTTAGATTTAACTATGAATCAATCAGATTTTGATATACGCTTTGCTACTTGGGTGACAGATTGGTTTGGCATTTGAGTCTGTTTTGTAATCCAGACTAATGTTTGTTCAATTAACTCTCTTGTTATAAAAAACGCATTAATTTTTTCATCCTTCTTGATAAATATAAGTAAGTTTGTGCTATAAAATTCTCAATATTTTAACACTTTGTCTTTGGTGTAATATAAATAATTCAGAATGAAAAAAATATAGATAAATATATAAGGAGAGAGATGGTATATAAATAATCTTTTAATGATTTTATTAGTTGCATAAATTTAAAGCTACAAATTATAGTATCTTTCGCCATTAAACAAAATTTAAATACCGGGACAAATAAACATATGGAGAAACATTGAAAATTTTCAGCCTGTATTTGCATTAAATATTTAACCCTTTTTCAGCTTTCTTGCTTAAACATAAAAAATTATTTAAGATATTTCTTTAGAAATTTAAAGCGTTCTTAGTATATCCTTCCAATAATTTACAAAGACTATCAAATTTAAAATCAAAGATTATCAAAAAATCTACGAAATAAAATGTGTGGCTTCACACAAGTCTTGTAAAGCCTTTCGATGAAATAAACTAAATACTTTCAATTTATGGCAGTTATCTATATATATAAAACAGTTCCGTAACTGACTCATTCACTGACTGACATACAACGCACAGACCAAACCGCTGGATCTAAAGGGCTGAAATTTTGAATGGCGATTCTTCTTATAGTGTAGGGGTGTACTAAGAAATATTTTTGAAAAATTCATCTTAGATTTTTTCAAATTAAATTTTTAAGCTGTTTTTTTAACTTTTTTTACGTTTGCATTTAAAATAATACTTTGAGGGTTATAAATTTATATCACGAGAAAGATCATAAAAATTCCTTTAAAATGAAATCTTTGTCGAATCTTTACCTCCATTTCCTGATTTTTGGCGAATTTTTAAAGATTCATTTTTAGAATTTAATTTATTAAATGCTGATCACGTGATTTCTTTTTCTGGTACTTTAAATAAATTTATCGTCACGTGCATAACAACTAAATAAACGAAAAATATTTTTTTCCTTGCTAATGCGGCAGACGATTGGACATTATCCAAAAACATATTAAAATACAGTAAAAGAAATGTTCTACAAACTGTACTATATTAGTGTACTATATTCTTTAGTATTCTTTATATTAGATTTAATTTGAATATTTTCTTCTACATTATTTTGTCTATACAATTATCCTTTACGATTTTCTTATAAATATATATATATATATATATATATATCGTATACATTGATCGTCGTATTTATCATATAATATATATATATATATATATATATATATATATATATATATATATATATATTTGGCATGAATTGCATACATTGACCGTTGTATTTAATTTGAATATACTCCGTAGCGAAGTACGGGTTTTCAGCTAGTTAGATAATATAAAGAAATCTGAAAGATACAAAGGGATATGAATAGCTTTCTTGTTGTTGGTGTGACTTAAATTACATTTTTCAGTAAAATGCTATAGATGCAAAAACTGGAAAAGAGTGTAGAATTCACAAAAAAATATTGAATTAACTTTTATTGAAAAAGCATTTTAAATGTAGTATTAATTTGTTAGTTACATTTTTATAGAATATGTTATTTAAAAAATTATGTGATATAATGACTTTATCTAGGAAATAAAATTTAAAAAACAAAGCCTTCGAAACTTTTAACTCTCTATAAACTGTATAAAAAAAATAAACTGTCTCTATAAACTGTATAAAATATTTTTTTTGTAAAAATGAACATTTGCATTTTATTCCAAATGCTAAATTCTAAATCAAAGAGTGAATTTTTTTTCCATGAATCTATCTCATGAAAGATTTCTCGTTTACAGTCTGTTCCTCAATGTAATAAAACTGAAATTGTGTTTTTAAGTCACATTTTGTTGTTTAATACTATACTTAAAAACCCTATTTTATACTTATACAATTTTTAATTTCGTCAAAAATAATGTAAATTCATTAAAAATGTATTATTCACTGTTGAAACTAATTAATTTCAGCGATGGAATGAAACAGTTATTTTGTCACACATTTTACTTTATCACAATATTTATGTTACATAGGCTATTTATACTATCTTATAAATTATGTAGAGCGATTTAATATTCTAGAATATTTGCAAGGTTAATTCTCCCCACTTTTAAAAAATTCTATTGCATAAAGTCGTATTGTGTAATGTTAGGAATAGTTTTAAGTGTTTTTAATATGTTAAATGTCAAGGTCAAAAGGACGGAAATTAATTATTCCCAATTTTGTTTTTCTCTGTTGTTGTTTTTCTCTTTAATTAAACCCTTAAATTACTTAGAACGAATTCAAAAACAATGTAATAGATCCTTTGTTTCCTTTTAAAAGGGTAACGGATCCCCGAATTACTGCTGCTTAGGACTTAATCGAGCTCTTTTATTTTGCTGCTAGGATTTTCTACTCCCCAAATTGTTGTACGATTAAATGAGCTGACAGTATTTCTTCGAGCACACAAAATCAAATAGATGAACTGGTGCATACATGGCTATCTTTTCTCAATTTTTTTTAATAATTAACTGTATGATATTGTTTTTTCAGAGATTGTGGGGGAGATCAAAAACACGTAACACTCATAAAAAAGCAGTAATAAGCAGTAATTAATTTTTAAATTATGTATGTATTTTAATTTTCTACCATTTGTAATGTTGAATAAGAAATAAGGATAATACGACAAAGAAACATTTTTGAATACATAATCATGTACATTATTAAGATCTTAAATCTTCCCTAATGTTTTAAGGGTTAATTACAGATTTTTAAAATGCATTTTTCTATTTTCTTCTAATGCTTTAGAACAATGGTTCCCAAACTTTATACAGTCTGAACTCACTTACAATACTACAGATACTTGCTGGCGCAGTGTATACAAAATAGGACTATTATGTTATAATTTAGTTAAATATATAGAAAATAACACATTTAATAAAAGCATACTTAACATGCCTCTATGAAGTTTATTCAGTCATTGAACTTTTAAAAGAATCACCTGCTTTTCTTTGCTGTTTCTTCGACATTCTCAAAAAATAACTTGTGGGTTTGTCTTGTAAATGAGAGTCTTTAGTTTTCAAATGTTTACCAAGCTTACTAGGGAGCATTGATTCATTTGACATTTTTAGTCCACTAACTAAACGTACTGGCTGCGGATTATCAACATTTCCGGTTTAAGAAATGTCAAGGCTTAAATAACTCATCGTATTCACGAGTTGGTCGTGATTTTGCTATCTTACTAGAACAACTTTCCACATTTCAGGTTTGCTCACTTTCAGGATTACATTCATCAATGTCACTCTTCTTTTTAAGAAACTTATCCATTTTTATGGGTGAATTATTCTTAACACAGACAATTATATCAACGGTAATTATTCTGAAAGTTGTAAAAGGCTCAACAGGTTTACTCCTGACGGGGCAGTTCACAAGATACGACACGCCCATTCACCAACGCCTGTTATGCAACACTGCCAGTTGCCACGTGATGAAAGCTAGTGCCAGTGTCACCACGCCGTTTTTCGCCACATTTGTTACGTGTTTTAAACGCGTAAAAAATTTGCGGATCAGAAGCTAGTGGCAAGAAAAGTAACTTCATGAAGCTACAGAGTAACTGTAGCTACAGAGATTTGTAGCTTCATGAGTAACTTATAACTATCATAATAATGTCGCCACGAAACAAGCCGAGTGTTCGTAAAGAAATGGTATAATATAGTAACTTAGTATACATTTGCTTTTCATATCGGGATAGATTTTTTAGGAATACTACGGAGACGCACCTGAAAAAGCTCTGGGGAGTACTAGTGCGCCCGGGAGCACAGTTTGCGAACCACTGCTTTAGAACGTGATATTATATTATCTTAAATGTGCAATAAGCTCTTATAGAGGTCTTAGATCTAAAATAATGAATTAAAGTATGATTTTAAAACTATGGTAGTTCATCATCTTAAATACAAATGAACAAATGATAATGTAATTGTTAATTTATAGGGATCATTCTGAAATTTAAAAATATATATGTTATGCGCTTTTAAATACTTTTAAAAGTATATATCAGTGAAATATATCAATAAAATATTTTGTATAAAACATTGTTTTTTATAAAATTTATACAATACAGGCTTATTATACATTGGAAGTTTTATATTTTGTTACCTTTCTTGAATTAAAAAAGATTTGCGATAAATCCATGTGAGTGAATATAGGATGGAGTTGTATAAACAAAACATTCATTTAAATTATGTACTTTGTCATATTTCAAATGTCTGAGATCATTGTAATGACATATACGTTCTTTTTGGCATGTTCACTAGGTTATTATCAAGTATTTTTTTTAAAATTTGAATTGCAATAATACTACCAGCTACAAACTCCTTTTAATGTGATTTTTTTTCTTTAATTTAAATTTCGGCATTATATGTTTTTGCTAAAATGAAAGACTTCTTGCTTTTTACCTTAAAAGGCAAGTTTCATTTTGGTAGTTAATGTTCTGATTCTATCCATCTTGTTTACTGTAACATAATGAGGTTTTCGTATTCTTCAGAACGTAATTCCATGATTTTAGATAGATATTCAAATTTCATTCGGACGAATATTTAATTGAACAAGGGATGTACGTCATGACTATTTTTTGAACATACAAAAAGTAGACAAACATGGAAAATAAAACAAGAAAGAAGGATTATATCCAAAATATTTAGTCAACAATGAACAACATAATATATACCACATGTGAAAACAATAAAATTCATTTCAATAGAAGTTCCAATTACATATAGTTATAACGTGGAAATTTTCTTTCTTTTCCCTATACAGTTATTTACCCTTCCGAACCGAAAAACGAGGGGGGCTGTAAAAGGAATTTGATATTACTTTGAGAAAACTCAGTAATACGCAGGAATCATCTATCTATACAATCTCAGCAACATCGAGTGAATCAATGGTATTTCTGTGAAAATATTTTGATATTATAATAGTCACCGATTGACGCGAATCAGAAGTTTAATTAAGTCGATGACCTATGAGAGCTATAAGCTTGCAAAATACCCGATGTAGTATCTAATATAAAGTGTATTTCACTCAAAGGTTATTAATTCCAAATAAATTGTTAGAATTTAATGGTAAATATAAATTAGTAATTTAGAAAGTACACTAAAATTAAAATTATAGTTCCCTCATAAAGTTTAGGAAAAAAATGGTGCCGCCATTTTCAAAAGAAACCTTGCGCTGTTAGGCATAATGATATCCACAAGATCTATTTAATATGCTTTGCTTTTCTATATTAAAAATCCTCACAAGTCTGTTGTAATTGTACATGCTCTCCTTACCAGGATGCCTTATTCGTAAAATTTCAACTTCTGATTGTATCTATAATAAAAGCACTGCTTCTAATCCCGTATTAGGCGGCATTCAGTTTTATTTAATTTTCTGAAGGATAACCCAGTGTACACTAACAAAGAAATTGAGTTTAACAGAAATTCAGTGCGATTTTGTGTATGCCTCAATGTTGGCGATTTTGCGAATACAAATGGAGCAAGGTGTTGGGATTTTAAGGGGACAAGGAACCTTCAACCTTGTTTTTTAAAATTGCCAATATTTTGCTCAATATACCCACATGGGTACAACTAATGTTCTTTTTACCATGTTTTTATTCACTTGCTTTCTTGTGTGTTTGTCAATTACAAATCTTGCAATCGATTTTTAACTAACTTCCCGACTAGCTAGACATTTGAAACTTTTAGAATAGCTCAGAACACGATGACAATGCATTCTTTTAATACTTTTAGCCATCTTTAAGCAGAATTAAATTAATTTTCAGTTATTTTCAGTTAATTTTGTTTTGTAGACTGGTGTAGCCATCTATTGACCGGAACGGGAACGAAAAATTAAATGTAAGTTAACTTCCAATTAACTTCATTTTCTTCCTTAAACTTCATTTTCCTTAAACTTCCTTCTCTCTCATTGCACATCTTGGCATCGTTCGTAGACCTTCCAATATACCGTCCCTGCAAGATGCTTGCTCACTTTTTTAACTACTTCGCACTCACGGATTCTGATCGCACCAATCACTTTTCTCCTTTCCTCTACACTATGTCTATTGGTTCCCCCTCTGCTTATCATCGGAAAGTCTGCAATAGAGGGTGTAGCCCAGGAATTGCAGTTGGATCCCATTTTCCTATGGTCCTATGGCTAAGTTCATTAGTATCATGCGGTGAAGCAACGCATTTTTATCGTGAAGGCCACGTGGTGGAGAGGTAGTAGGACTAGGCTTGGGGACCGAATGAGCAGGGCCAGATGGTTGTTCAGGACCAGTGGAGGGAGAGGGCTCCTCCACGTCAGCCGAGCACACAGAAGCGGAAGCAGAAGGACCTGAACGGCTGGTTGTAAGATGAGGCTGCACAGGGTCTTCTTCAGGAGGGTCAGGAACCAATGTAAGTGAACAGAGTTCAGATTTGCCAAGGGTAGAGGTTGGATTTAGAAATGAAGTAGACGGTGAACACAGGTCAGGTGGGACCAACATGCGGGACAGGAGGCTTATTATCCGGAGGTACTGGAGAAACAGTCCAGGGTTGAGACTCACTAAGCCTCAAAGTAGGGATATCATGTCTCTTAAGAGCATTATTAGCAAGTTCGGTGTCCGAGGGGTAGGTCATAAAGTAAAAGGAGCAATCGTGGGCATGGGCATCAACCTTGCTTTGCTGGATGGAATAGGCGTACTGCCAAACCAGGCACGGGTGATGGGAAATGCGCCCGTCGACCGGGTGGCGGCAGAAAAGGCACCAACGCACAAGGTCAAGGTCTTTGAGACCATGAGTCCGCTCCAGGTGGTGGCGGATGGAAACTTTAACATTCTTTCACAATCTGGATCGAAAAACTTTGTGACACCTTTTCTCGGTGCACCGAAAAAGACTAGTTCTCGGAAAAAGAAGATCCACTGACTTACCCCGCCGGCAGCTCGGAAGATGCATTTGGCCAGCATCCGTTGGGACGAGGGAGAGTCATCACTAGAGGAGTCAGTTTGGGTGCCTTGGTCACAACGAGGGGACGGCAACCATTTGGAAACAGGAGCAAGGTCCTCAGTCTCAGGGACGGGAATTCTTGTAGGGCGAGGGGGCACAGGGGCAGCAGTTGGAAGGCGATCGGTGATACCAGTGGTTTCTATATTTGATGAAGGCGAGTCGGGATGACCCGGAAGGGGACCGGACAAGTTAAAGTTGGAAGGAGGTGACCTGGTGGTGGTACGTAAGCTTCCGAACGGCCCAGAAATGGTATAAGGAGGAGGTGGCCAATTCGGGGTTACTTCATCAATGGACAACTCAGAGTGAGTAGGATTGTTGGAAGTTGGGTGAGAAGCTAGCGTTTTTTTTCTTAACCTCACAGCGTGTGCGTCCAGAAATAGGAGCGATTAAGGCTTCGTTCACACGATACGGTTTCGGTTTTATAATCGTTTCGGTGTCAACCGAAAGCTGTGTTCGCACGATTAGGTTTTTCTTTCACCGCTTACGGTTTTCCCGTCCTTTGCAATCATTGCAGTGTAGTTCACTTTGCAGGATGGACGTAAATACCTTTCTTGTAATATACTGGTATCGTCCTCATCGAAGCAACATTAAAAAAATTATAGAACGTATTGGGTACATCCTATTTTGAGGGACAGATATTATCTGGGATATTTTCAAACGCTTATGATTGAATTACGAAGAGATTAATCGACATTTTTCAACTACTTCCGAATCACGATACATACATTTATTGAGTTAAAAGTTTGAATTTTTTTGTAATTACTAACCCTATAATTTGCAAACAAAATCACTTCATAAAACTTCTCATAAAGTTTTTAAAAAATTTTTAAATTTTAAATTTAAAAAAAAAGTGCGGTAATTTAAAATCGTTATAATTCGAAATATTATCAGTCGAATTTCAATTTTTTTCATTTAATTAAACAAAAATATGTTTTAGTTTCGATTCAGCGTTTTTAAAAATATTAATTTTTGAAAAACTAAAAATATTTAGAGAATTTTTTTAAAAAAATGATGTAACTTATTTTTAAAAAATCATATTTTCAAAAGTAAATATATTTTTCAAATTTGTTGAATCAAAATTAAGTAACATAAAAGACATGTTCCAAGTTTGAACCATTTATCTTTAACAGTTCTTGACTTATAACAATTTAAAGATGAGAAATGGTGAAAAAACCCTTCATGCAGAAAACATATTTACAGGTTTAAACAAAGATTGGCTGCTATTTGAATGGTGCAAATAATAATAATAATAATAATAACAATATCTCCTGATCTAATTAAGAAATAAACATGATTTAAACGACGTTTAAAGCGTCATTTAAAGTAAAACATTCTTATGTTTTGTCCCAAATGGTCTGTCTTTCTTCAAACAAAGAAATTAAAATTCTGCGTCGATTTTCTCCATTTGTAAAAAAAAAGTCCACTACAAAAAAACTGTAAAAAGCAACTTAAAAAATCACTTCAAACAATCACTTTAGTAGCTAGATCGGCACTGGTGTACGCTTCCTTTAAAATAACCGAATCGTGTGTACTCCCCTCTCAATTCTATACACCAATGGCATCCGAAACGGCGGCATCCGGTTTCGATAGACAAAATCGAACATCTGCTACCGATTTGGTTGTTCTCCCGTTTGTGGTTTTCGACCGCAACGTGTGAACCATGAAGCTATAAGAAGGAGCGTACCCTTCAATGGGGAATTTCTCGAAAAATGGACCGATTATGGTCGATCACCGGCAGATGGCGCGACATGTAATAAGGGCGCCGATTTTTCATTGAGTTATATGGACGCGTGCTTTTGAAAATTGTTTTCCACATTTTTAAATTTATTCTGTGCACAGATATGCCAACATGTTCAATTATTGCAAAATTCTGAACTCATTTATTCTGGAACAAATATAAAATTATTCTGAAAATGTTTATACAATGAAGTATGACTCTTCATGTGTCAGATGTTTGTCAACTCATGTTTGGACATTGCATACTCTGTAGCTGCAGCTAGTGTATGCTTTAATATGTAACTAGCTAGCTCTAGAAAATAATGTATCATTATTTACTCATTTCCTTTAAGGAGGGAGATCACCTTAAAACCTTCAAAATACTCAATTTTTTATTATGATTTAATTTTGAAGAATGGAATATAAGGAATCTTATAAAAAAAATTTAAGTCGATACTACAATTAGAACCGATTTTATGGCCAAATATATAAAGCTAAAAGTAAAGTAATTTATAGAAAATTTAAACTTTAAATTGCTTTTTCTAAAAATTGTTATTTGAAACTTGTGCGCACTATTTCTTCAAAACTAATAGTCACAAATTGCTAAAATTTTTTGTATACATGTATATCTTGCATGTTTATACAACTTCTACCTAAATTAAGGTAAGTACATATTACTAATTTTTTTGCAGAAATTTTTAAAAAAATTGTATTTTTTTGTACATTACAATACATTTGCATGAAAAAAATTTTTATGCGACATATGGTAACTGTTTTAGGTGTAGATTAAATTATAACCTATGGATATAATCTATACAAATAATGTAATATATATGTCTTATAGTTTTAAAAAAAATCTGCGCATTGCATTGATCTAAGATTCACTATTCATAAAACATTTTTTTCTTAATAATTTCTAATAATCTCCCAACAATTCTGTTTTTATTCTAATAGATAAAACTTTGAACAATTCACCCTAAAAAATTGGTTTAAATTAATTGCAAATTAGCTGTTTGACAACACATTAAGCTTGGTTCTAGAATTAGTCTATTTTTGCGCATGCAAATGTGATCTCCCCCTTAAGAATTTTAATGAAGTTTGGCAAAAAGAGAATTTCAAAAAGCATTTTGAATGAAGATAAGCAATTGTTAAGTTGAATAAATAAATTCATATTAAAAACGAACTAAAAAAACTTGTTTCTCTTGAAAAATACGAAAAATCCATATTAAAGCGTATGGTTTACGTGTTATAGTGGCGCAAATAAAGGTTCGCGTGCCACCTAGTGGTGGCGACCAAATAGGAGACACTGTTTAACACGGAGCTACTCCTCTTTCTATAGCTTCATGAAAACAAAATACACTGTTACTGCAAACGAAACGACAAAACTGAGACGATCATAGAACCGAAACCATATCATGTGAACGAAGACTTGGGGGAGTCTATGAGACGACTCAGGCTCAGTCCTCGAAGGCGTGGGCCAAGATGTCGAGAGGTCACACCTGGACGAGAAGCGGATGACAGGGTGGCAAGCTTCCAGGGAGACCTCCTAGGAAGAGCAGAGCGTGAGGACTGCGGAGAAGGTAATGCCGCTGGGGTCTGGAGGTTTTTTTGGACCTTGATTTAATTATATGCCCGAGCTTTAACACTCAGGCTTACTAGAGTTGTGGAGGATTCTTCCTTTAAAAGACATAGAACCCATAAAAAGAGTGGGTTCCAATTATTTATACGTAGCAGCTGCTAATGAACTGGTGATAGCTAACAGAAAGCCCTATAACAGTCAATAGTTATTGTATACCAGACGGGCATAATGAGAAAAGACATTTAATAGAGAAAATTTAGAGTCAAAGTAGTAAAGCATTTTGATTATGAATACTCAGAAAATAACAGAATTTAACTAGCAATGAAATCACTGAAAAATGACACGGTAGAACCTACCACTAAAAATATTTAATTTTCAGCTAAATCAAAGAGTAAGGGACGAACAGGGCGGAGACAAAAGTGATCCAGTCAGAGATTAAGGTATACTGCGAGGGCGTAGTCAGTAGAAATTATTTCAACTCAGTGTTGACAACTTGGGGGTTATCCCCCTGCATTTGGGGGTAAGTAAGACGAAAAGGGGTGCCTTAAGGGGCCCCATTTTTCTTAGGGATATTTTGTGGGGGGGAGGAACATTTTTTAATATTTTGTACAATAGTAGACGCCCTTTTTTTACTAGATTATAAGTTCCATACATATGTCAAATGTAAATAAACCTCCATTTTATTATGTAAGTGTGTATTTTCTATTTATTTCAATTTATATCTCAAACAGGATGCCTATTTGGATCCAGAATTTCTTTTAGAAGGTCTAGGGTGATCTCAAGTTGGTGTTAGTGTAAGGTGACCAGATTGTAACATTAGTAAAGCGGGACACCATTCTTTCAAAATAATAACAATACTAACTTTATTATTTTTCCTCTGAATTTTTCGTAACGTAAGTCGTGTCACTTTCAAGGCCGGCTCTAGATTTGTTGCCGCCACTATAAAATATAAATAATACGAGTGCTGTCTGCTAAATTCAAGAAAATTTATGTATTTATGAAATAAATAAATAAATTACTTACCTAAATTATATGAATAGCTGATTCATAATAACATCACTTGTCTAACTAGCTTATTAGCACGCAGTACGATGTGTATCGTCTGAGAGACAGTTACAAAATGTTTTCGTCGTTGCCAATGCCAAAAAATGTCATTGTTCATTAAGTCCAAACAATGGTGGTCGAATTCTAACAACTGATCAACAATGCGAACTTTGATAATCAGATCGCAACAATTATTTGTTATTATTAAAGTTTAACATTATAAAATTAACAAAAATAATATAAAACACATATCCTGGCTAAATAGCCACATGGCCGCAGAAAACCGTATATTCCCTTCCCGATGTCCCGCCGTTCCCTAGTTTGTCGTGAACTCTTTCAAAAAATCGGGACTTTTTTAAAACGCCGCGGGACGCGGAACAAATTGTTAAAAATCGGTACTGTCCCGCCAACTGGTCACCTTATGTTAGGGTACTGGTCACGTTATCGGTATTGGTCAGCTTATCGGTCACCTTATAGGTACTGGTCACCTTATGTTAGGGGGAAACAGGGGAATTTCGAGATGGCGCTAGGGGGAGGCGCTTCGCAGAGGTTGGCAAAACTGGTTTCACTACCGTAAGATTTTACCCATGTTTCTGATCCCGGCATCCGTATTGTTGACAGGTAAAGATAAAATCTAGGAGAAACTTTTTACATTATATTATTTAATTTTTCTGAAACTACCTTCAAGCTACCTAGATAGATACATTAATAAAGATAAATTACTTACTCAATATTTATATGTGCCTTACTCAATATTTATATGTGTGTTGGGAGTAGGTTTCGATCTCACCATATATAGGAACCTGTGTCTGATCAGGGAAAACTTTGATACCACTAGGGGATATGCTGGTTCCCCTACAAGCATTCATTTTAAGAAACCAACAAGTCTCACTGTCATAGGATGAAATTCAACTTCAAAGGAAGAAAATTCTACGAGCATTCTAATAGGACTCCTAGCCCTGTATGAGTTTATTACTGATTTTTATGTGGCGGATTTTCAACTTGTCACGTTTACGATAGATTATTCCATTCTCGTCAATAGAATCGTCAAATGTTTGCCATCTCCAACGCCATTTTGCCCAGACTAAAGTAGAGAATAAAACATTCGAAACGCTCTTTAATCTGTAAATAGGATTCTGAGAAATTCTTCCTAGATGTTCAGAGGGTGGAACATACTTCCCAAAAAGTATGTGTTACGAACTTTAAAAATACCATACTTCATATACGTTCAGTCCTAAAAGTATCCTAACTCTATGAGACAAAAGTCACTATCTTTAATTTTGGTACATATTGTAAGCTGACTTTGATTTATTCTATTTTAAAAACTAAAAAATAGTTTCACATATTCGTCCCTTTGGAAATTTATAGAAAGCACGAGAACAGCAGAGAACTGCGATAACAAGATAAAAATAAATGAAAAAATGTATAAAACTCCATTTGTCCGAAATTAAAAGAGAAAATCAGTAGCATATTTTAAAGGCCATCGAATGACTTTAATTATAATGAAAAGGGTTTGGGGGGTGGGGCAAAGAAAAGTTAGAAAACATTTATTTGAACTTCAAATCAACCTCCTGTTCAAAGGATATTTAATGCAGAATAATTATTCTTAATCCATTTGGAAAACTTACGCAGGTGTAATTCATGTAGTTTGCTTTTCCGCAATATGACATTTATATCACTTTAATTTGACATCAATTTGTCGCATTTGCATGCTGAAGAGTTATATAGGAGCTTCAACAAATTTAATTACGAACTTTGTATAAATTAGCGTGACAGGATGATTGAGTACTTGGAGTAAATGGTTAATTAATTTTGCGATAATATAACTGTTGGCATACTCTGTCAGGTTTATTTTCTAAACGGTAAAATGATGCCCGTAATTACTACTGATATCTTTTGCAAAAAATTCCCGGGAGCCAGAAACACGTTTTAATTTATATATTATTTTATTCTCAAACTTTCTCTGAATTTTATTTTTATTTTTGTGACTCGCATTTGGGGCCAAAGTCTGTGGGTTCGAGTCCTACTCTAGACATGAACATTTGTAGCTGTTCTGAATCGGCTTTAAGCAGTAGGTACATGAGCCCTCGAGTAGTGAAAAATGACCGCAGCGCTCCGAACCTAACCAAACCAAATATTTTTACATTTACATCATATAAGTTTCCCTTCACTCAGATATAATTTTTTTATCATTTATCATTTTTAGGTTTCATTCAAGCCTATAAAAATTTAAACACATACGCACAGATATATATATATATATATATATATATATATATATATATATATATATATATATATATATATATATATATATATATATATATATATATATATATATATATATATATATATATATATATATATATATATATATATATATATATATATATATATATATATATATATATATATATATATATATATATACCGGATGATCCAAAAGTCAGGACGAACTTTAAAAATGAATAATTCGAAAACGAATAAAGATAAAAAGATGCGGTTTGCACCAAACAGATGGAAAAGAAGCCGGGTTTTGTGTGGCAACGAAAAAAAATAGTTCTGTTGGCGACCAACAGATGGCGCTAGTTTTTTATTTCACCAAAAGATGATTTACAAATGAAAAAATGTTTACAAGTCAGCTTAATTACAGTTAATTACAGCAAATGTTCAATGTGTTGTCCATCATTCAGAAGTACCGCTGTGAGACGAGTCACCACACCGATCACAGCATTGAGTAGCATTTCTTGCGCTATGGCAGACACATTTTGGCGGATGGCATCTTTCAGTGCTGCTAGTGATGTCGGTTGGTCGCGGTACACTTTTGACTTCAAGAATCTCCACAGCCAAAAGTAACAGGGTGTCAGATTGGGAGATCTTGCAGGCCATGCGTGATTAAAGCATTGACTGATAATGCGATCCTCTCCAAATGTTGAGTAGTTGTAGTAGGCGTTGCACAGGCAGATCAATATGAGGTGGTGCTCCATCTTGCATAAAGGGGACTGTTTGGAGAGCCTGTCGCGCTTGCAGTTCAGGATTAATGTTGTTCTGTAACAATGCTGCATATCGCTGATCAGTGACAGAAACTGTTTTGAAACCCGACTTTGTGACTTCCTCGAAAAAAATGGACCAATTATGAAATAATCAGTGAAGCCACACCAGACTGTCACTTTAGGCTGTGGCAAGGGTACCTCAACAAATGCATGTGGATTTTCTGTGGTCCACACTCGACAATTGTGGGTGTTAACAGCGCCAGAGAGTGTGAAATGCGCTTCATCTGTCCAAAGCACATTGTGAAGCCAGTCGTGCTGCTCTTCTATCTTATTGAATACCAAATTCGCAAAATCTTGGCGAGAGTCGAAGTCAAGAGGTTTCAGTTCTTGGTTATGTTGCAACTTGTAGGGATACGGATTCAGGGTTATTCGCAGTGCTCTCCAGACACTTACGTGCGACATTCCTGTCTGTCTCGAAACTTCTCGAGCACTGCACTCCCCATGTGCAGAAACCGCCGACATGGATTGCACCGTCTGCTCCACTGTCATGAGGGGCGTCCACTTCTTGTACGTGACGCCAAAGAACCTGTAGCTTCAAATTTCTTCATCATTTTGTTCAATGCAGAAGACTTTATTATTCCTTTGCTATCTCGCATACCCTTCATGTAGCGATATGCTCGCAATATCGCAATGGCACTTTCCGAATTCTTATAATACAGTTTAACTAAGAGGGCTTTCTCAACTATGGAGAGCATTTCGATGCATATAAGCTTCGACTACCATTACCTGCTGCAGTTGCTCCTTTTTATATTGTTTGTTGCTTTGCATAATCCTATATCAGAAATCCGACAGCGCCATCTGTTGGTCGCCAACAGAACTATTTTTTTTTTCATTGCTACACAAAACCCGGCTTCTTTTCCATCCGTTTGGTGCAAACCGCATCTTTTTTTCTTTATTCGTTTTCGAATTATTCATTTTTAAAGTTCGTCCTGACTTTTGGATCACCCGGTATATACAGATATACAGAGAGAGAGTTAGTTATAGCGTGTGTGTGCGAGCGAGTTGTGTTTTCCTGAAACTATACTATACAGATTGTTAGTTTTTTCAGTTAATCAACGTAAAATATTTGTAGTACTTTGTTTAACAGACGCACGCTACAGCAATATGGTAGTTTTTGTTCTAAGGTAATTCCTTTTAACCGTGGACGTTTAAAATAAACTTCTTGATTTCTATTCGGGACTTTTATATATTAAAAAAAATATTATTGTAAATCTTTTAAATATTCAGTAAATTAAGAGAACAGTGAACTTTCAAAATTACTATTTTTTTTTGCTTTCTTAAAACATTTAAAATAACTATTAATTACGTTAATACTGATAAGATTAAATTACCACACGGAAGTTTTTTTAATATATTGAAAGTAGTTTTACGGGAATTGAGAATTTAGTAATCCTGTAAAATACAAACCTACTGAGGACTAATTTCTAAATACAGTAACCACCGCTTATAGTGATCAGTGGTTATAAAAATCAACCGTTTATAAGAATCAATATCGCGAAAACAAAAACAATTGTATTATTTCCATGTTAAAATTTTCGCTTTAAAGAATCAATCCACCGGTTTTAAAAATCAATTTACACACTTCGCTTTCCTTTCATTTTTCCAAAACAGCCACTTAAACCCTCAAAAAGCACGAAGTTCTTTTTTTTTTGAAAGAAAGATTGATAAGATGGGGTGTAATATAGTCGTAAAATTCATCCCTTTCTTTGTTAGACATAAGAGAATAGTTTCCCCTTAAACTCTTTAGCACAACACTGTCATATTAGCTTGACCCAGGGTCAGCTTTATCCTTCGGGGTCCAATTTCACTTTTCTCCACTGACAAAAAAAATAGGGACCCTTTTTTTCCCCACTTCCCACATCCTGGTTGCGGCTTCCTGGACCCTGAAACGCATAAATCCTCAGCGAAGTGTCCACTATCACGTAGGCAAACGGGACATTAGTAGATTCAGCACGTTATCAAACCGTGAAACGTAAGCTAGAAGGTGAATCTTCGTCTGAGACTATCAGTACTGAAAGAGGTATAAACAGCCTCCTGAAAACTTCATTACGTCAAACTACCATAGAAAACTTTTTCTTGGTCCCTTCCTGTAGTTGAAATGTTAAAACTGTTAAGCAGATATGTGGTAACAAATATTGGATTTTTTTCTTCTCTTACTATAATCATGTGTATCTACGTATAGGTCTAGAAATTAAGTTGTATTTTTAAAATGATTAAAAATAATTTTAATAAAAGATAATTAACGTAAATTAAAGCGTATTTTATGGTAAATTATCTAATATTTGTATATATAGGTATGTGTGTGTGCCTGTCCAAAAACCTAAATTTCGGCTATAAGAATCAACCTCTTATAAGAATCAAAAACAGTAATAACAAACGTGATTCTTATAAGCGGAAATCACTATTGTTAGTTTGAACTTAATTAGCTTTTTAACTTTTTTAAAAGCTTGTATAATATATGATACAAGCTTTTAAAAAGCCTTTTTGAAAAGTTTATTAAAACACATTTCTTGAGATTACTTTCTAATATAAATTATTGATATAATATCTCTTGCGAATAAACTAATTCCTCAAATTACTAAACCACTATGAGAATTGTGTAATTTTTTAGTATAAGGGAAATTACTTAAAGTATCTAAATCACTTTTCTCTAAAAAAGGAAAAAAAAATTGCTCATTTAAATTTTAGGAAATAATGTAGTACCATTGCAAATTTACTATTACTGAAAATTGCTGTTCGACGACGTGTACTGTAATTTTAAAATATAATGGCTGTCAATAGTTTTATATGTGCAACTCTCTTTAAAATAATTAATATAGAATTTTTGAAATCTTTATTTTAGCATATTTATCAAGTTTGTTTTGCCATTAATTTCTCATAATAATGATCAATTGCAAATCTAGTTATTCTGCATGATACCAAAGGAATTAGAGAGGAGAGCAATTGTTACATAAAATAGCTGTCACATTTTGATAACAAAACGATCATCAATAGTTTATTTATGGATGATAGTTTAATTATGTCCATATATCACTGTTTAATTTCTATCTGTGATGATTTTGTCCCTTAATAAAAATGAAACCCTTAAATAAAAATGATAAGAAGCCTTCTCAGGTATGTTGAATCAAAAATGTGGCCTAAGTAAAATAAAAGAATTTCACGATTCTCCTAACCAGTGGATTTTACGTAAAAGTTAGATTTAGTTTAATAGGATTCTCTTAATGTAGTTATTGGGGAAGTACATTAAAGGGAGTGAATTCTGTGAGAATGTTTGATTTATTAGTGATAGCCCAGGTGGACACAGGTTCGAAACCCGGCTAAGCAATGGACATTACTCTACTGCAGTGCTCTGTAACCGCCGTGCCGCGGCACACTAGTGTGCCGCGAGGTGATCTTGACTATGCCGCTGTGATTTTATCGAAAAAAAAAAAAAAGGGTGTGTGTATCAGTGTACACGCGTAAGAAGCGAAACTTCTTCAGGTTATATATCATTGCTTTTTTTCATATTATCATATTTATTGGAGAATATAACAAGAGAGCAGTGCAATGAAATATATTAATTATGTTAATAATTCATGTAATAAAATTTTAAGTATGAGTAACTTAATTTGAATGTGTGTTTTCATCTTCTTCCGTTTTTTATTTTTATGGGGCTCCCAACAGAAGTTTGCCCCAGCAGCGTAAAGTCTCTGGCACTTGCTCATTTAGCTGACTGCTCAAAGAAAGTTATTATTTGGAAAGGAATTTAGTTTCAAATTTAGTTTAGCACAAAACCTAATTTCTTATACCTAAGACGCCAATCCAAAGAATATCAGATTTATCTGGCATATACTTTACAGAGTGATGAAAATCACTTTTAGTTGATTTTAAGGCACTGGTTTACACCATAAAACCTTTACTTCGCTTTATTTGTTTGCACATGGAACTTTACTATTCACAAGCGGAATTTAACGCGTTTTTAACGTCATACAAAATATGCTAATATTATCCAGCTCATTTTCCCAACATCGTCAGAAAATCGCCAATAGTAAATTTAAATAATCTCGTTCAGCATGACAGCAATTTTTTTTCTTGATTGTGCAGGGAAGTTTACACACTAAACCTATAACGATTCTTTCGATTTATATTGCAGCGCCATCCATATTTTATCCACCTTATCCTCTTCATATACTAGAGATTTCTGGAAACCTCCGAGAATAAATTTAAACATGCTGTTGTAGCATTAACTTTCGGCATATATATTGTGATTATATTTTAAATTTTTTCCCAGAAAAATCTAAAATTTTATAATATACACGGGTTATATAGTGCAAGCTCCACACAATGAATTCTCCACTTTATCCGAATCGTTTTTCAAATTATTGAAAACATAAAGAAGGACCTAAATTTTCATCGTTTTCCAGAGTTTAGCACCCTTGCATATTCACAAGCTTCAACACCATGTTATTATCACGTTCAAGATAATTTCCTAAGAATGAATCATATCGACCCTCCGTAACATCTCCGTAATTTCTCCAGTTTTCATAACCGATAAGGTAAACAATTACGTTAATAAAATGACATCCAACTGATTATGTTTTTTCAATGATCGCCTTCTTTGAAAGGGTTACTGTCGTGTTAATAAATAGTAATTCTTAGTAATAACATACTCAACTATGATTTATTTTTTAACAACTTTTTTTTTGACTTAAAGCTTACGATAGGCGGTTTTGCGTTGTTATTCAAGAATTAAATTCATTAAAAGAAATGGTTTTGAACAAAAAATATACATCTTAGGTATAGAATATATCGCAATATGTATTAAAAAACAATAACAATGAACTTTTCCAAAATGTATAAACTTTACTTCGGATTTTCTATACGTTTCCCTTGAGAATAGCGAGTGAAGAATGTTTTTTTACACAGTCAATTTCAAAATTTCCTTCGTGTAACAATGAATTAGTCACATATCTTAATATGCTCTCCAAAGGATTTCTTACGCCCGCCCATTTTATGGAAAAGCCGGCTGTGCTCCGCAAATTCTCCCCGAAATTAGAAAAATCTCTGTTATATAATTTAAACACACCAGTATTTAACTTACAAACTTTTGTTCGCTTCTAGATGTTTACAAAGCAAAAATTTGAATTTCTAAAACAAAATTTATATAACGGAATTAGCTTTAAAATTCTAGTTTTTTTAAGGGGGGAAGAGTAAGGATTCATGAAAATTCTAGTTCTGTTTCACGTAATTATACAAGAAACTTCATATTTTATGTTTAAAATTTTCCTTGCGGCACCATCCTAAATTTCCTGTACTATCCGGTTAATTTTACGTACGTTTTTAAAAAATTGCTAATAGTAGATTTAAATACCCTCCTTTAGCATCAAGGCAATTTTTTTGTGTTGGTTTCGCAAGAAAGTTTATTCTTTAAAATTCTAAAACAATTCTTTCGTAGAATTTAAACCACAGCGTCAAAGTTCGTTCGTCTAGGTCCTGCTCATTTACCTGCGAAATACAAAAACCTCCTAAAATACATTTAACCATGATAGTTTAGCATCAACTTTCATGAACTCCCTTATATGGTTATTCGAGGAATTTTACTCTAGAAAAATATTACTGGCTTCATCCTGCTCATTTTCTCACATTATTAAAGAAAGGTTTAATAGTAAATTTAAACATACTGATGTAGCCTCAAAACACTTGAGCTCGTTTAAGGTGATTAAGACCGTGACTTTACTTGATAAGTTAAAACTATAACAATGTACATGCGAAATCAAACGCATAAGGTTGTCTGGTTTATCCGGCTCGTATTTTATGTAAACAGTCACTGGATTTCTCTCTCGGAGAAAAAAGATCTAAAATATTATAACATACATGGGATAGACAGTATACATTCTAATTTTCTAATCTTGAATACTAGCGATCACCCGTATAACCTCTATAAAGTTGTAATTTTCTTATATTTCATTAGCGATGAATTAAACAGATGTGCATGAAAAGTTTATTGATAAAACTTTTGTTAATTTACATACCGACTTCCATGATAGAATGTCGTTCTATTAAATTATTTCCGAAGTGGATACTTCGGAAATAATTTAATAGATTTATAAGTCGATCGACTTTAGACAAGTAAGTCGATATCAAACGTAATTTGTACTCACTAATTAAAACTTTAATATTAGTTGGTACATTAACGAGGCACCAGAGAGCAGGGCTCCATACCCTCGGAATGGTTAGTTTTTTGTGGCTATATTTCCGTTAGCAGGATTAAAAGAAAAGTGTTGACTTGAAAGTTAAAAAAATAATAATAATGATAATTAAAATTTAAAAAAAAAAAATTAAAAATAATAATACTAGTAAAAAATAAATAGGTTAACTGTATAATTTATCAGATCATCAGATAAATGGGGTAACTACGTTACATAGGCCACGCCTTCCAACGTAGGCTTGCATAGAAATGACCAGAGTAAAGGTGAAAAGAGATAGGTTGGATTTGGATCCGGGGAGTGGCTTGAGAAAAGGAAGTTTAATGTGGTAGATAAAGCGATGCTCTTGGGAGCAAAGTAAAAAATAGTTAGGAAAAACTTAAAAATAAGAAAAACTTAATAAAATAAAGCTCACTGCTTACCAAAGTAAGAGTAAGGTTACAAAAATTAATGTAAAATGAAGTTTAAAAATAATTAAGAACAGAGAACGGCTCTTGGCCGTTTTCTGTTAGCAGGTTCGGCAGGGTCATAGTTGGCGAGATTTAAAAGGAGTTCATTATCAATAAAATTATGGAAGTTAGTAGTTAAATTTTTGAGGAAATTTGGAATAGTAAAGAGGCCAAGCTCCTCGTGGATTTCAGCATTCCTGAAATACCACGGTGCGTTAACAATTTGTCGAATAGTAATATTTTGTGCTACGGTAAGCTTTTTAATATGAGAATCTGCTGCGTATGACCATGCCGGAGCTGCATAAGTAATAAGAGGTCTAAGAAATGATTTGTAAATGAGCATTTTATTATTTATAGATAATTTACTGTTCCGAGCAATTAAGGGGAATAGTGAACGTTTAGCAACTCGAAACTTGTCCCTAATTTGTGTTATGTGATGCCTCCAGGTGAGATTTTTGTCAAGGGCGACTCCTAAATACTTAACGGTGTCAGACCAGGGGATAATAGAGTTACCAATAATAAGTTTGTATCTGTCAATTGTTCGTTTAGTTTTTTGTGTAAACATAATAGCTATACATTTATCAGTGTTAATTTTGATTTTCCATTTGTCGAGCCACTGTTGGATAATTTTCATATGGTCATTAAGGTATTTGACGGCGTACTTGGGGTTAAGATAAGGTTAACTGTATAATTTGACAACAATTTAATGTGTCAGGTCGAAGAAAAAAAATTACGGTAGCAGACGATTAATCAAAAATCAGTAAAGATAGTTTTGAGGTCGATCCATCAAAAAAAAAAACACAGGTCAGAACCAGATGCAACGGCAAATGTAAATTAGAATTTAGAAGAGGTTGGAAGGAAAGTTAAGAAAGGGGAAGGAGACCAGGGTGAATAATCAAAGTGGCCTTAGGACGCCTATAGTATTCCCTTGGGTCGTAGTCGGGGAGGTTAGCTATTTCTTCGTTGTCCATTGAATATAATCTATTGTAGAACTTAGATGCGATATCTTTAATGTGTTACCGAATGGGTTCGATTCTAAGATCCCTGTGGATAAGTACGTTTTTAAGGTACCAGGACACATTCCTAATACCGCGGAGTGCTTTATTTTGAATTGTCTGCAATCGCTGAATATGGGTGTCAGCCGCTGATCCCCAAACAGGAACGACGTACAACAGGATGGTACGCAGTACGGTTTTATACAAGAGTAGTTTGTTATCTAAACCCATTTGGTTGTGGTACAGAAGGTGGGCAATATCCTTACGGGCTTTAAAAAATTTTCTAATATTATGTTCTATATTTTTCTTTCTCGTCAGTCGACCATGAAGCTACAGAAGGAGAAGCAGCTCCATATTAAAATAGTGTCTCCGATTTGGTCGCCACCACTAGATGGCGCGCGCGCCTGTACTGTTGCCGCTATAACACGGAAACCATACGCTTTAATATGAATTTTTCGTATTTTTCAAAAGAAATAAGTTTTTTTTAAAGTGCATTTTTAATATGAATTTATTTATTCAATTTAACAATTGTTTATCTTCATTCAAAATGTTTATTTGAACTGCCTTTTTTGCTAAACTTCATTAAAATTCTTAAGGGGGAGATCACCTTTGCATGCACAAAAATACACTGATTTTACTACCAAGCTTAATGTGTTGTTAAACAGTTAATTTGTAATTAATTTAAATTAATTTTTAAAGGTGAATTGTACAAAGTTTTATCTATTAGAAAAAAAACAGAATTGTTGCGAGATTATTAGAAATTATTTTAAGAAAAAAACGTTTTATGAATAGTGAATCTTAGATCAATGCAATGTGCAGATTTTTTTTAACTATAAGAGATATATATTAAATTATTTGTATATATTTTATCCATAGGTTATAATTTAATCTACACCTAAAATAGTTACCATATTTCACATAAAAATATTTTTTCAGGCAAATGTATTGTAATGTACAAAAAATATAAATTTTTAAAAACAATTTCTGCATAAAAATACCTTAATTTAGGTAGAAATTGTAGAAACATGCAAGATATACATGTATACAAAAAATTTTAGCAATTTGTGACTATTAGTTTTGAAGAAATAGTGCGCACAAGTTTCAAAATAAGTTTTTAGAAAAAGCAATTTAAAGTTTAAATTTTCTATAAATTACTTTATTATTAGCTTTATACATTTGGCCATAAAATCGGTTCTAATTATAGTATCGACTTACATTTTTTTCATAAGATTCCTTATATTTCATTCTTCAAAATTAAACCATAATAAAAAATTGAGTTTTTTGAAGGGTTTTAGGGGATCTCCCTCCTTAAAGGAAATGAGTAAATAATGATCCATTATTTTCTAGAGCGAGCTAGTTACATATTAAAGCACACACTAGCTGCAGCTACAGAGTATGCAATGTCCAAACATGAGTTGACAAACATCTGACACATGAAGAGTCATACTTCATTATATAAACATTTTCAGAATAATTTTGTATTAGTTCCAGAATAAATTAGTTCAGAATTTTGCAATAATTGAATAATTAAGGAATCTTTTTTCTGAAATATAAGGCTGATTGAAAAAAATAAAACATGCTTATTTCCGGCAGAATTTAAGCTGTCTTAACTTTGTGTTCTCTTAAAACACACCAGCTGTACTTTTCTCTCACTATTATACAGCTTATATTAAAACTAAACATTAAGGGGAGTGGTCACTTTTACGTACCTTTAAAAGTATCATTTTTAGACCTATGTTGGATTGTATGTACTACTCATGTTTTTTTGCTTGATTTACACGAAATTTCTTGAATAACTGCCTATAATACTGTTTATTATCTATGCAATATTTCAAGGTAATTAAAAAAATAAAATTATTTTTCTTGCATAAAAAGTGAATATTTTTTTTAAATCGAACATTTTGCAGTCAACTACTGTGCGCATTCTGTCAAAATAAATTATAAACGTACCGTAATAATTGTTAACTATATGTGATTACAAAACTGCATATAACAAAATACATCAACATTTTTTAACCTTAACATATTTTAATTTTTTAAAGAATTTTTTTACAAGCTTTTATTCAGTCATTTTTGAAATTTCTAATTAAAAATAGCATGTACTAATTTTTTTAAATATATTTTATAATGTTGGCGGATATTGTTGCCTGAAATATTGTAGTCACATATAGTAAACAATTATTACTGTACCTTAAAAATTTATTTTGAAAGAAGGCGCACAGTAGTTGACTGCAAAATGTTCTATTTAAAAAAAATTATTCACTTTTTATGCATAAAAAATAATTTTATTTTTTTAATTACCTTGAAATATTGCATATACAATATACAGTATTCTAGGCAGTTACTCAAAAAATTTCATGTAAATCAAGCAAAAATCATGAGTAGTACATGCAATCGAACATGGTCTAAAAATGATACTTTTAAAGGGATGTAAAAGTGACCACTCCCCTTAATAATGCTCTTACCTTAGGAGCAGAAAACAAACTAGGATTTCTCTGTCCAGTTTCTTTGCTCCTTTTTATGGCTGATCGATAGCCACTGGAACAACCAGGTGCAAAACATGTTGGCATATCTGCGCACTGAATAAATTTAAAAATTTGTAAAACAATTTTTTAAAACACGTGTCCATATAACTCAATGAAAAATACGAACCAGTAGAACATGTCGTGCCATCTGCCGGTGAGCGACCATAATCGGTCCATTTTTCGAGGAATTCCCCATTGAAGCTTAGGCCTGGACTCCACTTCACCAGAAAACGCGACAGAAACAGAAAACAGAATCGGAAAATCTACGCACTTCCGGTTTTTTCCGTTTCTGCCCAGCAGAATGACGGCGGAAAACAGAGTTGAAAATGTTGAACTTTTCTGTTTCCGTCCGCGGATTCCGCGTGTATGACAGCCAATAGGAATGCGTCTTGATCCACGAAACACAAAACAGCAATGGCGTCTCGGTTTGAAATGGAAGCGTTTATTTATGAACATCACCTCTATAACTGCAAGCTAAATAAGTCAAACAGTAAATTCTACTAGAATAATTTGTTGGAATAGTGATTTTCTATTACCAGATAATGGATTTAGTGCAAACTGATCTGTAATCCTAAGATGTCACTTTGTAAAGGTCTGATATTTTTAACTATCCAAATGTTATAGAGATGATATATACTAAACATGACAACTAAAACCCTCAGTAATATTTTGTCGAAATTTCTATTACATACTATTTGTTATACACTACTGTTTTTTCAACAAGACTTTTTTCAGAACTCGGTTCAGATCGGTAGTTCGAAGATCTCTAATTAAGGTGTTGTGAATACCATGTTTTTCCCTTTCTTGGAAAATCTTTCGAACCCAGAATCGATGTTTTCTTTTTTTTTTGCTTCAGAGGTTCTAATTAAAGACAGCAGACTTAGGAAGTGCAAACTCGCCATAGCAAAATCTGTGTCGTTTTCCATACTTTCTGGAGCTTAAGTATTTTATGTCCGAATCACAGCCAATGTAAAACAATAAACAAAAAAAAAAACAAAAAACGACGACAAATGGCGCCAGCTGAGCGGAATCTGGTGAAGTGGAGTACAGAAAGAACGGAATCTCAGCAGAAACAGAAAACAGAAATAATTCCGTTTTCTGTTTCTGGTGAAGTGGAGTCCTGGCCCCTTCTGTAGCTTCATGCAGTCGACTGTCGAGGTAAATGCCTAGGTATTTTCCTCTCTCTCAAAGTGAACCAGGTGATCGCATACTGTGAGCTTGTCAATACGTTCAGATGATTTATTTCATAAACAATTATACTATAAAAATTTTGCTGTACCTTGTTTTGTAAAATTTTTTTTTGCACTAGCTATTGTCATGGGAAATGTGTAGTGCAAGCACCACGCAAAGAATTGTTCGCCTTATCCGACTCGATATTCACAGTACTGAAAATCCTAAAGGTCTTAAATTTTTGTGGTTTTCTGGAGGTTGTCATTTAAGCATTCACAGACTTAAAAATATTGTTATTTATTGCATCCAAAGTAATTTCCAAATCTTGTATTCTGGAAATCATTTGCATTGCCTATGAAAATTCGTGATTTTTTTCAATTTTTACTATCGTCAGGGTACACAACTGCGTATCCCATGCACATGAAGAGTTTATTACTAAAATCTTTTTTTAATTTCAAATCGTCTGTCATGATAGGTTGACGGCCTTTGTAAATTAAAGTATGGATAATTTAGCCAGCTTAAAACATATTTACATATTTCATAAATAACTTTACTATAAAAATTTACGGTGACTTGTTTTGCAAATTCTTTCTAAAAAATACGGAAGAATTTTCGTTAGGTATACAAATTGAATTTTAAAATACGTATTTTATTTGTACGATTTACATAGTTAGATAAAACATGCTTTTTTCACCGGAAAAAAAATAAGAATACTACAATATCAACGCCAAATCATTTATTCACCAACTAACGTAAAAATCTTTCAAGTACAGGATTCTAAACTACTACATATATAACTGTTGCCAAATAGGATTTTAACAATAATAGCAAAGTAACATTTACAAATATTAAAATATTTTTGAGATGCTTATAAATTAATTATTTACATTTTATGCCTCTACAAGTTTCCGGATTCGCATCAATACAGTCAATTGGCGCCGCCTGTAGTTCGCGCATCCATGGCTTACATCGTGAGCCCCAACTCTCTGGCTCATTCTAGCCGGAAGTGCAACGCGTTTCCGTAACACAAAATCGCAACATAATACTAAATTTTCTCCTCACCGTCACCGATAAAGAAGTTTCACTTCAAACATGTTTAACCACCACATTAGTTAGAAATTTCTCAAAGATTCAAATCAAATATTCCTCTAACTTTTTGCCTATATCTAATTTCGGTACATAACGGTAATATGATGTTCAACAACATCTTTATGAATTTAGTCGTCAACAGAAAGTAGCAGCCAGTGAAACAACCAAATGGATATTTTCAATGAACAACGCCAAGCTTAGCAATTTGATGAAAAACGGACCGCAACTCGGCCTGTTATACCCTTAAAAGTATGGACAAGTATTTACGAGGAAAATTTTCAAATTCTGTGACAAATGATAATGAACCTAGCACAAGTGGTGTTGTTAAAAAAAAAAAGACAGAACATTTATGAAAGAAAGTATAACGAAGATTACATTCGATATGGATTTTCGTTTTGTGACAAAGAGTCACCACCCAAACCAGAATGCATCATTTGGGGAGAAATGCTATCTAACGAATGAATGGTACCTAGGAAAATGCTTCGCCATCTAAATTCAAACCATCGCAACTAAGAAGGATAAATAATTTTTTTAAGGGGGCCCAGGGTACCAGGGTAGCCCAATTTGGTCGGCTGATCTGTACTTTCCGTCCGGTGCCCAGGCCTATAACAATGAACTTCCCCGAACTTGGGAAATTAACCCTCCACTGCGTATACAGGTTTTGCTACGTAGTGACAGGTCTTCAGTTTGTCAGGGCTTATAGGCGAGAGCCGTGGTCGACGTAATTTTCGAAGTTAATTTTTTCTTAGGCTGTTAGACTATACGCGAAACCAATGGCTATCACTGTTATCATCAGTCACAATTTCTCATAAAGCCTTAGACGCTAGTTACCATGTTGCAAGATTAATTGCACGTCAGAAAATACCACATTACTGGTGAAACTTTCGTTAAACCAGCATGCATAGAAATTCTTAAATCCATGCTTGGGCCTAAAGAAGTTAATGAAATGAAAAAAGTACCGTTGTCAGCTGATACTGTTAAACAACGTATCAACGATTTGTCGAACGATATTTTAGGAATACTAATTGGAAAACTGAAATTGGCTCAGAAGATTGCACTTTAGATTGACGAGTCAACAGACATTAAAAACCGAGCAAACCTGATGACCATTGTACGCTTCGTTGATGAGAGCACCATAAAAAAAATGCTATTTATTTTGCAACGAGCTTCCAGAACGGACTACCGGAGAGGAAATTTTCCGAGTAACCGATGATTTTTTCTAAACCTATGATATTTCATGGAGTAATTGTACCAGTATTTTCACGGATGGTGCTGCGGTAATGATGGGTAGTAAAAAAAAGTTTTATTTCGTGCGTAAAACGGCATTATCCTAATATAGAAATTACACTCTGTTGCATACACCGCGAAGCATCGATGATACAAAAACTTGCCTACAGAGCTATTGCAATCGATGAATCAATGTATTAAGGTAAGTGTCCCAAATATCGCCTACCCTAACTTTTTTTCGACATTTCATCCACTTTTTAGTTTCTGATTAAGCTGGAAACTAAAAGAACATCCCTAAGAACTATTTCCTTTGGTATCCTGAGATCAACCAGCCCCAAAACCATGGCCAGTAGGAACAGTCTTATTAACGCCTACCAGGCGATATTAGGAGCACCTGCTAAAAGGCGTTGCAAGCAAAGTCCTTCTAAGCAAGATTGAATTCTGGAGTGGGATCAGGGGAGGGGGGGGGGAAAGAGAAGAAGAAAACTCAAATAAAAAATAGAACAAAGAACAGAAAATCTATTGTGGAGAAGTTAAACAGAAGTAAGTTTTAATAGTAAGTGAGTTTTTTTTTTGTAAATATATGAATTTAATCAATTTCTTTAAAGGGAAGAATGAATTTCTATATTTTCGTTAGCCAATTTCAAAATTAACGATATTAAATAAGTAACATGTCCTGTATACACATTAAGGTATTAATATGTAAACAGGAATCATGGCAGATTTACAATTATAAAGGTATATATATATATATATATATATATATATATATATATATATATATATATATATATATATATATATACATATAAGACAAAGTTGATACTAAAACTTGATACCTTAACTGTACTAGATATTTAAGATTGATTCGAAAGTGTTAAAAACTACTTTGATTAAACAAGAACATAAAACTTCGTAGTACTATATCAATCATCTTTAAGCTTTATAATGCTTAAAAAACTAAGATTATAGACAGGTTTTGATACCACACTTACTTATTTCCACTAAAGATTATTTTACTTTTATTTCGGGGTTATAAATTAAAAATAAATAATTTGTGCCAGTTACTCAAGCGAAGAAATGCACTGTATAAATATAAAAATAAACATAATTACTGAATGCAACGGTAAAATTTCGTCCCATATTCTTTATTTCTTATTATGAACTAGCTGTACCCGGCCACGCGTTGCTGTGGCTCAGTCAGGTTAAATGGAAAAGAAAGAAAAGAGAAATCAAGTTTCTAATATGTTTAATTTATAAAGGCTGCAAAGCTGTTACTCATTTAGCACTACCCAGGGGGCACGTGTAGCTTAAAGTATGCTACGGACGCGAGTAACGTTACCCATCAACATATTTTATAGTTCAGTTTTAGTACTTGCTTGTTTTATGTCTAATATCTTGGTGAAAGAATTGTGTTCCCCTTCGCCCGCTGCATCGTAAATAAAATTTTTTTTTTAAATGTTTAATTTTACAATACTTGTGGGTATACAATATTTTTTGTCGTTCCATTGTCTGTGCAGATATATAGATTGTCTGGTTTTCCGATTCTAGAACACGCAACATATAATTGTCCATGTGAGAAACAATCCGTGTCTAAATCTAACCCTCACAATTGTAAAGATTGGCCCTGAGCTTTATTGATGGTGATTGCAAACGCCAATCGAATTGGGAATTGCAATCTCTTAAATTTAAATGGCATATCCGTTGGAATCATGGGAATGCGAGGAAGGAGGACATCTTCACCTTTGAATAGTCCTGTCAAAATCGTTCCTTCTACGACGTTGCTCAGTAATTTTTTTACTGCAAGCCGCGTGCCGTTGCAAAGCTTTGGTTGGTTGATATTTCGCAACACTATAATTGGCAAGCCGATTTTCAATTGCAGTACCTGCGATGGCATCCCTGGCAAATCTAGTGAATTCAAAAATTATGTTGGATAATGAACCGCTTCATCTGCTTCCACAACAATGTCGATGGACATGTATGTGACTGCCTCGCTTGGAATGTTATACTGAATGATATTGGTCTTTGTTCTTGGCGGCAAGAATAGCTCGTTCACTCATCGTGATTCTTATAATTGTTTTGAATATTGGGAAATACTTTTTCAACTAATTCTTCTTTTGACGATACTAAATTGCAGAAGTTATGAGGCAATGAAATTCGTTCTAATGTCAGATCAACCGGCACCTTTTCGTTCCCAATTTCCAGCAATTGATGTGAGAATATCTCAGCTGATCGATCGTTTTCCAGATGTACACGCATATTTGTAGATAATTTCAACGTCTTTACGTGTCGACACAAAGTAGAGTATTTCAGGCAAGCATTTATTTCGTCCGCTGGTGTCGATCGACGAATTATAGGTAATGTTTGCCTGAAATCTCCTGCAAACAATATTAATGCGTTCCCAAATGGTCTGATGTTTCCACGCAAATCTTGCAATGATCGATCAAGAGACTCGAGCGATTTTTTGTGGGCCATTCTACATTCATCCTAAAAAATAAGTTTGCCTTTCTGCAATACTTCTCCCATGCCGGATGCTTTGGAAATGTTGCACGTGGGAGTTTCAATGCATTGTATGTTCAATTTCAATTTCAAAGTGGAATGTGCAGTTCTTCCTCCTGGTAGCAATGTCGCAGCTATTCCGGATGACGTAAGAGCTAAGGCTATGTCATTTTGGGATCGAATTGCTGCCAGAATCAATCATATTAGGAACGTTTTACCAGTTCCTCCTGGCGCATCTAAGAAGATTTCTCCAATCCCGTTACTGACAGTTTGCAATATTTGATCGTAAATGCCTTTATGCTCAAGCGTTAGCTTAGGAATATTTGATTGCACATACGACAAAAGATCACCCATGTTGTAATTTTGTTCACGACGCAATTCTACATCGAACGAAGCATCAGTAGATCGATTCGGTGATGGCATTCCCAATTGATTTAGAACTTTGTTAGCGATTTCTAAGCACAAATCTTCAATTATTATCAACGCTTCGTTGTAATTTCTGCTGTGAAATCCATGTTCATATTTGAATTTTCCTCGCGTATTCGACGGAAAATATCTTCAGCCATGTGCGTTCTCTTATCTCTTCGATAGTCTTTTATTGTCTAGAACGATCCCTGCGTACTTTATGACCTGTGGGGACTGCTGATAGTGGGGTCGCACCCCACCGTGACAAATTTCTGTTTCAGGGGGAAGGGAAAGACATTTCTTGTTTTCCGTAAAATATTTAGTATAGCGTGTGTTTTAAAAAAAGCATGTTTATACCTGTCACAGGTGTGACAGCTATATAATAGATATATAAAAACACTCAAGTATTTGAATGCAACGTTGTGTCAAAAATTCAAAGAAATCGGTGAAGAACTTTCGGAGATTTGAGGTTTTGAACAAACGAACATTTACATTTTTATTTATATAGATAAAATTCTGTAATAATTAATATACGTATACATGATATACATATTATGTTTTCTTACGGTTACGTAAACAAACAATATCCAGATTTCATGTTTAATCTGCAGTGGAAACTGAAAGGTCTGCAAACATGTAAATGTGGTAGATTATATTGTTTCAAAACCTCCTAAACACCAGACATCCCGAAGGAGATTGTGTTTTAAACGCCTTAATCCCTTGCCTCGAAGGATAGTGATGCAGTGTATATTTAACGATTAGGTTTAAATTTTCTAAATCCTTGAAATAAGCTCCGTTAAGAAAATAAATCATGAATAATTACAGTTGTGTTGTATGTGAGGCATTGTATTTGTCGAAACAAATTCATATGAGACAGATAAAATTTAATCCACGCTTGCATTTCTTGACTTTCAATAATCACGGCCTGTTGCAAGCTTTAATTTTTAAGCGTCTGAGCGTTTACTTTTGTGTGAATGTGTACACACGTGGGCTTTGTGAGTGGGAAAGTATTTATCAAGTAAATTTAATTTCAAACATGTGATAATTTTTAAGGATTAATATTATTTACCTTAACAGTAGATAAATAATGGACATTAAAATTATATTATTGCCTACGCTTCTTGCATTGTTTCATATAAAAGAAGCGATAAATGTAAATATATGCTGAAAATTTATAATAAAATATGCTGAAATTTATCTATATAACACAGACCAATAGTGATTTTCGTGCCGTGGTATTTGGAGCTGATTTCATATAAATTTGATGCCCTGAATTAAATATGGCATTAGTTTTTGAATAGGAGCTCAAATTTCTAAGATATAACATTTTAGTGAAATATACGTTACACTATTTTAAGTTAAATCCATGTATCAAATTAAAAAGCTAAACACAGAATTTTTTTTATTATTATATTTTTTTTAAATGTTAAGGAACTTAAAAATTATAGAGAATATTGCAGTAGTACTTATCTAATTATAAAGAGCAAGAAAGAGAAAAAAGTCATCGATGAAACCATCTAGTCACTGAACACTTCGGAAACTAATTTTCCGTAACATTCGTGAATGTATTTTGGAACAGACCCTTTTAAAACTCCAGCAGTAATCTTCCATCATGTGCGTATCCCATCTTCCTTGGTAGCGGTCCTCCATAGTTTTAATATCCTGGTGAAATCTTTCACCTTGTTCATCACTGGTGTGTCCTAAATTTGCAGGAAAATGGTCTAAGTGGCTGTGTAAATAGTGCACCTTAATGCTCATGTTACACCCAAATTATCTGAAACTGTTTAGCAACTCGATTACCAGGTCAAAAAAGCTTTCATCTTTGCATTTGCCCAGAAAATTTCCGACAACTGCAACAAATGAAGTCTAGGCTTTTTGTTCAGCCTCATTCAGGGAATTTGCGAAGGCAGGATCCTCAATGATTTGTCTTCTTTGTGGGTCGTCAAATGTTCCTGCTTTTATTTTTTTCGTACTCAACTTAGGCAGTTTTTCCAAGCATGATCCGTTCTATTCAAGAGACTTTACAAACTATTTCATTAGGCCCAGCTTGATATGCAGTGGAGGAAAGATGATTTCCTCTCGTCCAACTAAGGGGTCGTTAATGACATTATTTTCCCCAACGTCCATGTTTTCTCTCTTAGGCCACTCCTTTCTAACCCAGTGATGTGTTTTGTCTCTGCTATCCCAGAGACACACGATGCAAGGATATTTGGTGTAGCCACTTTGCTGTCGAAGGAGAAAGTTTACCATTTTTAAAGCCACACAAATCACCCATAGATGTTCATGATACTTTATCTTCTCCAAGACCAAAGCCGTGGTGTCATATTATTCTTTCATTTTCGTTGAGTGAGCAATTAGTATTGAATCACATTTCTTCCCATTGTGTAGAAGAGAACATTTCAAACTTTGCTTTGAGCCGTCAATAAATAGGTGCCAATCATCTGGAAAATATTCAGGAAGACCTATTTTTCCCAGGAGTACAAATCACCCACACTTGAATGTATTGAATAGAAAAAAAGTCGATAGGTAAGTGGATGTACAGTAAAACTTCGTTTTTCCGGCTATCGTTGATCCGGATCTCCAGATAATCTGGATCAGATTTGTAGTCATTATTTTTATTTAATATTCACATTAGATAATAATTTTTAACTATGATAGCAAGAACATCTCTACAAGTACGCCAAATATACGCATTTTAGTTTGATTCAATGTACAGTTCCTGCACAGATTGTACAATAAATTATGCTAATAAAATGCTTTTTGTTGAGTTTAAGAAAGCTTCACTAGACTTATCAATTCTTTGTTAAGAAGTGATGTGAAAAATTATTATTTTTTTAATGTCTTCTAAACAATTCTATGTAATTTTGTTACAAATCAAAGTAAGTATTCTTAGTTAAAAAGCTAAACACATAATTTTTTATTATTATTATATTTTTTAAAAATGTTAAGGAACTTAAAAATCATAGAGAATATTGCAGTAGTACTTATCTAATTACAAAGAGCAAGAAAGAGAAAAAAGTCATCAATGAAACCATCTAGTCATTGAACACTTCGGAAACGAATTTTCCGTAACATTCGTGAATGTATTTTGGAACAGACCCTTTTAAAACTCGAGCAGTAATCTGCCATCATGGGCGTATCCCATCTTCCTTGGTTATCCGGATTTTATATTGCTTATTACCCGGATTATCCGGATTTTCGATTGTCCGGATTGCCTATGGTCCCAGTTAGTCCAGAAAAACGAGGTTTTACTGTATTTAAAATAATTACAAGATGAAAAGACTTTTTATATACCACGTTTTTAAATTTTCTATTAAAAAAAAAGAAATGTAATTTACATGCAGCTTCTTCATGAGCTGCAAACGAATTCGCATCTTCCATAGTTAATTATGGATTTCAAAATTATAAATTATAATCTATAATTTGAAGGAAAAAAATCAATGAATTTCGCAGAAAAAATATCGCAAATAGCATGTGGGCATAAATAAAAATTATCCCATTGAAATGAAAATGTAATATGCTTGGTTCACTATTACGTTAATAGATGGCGCCTGTAGCGCAGTTACTTTTGGCTCCAGACATTACTAGTATTTTTACGTAATGGATTTTAAAATATGGAATAAAGATGGCTAAAAGTATTAAAATAATGCATTGTCATCGTGTTCTGAGCTATTCTAAAAGTTTCAAATGCCTAGCTAGTCGGGAAGTTAGTTAAAAATCGATTGCAAGATTTGTACCAGATAAACACACCCACAAACACACAAACACACACACAAACAAGAAAGCAAGTTAATAAAAACATGGTAAAATAGAGCTGATAGAGAAAAACTGATTTCATGTTTAGATTCAGCGCCCCAAATATAGTTAAAATGAGTTCTAAAATCCTAGGCACCCCAAAAAACATTGTTTTGTAGGCCTGTGAATGAATGTGTAATCTACATGTCTTTCAGTATGTTTAAATATATATGAATTGCTCAGCAAAGCTCGCATGTGAAGTAAGTGAGCAACAATAGAAAGTGATATTAAGTTTTTAGATCTAAAGTAGCGTTCAATAAGGAAATTGGTAACTCTTGAAATTCCATAGAAAAGGAAGCTATAGTTGAGTAAAATATAGGCGCATACTGCGGGTTGCATCGAATAACATCATTTTTTGGATGCCGTCTTGAAACATATTTGTCCAAACATTTTTGAATTTCTCCTCCTGTTCGATGGCTCATAAATTGCTTCATTCTCGTAGCCTATGATTAAGGTGAACCATAAGTTAAAAGTAGCACATTTTTAATACCACATTAATCTATGATATTGTTTTAATTTTTTTCTACCTAAACACAATGAATTGCCCATTTTTAATTCTGATTTTTTTTTCATCCAAAAGCAAATATCAGAGCAATGAGTATGTTTATTTATCAATGTTCCTTTTATCTTAATATTAACTTTTTGAAAAAAAATTATATTGAAAAACAACTATTACTGTCTGTTTTTTTAAATAAATTCCTAAAAATTTGAAAAACTACGCACTTAATTTTTAAACCTAAACATTCCTTTGCTGAAATTAGAATTCCACAATATTCTCTTTCAAATATAGTATAAGAAAAATACCGAGATAAATTGCATGTAACATATATCTGCTATAATATATTCCCCACATGCTAGCAGGTTGGCACTGTTGTTTGTGTTACATTCACGACTAGGTTGTGGGTTCGATCAGTGTTGCCAACTTGGGGGTTTTGCCCCTAAATTTTGGGGGTAAGTTAGAAGAAAAGGGGTGTTTTTAGGGTCCCATTTTCTTAGGGGCATTTTGTGGGGGGAACATTTTTTAATATTTTGTACAATCGAGACGTGTTTTTTATTAGATTATAAGTTCCATGCATATGTCAAATGTAAATAAACCTCTTTCATTATGTGTGTATTTTCTATTTATTTCACTGTATCTCTCAAACAGGATGCCTATTTGGAACCAGAATTTCTCTTAGGAAGGTCTAGGGTGATCTCAAGTTGGTGTTAGGGGGAAACAGGGGGATTTCGAGATGGCTCTAGGAGGAGGAGCTTCGTAGAGGTTGGCAACACTGGGTTATAAAATATTGAACAATATTGAACGTATGACATGGCCTGCTTACTATCTTGACCTAAATCTTATAGAGCATGCCTGGGATGCTCTTGGCAGACGTGTTTCTCAAAGAACTTGCCCTCCCCGAACCATACAAGAACTGAAAATCGCCTTGAGAGAGGAGTGGGACAATATCCCCCAAGGATTTCTCCAATACTTCAGTAGACAGCATGAAAAACAGATCCAAATTGCGCACTAGTGTTCGAGGAGGTCACACACCTTACTGAGGTACTCATAACTGTTTCATTCCGGCAGGAAGACCCGTTTTTTGTGGCTGTTTGGAAGTGCTCCAAAGAGCATCATTTTTGTTTTTCGTTTTGTTCTTTTTCTATGTGGCGTAATCTGTACCATTTTGCATAATAAATAATGCACAGTATCTCTACTAAATATACGAAGTTTATTTAGTAGAGATACTGTGCATTTTTCATTTCTTCAATCAATGTATATTATGAAATATTCCGAAAAATGTGACTGTTCCTTAGCAATTGTCAAGCAGTGTATATACATATGTGTGTATTAAAAAGTTTTTTAAACCGCACGGCCATACAACGCAATGAAAAATCCGCCCTTTTCTGACATGTCGCGCCATCTACCGGTGAGCGACCATAATTGGTCCATTTTTCGAAGAATTCCCCATTGAAGCTTTCCCTCCTTCTGTAGCTTCATGCATGAAACTGCAGTAATATCGTCTCCGTTTAGCAACGTGCATAGCTCTCTTACTCGGCCACTAAAGCAGTTCGACATTTTCAGCAACCCCGTATAACTCACGTATTTCAATACCATTAATATGATAGATTTATTACTTAATACAATTTCATATACTTCTAGAAATTATTTAAAAAGTACATGATCGAAATATATATATATAAGGAAAAAACAAAGTTAGGTTACACATCTAGCACCTATGGGCCATAACTTTAATTGTATGAATACGATTAAAATAATTTGTGCAGGATAATAAATATAAAGAATTTCTGTACAATAAAAAATTAAATCACATAGATGAAACTAATGTCAACTTTAATCACAAAGTATTTAATTAGATCACTTTAAACGATTACAATTATGATTTAATCCTGTTTTCTCTATATTAAATTTAAAAAAATAAAACCAGTTTCTTCTAATATGAGTCAAAAATGATTTTATTTTCATTTCACGTAAACTTTTACTCTAATAACTCAAACTTCTCGTTTGATAGAAAAAGCAATTTTTTAAATAATAGTTTTATTATTATCGAAGAAAATGTTCAGGAAATGCACTGATTCTAAATACTACGTTTAGCGATTTCTAATATTATATGCAAAAGGGGCGTATAAGTCGAGTGTATTAAACAATCTAAATTTCAACGTCAAAAGAAGAAAGGCATTGCATAGAATTCTTAATTAGAATCTTAAAAGCTTTTACATGTATATGTTCATTTTAAACCTCGAATTCATTATTGGAAAAATTATTAGAAATCATCTTTATACTAGCATGGTGCTGAAAAAAAGTAAAAAACACGAAACCAATTTTATTCTGCATGGAATTATAAGAAGCCTATTATACCTTTTCAGATATTTTTTCAATAATTGAATATGAAAAAAAACAAATGTAATTTTTATTCTAATTGACACTAGAAAGAAGATGAAAAAGAAGTAGTTAATTTTGAATTTGCTATTTTATAAAGTCGTGTATCCGGTTATTTTCCTGCGTTCCCCCTTCATGAACTCCACCCCTATCCCAGAAAAAAATGTTATCATAAAACAATTTTTTTTTCGGATATAAAGCTTTAGCTGCATAAAGGGCATACGTTAAAAAGAGGATTATGAGGGAGCAATTATGAAAGTAAGTTAATAAAACTGCTTTTATTCGAGTAAATCCTATAAGATCAGTTGAAAATATTTAAATGTACATTATTTAAAAAAGTAGTGTATGAGATAAAAAAGATATACCCATTAATTGTTAATTGCAAAAAAAAAAAAGAGATTAAAAAAGGTCCTAGTGACGTTCTTATTGTCCTAAATCTTAGGGTTTTAACATTTTTTTAAATAAAAAAATTATAAAACATTTATAAAAGATTTTCAAGAGTTCTTGCACATTGCTTTTCTACAGTACTTAGAAATACATTAAGTGCACTTAAAAATGCATGAACTAATTTTTGAGTTAAATGAGTTTACATAAACATGCATAATTTTTTGTATGCATTAACTCAAACATTGTATTTTTTTCAGATAGATATTTTCCCCCCCAAAGAAAAGATTAAGATAAATTTTTCTTAATGAAATTTTGCCTAAATTTTATAAGAAATACTTGTTAAAAAAATCTAAACAAGAAAAAATGTGTTTCGCATATTAAATATTTATAATGCTTCTAAAGTATACCGCAATTTGAACTCGGTGCAAATTTCTGTGATAAGAAATTCATACCAGAACATAAATAAATCTCCTAAATTTATAGCCACTCTACTTCAGTGTATAGCTAAGGAAGGCCTCGTGCCATCCTCAGTCTTCCGTCTTAACTTTTTTGTTTGTCCTCGTCATTTAAATAAATATGAAAAATATAAAAAACTATACTTGGCTTGCCAAGGAAAAAACATCTAAAAAATTTTATAAAATAAGATAAAAACCTATTTTCTATCCTTAAACTTTCTTTTAGCTTAATTATTTTGTCTCAGAGCAAATCCTTTGGCTTTGCTCATTTCGTAGTATTAGAACTCACGGATTCTGAACCTTATCTCTCTATCCAATCACTTTACTCTATTGTCTCTCAACTTGCTAATTGAAATCCAGCTTACAGACAGCCATTGACTCCACCCCCACCAACGTTTCAACTCGAAGATCCAGGAGACATCCAATCAGAACTGCCCTTTTTCACCCTCCTATGTACAGATCAGAAGACTCATTGCTTCACTTTTTCTGTATCATTTCCTGAACTTTTGACGTTCCACTACGAACTTTTTCTACTTTCTGAACATTTCCAGCTTTTCGTTGTTAAAATTATGAAATATCTCAGTTTGAAGGCGTTGGCCTAGGTAACTCAGTTAAAACACTTTGTCCTATGGTCCTATGGTATAGCTAAGGGGTGATCGACCAGAAATTTCGAAAAGCATCGAAATACACAATTCTACTAACCAGTGCTCCCGTCGCCAAAACGATCTGACGTAATTTACGAAATCGACCCTTCGTACTACTTTTTTCTTCTTATTATCTGCTTATAGTGGCAACGTCCTTACGTGTTATACTAATATGTTTAATCACTGGTTCCTTCAGTGATTACTACTGAGTAGGTCCTGCTAGTGTTGTTAATTTAATTAAAGAGCGTAACGCGGCTCGTAAACTTTTTCAATTCTCCCGTCTACCCTCTCACAGGAACAATTATCACTTCCTGCGCGGGCGCGTTCAGCGGGCTATTAGAGTTTTCCGTGACAAAAACTGGGCTGAATTCATTAATAGTCTCTCTCCTGATGATAACTCCATTTGGAATTACATGAAGCGTCTTAAGTCGCAGCATGTACAATTTCCGCCCATTAATGGCCCCCGCGGAGTTGCTCTTGCCGACTCGGACAAGGCTAACGCCATCGCCGATACGTATAAGGACCAATTCTCCCCTAACAGGCACTTGGTAGACGAAGAAAACGACCGTCTGGTTCAGAGCACAGTCGAAAGCTTCCTCTCCACTCCCCCCCTCTGAGATTACTCTCCCGACTTCCATGCACGAAATCAATGATATAATTACTAATCTTAAGAATATAAAGTCCCCTAGTAACGATCATATTAATAACTATACTCTTAAGTTCCTCCCTAAGAACATCATCTTTTATTTTACTAGGATAGTCAATGCTATACTGAAGTTAAATTATTTCCCTGAGTGTTGGAAAACTTCGATCGTCTGCCCTATCCCCAAACCTGGGGGGGACCGCAACGACCCCAGGAGTTACCGACCAATCAGCTTGCTGTGCTCCCTTAGTAAGGTGGTGGAGCGTGTTATTCTGAACAGAATCTCCTATCACCCCGACCAGCATGACATTATTATTCCTGAGTAGTTTGGCTTCAGGTCTTCGCATAACACGACGCTACAACTCTTAAGGGTAGTTGAATTTGCCCGTGACGGGATTCTAGCTCGGAGACCTACCGCTGCACTCTTTCTTGATATAAAATGCGCGTTTGATAAAGTCTGGCATCCGGGACTGATTTTTAAGCTAATTCAAATTCACATGCCAGACAGTCTTATTCATTTAATCAATAACTATCTCCTTTGTCGAAATTTCACCGTCCGCATTCATAACGAAATGTCCCGGAGTAATTTTATTACCTCTAGAATTTTACAGGGTTCGATTTTAGGACCTACCCTGTTTAACATCTATATAAATTCAATTCCAAGAGGAGATAATACTCTTCTTGCTCTTTATGCGGACGATACTGCAATTCTTTCCACTGCTAACAATATCAACTACCTGACTATTCAAATTCAGCGTCACATAGACACTTTAGAGAACTGGTTTTAGTGCTGGAAAATTAAAATCAATCCCTCGAAGTGTCACACGATCTATTTTAGTAATAGCTATCTCAATCCTCCTCGTCTCTATCTTCATAACTCCCCACTCGAATGGGAAAGCACTGTCAAGTATCTTGGCGTAACCCTGGATCGCAAGTTAACTTGGAACGCTCGTGTTAATAATACTGTCAGTAAATGCAATGCTGCGGTAATGCAACTCCGAAGTATCATCTATGGTGGTCACCTTCTCATGAAGAACAAGGCCCTCCTTTTTAAACAATGTATCCTAAACATTGCCCTCTACGCTATCCCTGTGTGGTTTTCTGCTGCAAATAGCCAATAGCCACATTACTAAACTGGAAAAATTCCAAAACAGAACTCTCAGGTGAAATCGCCGAGCTTTTCGCTACATGTCAAATTTGACTGTTAGGAGAGACCTCGGCACTTTATCTTTCACTCAACAAGCGCACAAAATATCCAAGAGATTTTATGACAACTTGCCCAACCTTCCAAATGAAATAATTACGGAATACCCTGATTACGATTACTCAGTTAGAGATAATCGTAAGCGCCCACGGGCGTGCCTCCTCAAATGCTAACATTATTTTTCTACCGTGCTACTACTCGCATCTTGCTAATTCCTCGCGTGTCAATCATAGCACAGCGCCTTCGCACTGGCATGGAATTACTCACGTTGTGGGTTCGATCCCAGCCGGTGTCTCTCATTCCAAATTTTATGCTACATTTAGCTGTCCCCATTCGTACGTCTTAATTAATTGATTTTGAAGTGTATGGTCCTGGGGGCCTTTTTTTGTTTAAATTGTAGTTCTTCTGACTTCGAAAAATATTCATAAAACTTGTAAAAATAAAAAAAAAATGAAAAACTTCAAAACTGAAAATTTTTTTTGTCTTGTACTATGATAACTTCTGCTTTCCCGGGCTTCTAACTCTTTTATAATATTATTTTTTTTCCGTGGATCTTAATTCTTTATTAAATTTTTTTTTCATGTGTAAGCGCGTCCTTGTAACTTACCTGTAATTATTTTTCACTCATAAAATTAACTCTTTAGTTGTTTTCCTACTTTAATGCTTTTTTTAATGCGTAATTCTCATCTTAATACTAATTTCCTCTTAAATTTTAAGTATTGAGTACTCCCACCGTGATTGCAAATATCTTGCTTACAGGAGATAAAGCCGACAGGCCAAGGGACTTCACTACTAAACTCCAATTCTGCTAAGTACGTAAACTGGAACAGAACCCGGAAGAAGCCATTATGCACTGACTATAGAAAAATAAGTAGGTGTCTTGAACACGTGGAAACACGTCAGCGTTTTTTAACAAGCAGTCTCTGTTGTTAAGAGAAAGGGAAATTTCCCCTTTGACTCACTGCTTCCCTCAATAAATATATCTTTCCATGTTTGTGTTCCACTTTATAACTTCCTTTCCGGTGTTAACTTGAACACCGGACTACTGTACCGGATGGGCACAGCGCTAAGAAGCCTATTATACTTGGCTTGCCAAGGCAAAAAACATCTAAACAATTTTATAAAATAAGATAAAAACCTATTTTCTATCCTTAAATTCCTATATTTTCTATTCCGAAGAAGTTCGTAACAGCTCAAAGAGTTCATCAAACACTTAGGAAGAGTATAATAATAACGAATTTAAAGGCTACAGATATGAATACGGCAAAATTCCTGCAATGTATTATTTACTAAATATTAAATTCATAAAACCACGAAATTTAATTTAAGCAGGGAGCAAAATAAAATAAATATATTGATGACTAAGTGTATAAATTATGAAGCTAAAGAAGGAGCGAAAACTTCAATGGGGAATTCTTCGAAAAATGGACCAATAATAGTCGCTCACCGGCAGATGACGCGACATGTCAGCAAAGGGCGGATTTTTCATTGCGTTGTATGGCCGTGCGGTTTTTAAATCATTTAAAAAACTTTTTAATACACACACACATATATATATATATATATATATATATATATATATATATATATATATATATATATATATATATATATATATATATATATACATATATATATATATATATATGTGTGTGTATATATATATTTACATATTTATATATATGTATATATACACACGCACACACACACAGACATATATATATATATATATATACTATATATATATTGATATTGTTAAGTTGAATAAATGAATTCATATTAAGTACGCACTTAAAAAAACAACGTTTTCTCTTGAAAAGTACGAAAAATCCATACTATGGTTTCCGTGTCAAAACCCCGAGCTCTGCGCGCGCGCCATCTATTGGCGGCGACGAAATGTGAGACACATTTTCAACACTGAGCTACTCCTCCTTCTGTAGCTTCATGGTATAAATATTAAATACTTCCTTTCTACTCGTTTTAAGTGAGTTATGACGACATTCCAATCGAGACCCGGAATGCAGTTTTTAAATGAGAGCGAACTGAAGTGAAGAAGAAAAAGGAGATCGAATGAGGAGACAGAAAGAAGGGTTGTTCGTGCTGAACTACACCCATGTTTTTGAGGTGATATCCCTCCTCTATTTTCGATTCTGTTGAGTAGCTGAGATATTATGCTACCGTTATAATGTGATGTGTTCCACGCCAATTTTTTTGTTGTGTTGCCTCTCGTCTATTTTCGATTCTGTTGAGTAGCTGAGATATTATGCTACCGTCATAATGGGATGTGTTCCACTCCAATTTTTTTGTTGTGTTGCCTCTCGTCTATTTTTAATTCTGCTGAGTAGCTGAGATATTATGCTACCGCTATAATGTGATGAGTTCCACTCCAATTTTTGTGTTGTGTAACCCCTCGTCTATTTTCGATTCTGTTGAGTAGCTGAGATACTATGCTACCGTTATAATGTGATGTGTTCCACGCCAATTTTTGAGGTGATATCCCTCGTCTGTTTTCGATTCTGTTGAGTAGCTGAGATATTCTACCATTATAATGTGATGTGTTCCACGCCAATTTTTGTGTTGTGAAGCCCCTCGTCTCGTCAATATAAAATAAAGTTTTGTTTTTCTTGTTAACTAGCTGTCTTATTAGGGTACAGTCTCTTAAGCGTTTCTAGGTATTGATATATTTATCAAGAGCTACCCATGTATATATCTATATCTCTCTCAGTATATATATATATATATATATATATATATACAGTTGGCTACCTGTTTAACGACTTTCAAGGGACCGTGAAAATTCGTCCTTAAGTAGAGATCGTCCTTAAACAGAATTTGTGAAAAAGTAACATTTCCCATAACGTCGGAGGGGCCGGGACTGGGAAATATCGTCTTTAAATAGAGATCGTCGTTAAATAGAGCGTCGTTAAACAGAGAGCCAACTATATATATATATATATATATATATATATATATATATATATATATATATATATATATATATATATATATATATATACTAGCTTTATATACCCGGCGTTGCACGGGTGAACCCTTAATAAAGCTTACTTGTATGATATGTATATTTGTATTTTATGGCAATCTATACCCCTCTCCACTGGTCATCATCCCATCAGCATATTATAATAACCCCCCCCCCCTTCCCATGCTAATGTCAGCATTAAAATGTTTCTTTCAATTTTGATAACCCACTGGATCCCGGCCCTTCGAGGAGTTTGAGGGCTTCCCCGTAAACCCTTGTGAAAATCGCCGGTTTCATAAACAAAGAATTACCTGACGTTGCCCAGGATAATAAAAATGAATGGAGTTAACCTGAGCTCTAGATGTATACGTACTAACAACCGAAATATATACAATTCACACACACACACACACACTTTTCCACGCTTCATTTAATTAAGATTGATCTCTCTCTTTTCTCCTACCACCAATTTGGTGTTCAAAATGGTGATATATAGGAAATATAAATTATTCGATTGTTTCTAGCAATTTTTTCAAAATCTAAAGCGAATGTCGAAAAATCGTGACATTGATCGTGTTTGTTACATTTAATCGTGTTTCTTACATTTTAAATCAAGAATCTTATGGATATCTGTTTCCTTCTTTGAGATATGACGGAATCTGTAAAAAACACGTAAAAACACGTTTAGCCCCCCTAACCCCGTGGGGGCCAAATTTTGAAAAATCCTTAAATTGGTTTTTAGGTATTCATATTCCTTAGATTTTAAAGCAAGAATCTTATGGATATAAGTTCCTTTCTTTGAGATATGAGGTAATATGTAAAAAATACGTTTTGCCCCCTCCCCCCCATGGGGGGACCAAATTTTGAAAATCCTGAAATTGGTTTTAATGTATTCGTGTTCCTTACATTTTAAAGCAAGAATCTTATGGATATCTGTTTATTTCTTTGAGATATGAAGGAATACGTGAAAAACACGTTAAGCCCCCCCTCCCCGTCCCCTGGGGCCAAATTTTAAAAAATCCTGAAATTGGATTTAAGGTATTCGTGTTCCTTACATTTTAAAGTAAGAATCTTATGGACATCAATTTCCTTCTTTGAGATACGAAAGAATATGTAAAAAACACGTTTTGCCCCCCTCCCCCCCCCTTGGGGGGCGATTTTTGAAAAATCGCTTCTTAAATGACGCCTTCAGCCCAAAAGTAATAAGCTCTTAAAAATTTGATATCTGTATCTCCAATAGTTTTTGCTGGGTGTTGATTCCTTTATATATATAGATAAAACACGTAAGAACACGTTTAGCCCCCCTCTCCCCCTTGGGAGACGAATTTTGAAAATCCTGAAATTGGTTTTTAGGTATTCATGTGTCTTACATTTTAAAGCAAGAATCTTATGGATATCGATTTTCTTCTTTGAGATATAAAGGTATATGTAAAAAACACGTTTTGCCCCCCTCCCCCCCTGGGAGGGCGAATTTTGAAAAATCCTGAAATTGGTTTTTAGGTATTTACGTTCCTTACATTTTAAAGCAAGAATCTTATGGATATCTGTTTTCTTCTTCGAGATATGAAGGAAAATGTGATAAAACACGTAAAAACACGTTTTTCCCCCCTCCCCCCCTTGGGGGCCTAATTTTGAAAAATCCTGAAATTCGTTTTTAGGTATTCATGTTACTTACATTTTAAAGCAAGAATGTTATGGATATCAATATCCTTCTTTGAGATATGAAGGAATATGTAAAAAACACGTTTTGCCCCCTCCCCCCCTTGGGGGGCGAATTTTGAAAAATTGCTTCTTAAATGACGCCTTCAGCACAAAAGTAATAAGCTCCTAAAATTTGATATCTGTATCTTCAATAGTTTTTGCTGGGCGTTGATACGTGTATGTATATATATATAAGTCAGGACTTCTTCCTTTATAGATATAGATATATATATATATATACAGTGATTTCCGCTTATAAGAATCACGTTTGTTATTAGTGTTTTTGATTCTTATAAGCGGTTGATTCTTATAACCGAAATTTCCCTTTGGACAGCCACACATACACAAATATATACTTGTACATATATATAAACACACAGGCACATATATACATAATTTACCATTAAATACTCTTTAATTTACGTTATTTATCATTTATTAAAATTTATTTTTTATAATTTTAAAAATACTCAATTTTTAAACAAATACTATAACTCAATTTCTAGACCTATAAGTAACAACACATGATTATAAAATCAACAAGAGGCAGCTTCTCTTTCACTACACTTTGGAAGAGCATCATATCTAATTAACAAGTTCTGTTTTTCAGAAAAACTAAGAGTTTTCCTTGTTTTTATCATATTTGAATTCTACTATCAAAAAGTTCTAACACTAACTTGCAATTTTGTTAGAAAACTAAAGTGAATACTAGCGACGTATGCTTATTACAGTCTCAGACGAAGATTCACTTTATAGCTTACGTTTCACGGTTTGATTTGATTCTGAATCAAACCGTGAAACGTTTGATTCAGCATCTGGTTCATCTGATTCAGCAAAATGGATCCGTTTACGTTTCACGGTTTGAAGTGCTGAATCCACTGTCCCGTTTGCGTAAGTGATTGTGGACACTTCGCGGAAGATTTATGTGTTTCAGGGTCCAGAAATCCGCAACCAGGAAGTAAGTGGTGGGAAAAAAGGAGTTCCTGTCTGGAGAAAAGCGAAATCGGACCCGGGCGGGTTAGATGCCCCTGGGTAAAGCTAATAAGACAGTGTTTAGCAAAAACGTATAAGGAGAAACTCTTATGTTATGTCTAAAGGAATGTATTTTACGACTGTTTTCCATCCCAAAGTTTTATCAATCTTTCTTTTCAAAAACTTAAGAAAGAATTTCGTACCTTTTGAGAGTTCAAGTGGCATTTTTTGGAAAAATGAAAGGAAGGCGAAGATTGCAAACTGATTCTTATAACCGGTGGATTGATTCTTTAAAGCGAAAATTTTAACATGGAAATAATACATTTGTTTTTGTTTTTGCGATATTGATTCTTATAAACGGTTGATTCTTATAACCACTGATCACTATAAGCGGTGGTTACTGTATATACTGATGGATTGATAGATAGATAGCTAACGGTTATAAATGCCCTAACAGCCGAATTTTATCGTCGAATGAAGGATGTGTATACGCATGAGTGCCTGTGCACAGTATTCAGCAGTGTTGCCAACTTGGGGGTTTTCCCCCTAAATTTGGGGTAAGTTAGATGAAAAGGGGTGTTTTTAGGGGCCCCCTTTTTTTAGGAACATTTTGTGGGGAGGGGGGAGGACATTTTTTAATATTTTGTACAATCGAGACGCGTTTTTTTTATTAGATTATAAGTTCCATACATGTGTCAAATGTAAATAAACCTCTATTTCATTATGTGTGTATTTTCTATTTGTTTCAATTTATCTCTCAAAAAGGATGCCTATTTGGAACCATAATTTCTTTTAGGAAGGTCAAGGAGGATCTCAAGTTGGTGTTAGGGGGGAACAGGGGGATTTCGAGAAGCCGCTAGGGGGAGGAGCTTCGTAGAGGTTGGCAACACTGGATTGAAATGAGAATTTCAAGATCCTAAGTAGTGGACACTGACAACTTGTCTACTTGAATCATGAAGGGAATTTTGTCCCGTATTGTTCGAGTAATGAAAATTAACATAGGAACAATGAAAATCAGTTACTAAAACATAAGGCAGTTCTTTATTAATTCAGTGTTCTTTCAACTCATAGAAAATTGGTTTGAGTTTGACTTTATTTGAGGTTCTATAGCTTCTTTCACGAACAAGAAACAAACAACATAAAACTATAGTACAAAGAACTATTAGAATATTTGTGAGAAACATTAAGATATCGTACAGGTTCATCTTTGAAGGTGGCATTGTCAATTTTTTGTGAGTTTAAATTTTTACCAACCAGATTTAAAATCTTTACTGTTTAATCTTTGCTAGTGAATACTGGATAAAGATTGAATTTTATTTTTAGTTATTTTCTATGGTTACAGCAGTGGCATAGCGAACATAACTGGCGCCCGGGGCACGATACCTTTTTAGCGCCCCTCCATGGTTTTGGGAACCAAATGGTCCAATTGTTTTAGGGACCATTTGGCGCCCCTCTGCGAGTGATAGACCCCCTTGCCCTCCCCTCCCTACGCCACTGGGTTACAGGCAGTTTGACTAGGAAACTAAAATTTACAGTTTACTAATATTAAATACAATGACTGGACATTATTTGAGAGACTGAATATTTTTAATGTGAATCACGCAAAACTGTCATCAAATACGTTAATCGAATACTTTTTTTTAAATGGCAGACAGTCGTAAATTTCAGATAATGATTATATTCTCTCTATTTAAAGTAATGTACTTTTTTATCGAACTGTACAAGTTACTGAACAGCACGACTGTTAAAAATGGTTCTCTTCTGTATATTTCTATGGGAATAAATTTTTGAAAATCGGCATATATTACATCAGTCATAGAATAAAATGTACATAATATATAAACACACGCACATACATATACATGAGCTGTTATTTTTGAAAGTGGTATAAGTCCATTTTTTAATGTATCGAAATATTTAAGGGCTTGTATTTGGATTAATTTAAAAATATTGGCAAACGTTAATCAATTCAAGTTGTGTTTTTAACGCTATACATCTTTTAAATTTTATTAGGAAATAATAATTATTAAAATTATTTACAAAAAATAAACGATTTTTTTAGCTCCAATTGGACTTATACCACTTTCAAACATAACATATTATAAGGAATATAAGCAAGAAGAAATTTAAGCTCATATTTTTATAGACATTAGCTTCACTGAAATGGATTTTTTGATGTAAAAAATAATAATTGAACTGAATACATGTAAATACACGAATAACAAAGTTTATTAAGAAATAATTTCAGTTATATTAAAAAGATGATATAAATAAGCAAGTGTAAAATGTAAATAACCTCGTTAAGATAGATAAAAATAAAAAATAAATTATATTTTAAACTTATTTCTCCTTCACAAATAGCATGGTGAAGAATTCATGGTAAATATATGGTATGTAAGGCAGCAAACTCATCATATCGTTGTATTTCTCTCTTGTTATAGGGCTTGAAGTTTTATACTGCGACAACATAGTAATTTTGCTGAGGTGTTTGTGTCTTCCTTTTTTTCCAAATAAAAAAATTGTTTAAAATAGAGCATTTTCTTCCATACTAGTTTTATAAAAATATTTGAGCGGTTCCTCCCTTTTAAACCTTATCCAGCATATTTTCAGCCAGTTTATAATTTCTCCGACCGTATTTTTTTTTTCCTATTTGATAGCGCCTCTTCTAGAGATTTGGTTGAGACAAAATCTTCTCTTTTCATTTCATACTAAATGAAGCTATTTTTTTCGGCAAGTCTTTATTGCATCTTAATAGTCTTGAAGAGTATATAATTGATCTTTTTCTTTTATGCTATTTCCATAACTCCAAAATCTCTGTCGTTTGGAAGAAATGAATGACCCGACAATAGAAATTTGTGGTCAATAATATTTATGTTATTATCAGATGATTGAACAATCCCTAACCACATCAGTGCGAGCTTAATATTTCGATTTTGTCCGGTACACATGTCACTGTATGCTATAATATGGTCTTGGGTTGTAACATTCTGAATATGTTTCAGGCAGCAAGATGCTATTTGTTCCGCACTTCTAGATGCTACAGTTTCCGCCCATGCATACATATGAATTCTGTTGTCATGAAAATCATGAAAACTTTCATTAAGAACATACATATTTAGAATATAGTATGCAACAGAAACTGATAAGTTGGGATATGGAAGGGCCTTATGTAGATCAAACAAAAATGCAAAATACTTAACTAGGTTCGTTGATGCTAAGTTTTGATCTTCTTTTAAAGTTTATAATTATTAGGTTTATAATTATTAATAAATATAAAAATTATAATTATTACGAATGAACTTATTCCACATTCAAAAGAAATATTTTTGCGATAACATTTTATAGCCAAAATTCTTTTGTTTACTTTATGAAAAAATCGTACTCCATTGAATATATGATTATAAATATGAAGAAAAGGTGTCTATATCTTACTAAAATTACCGATAGCTCATTATTTTTAAAGTGGATTTATACTAATTTTAAAAATAACAACTCATATATGAAATAGTGCTTACACCACGTGACTCTTTATCTAAATAATTACTCTAACTAGCAGTCATCAACAAGGCCTGAGTAATAAAGACTGTTTAAATCACAACTAAGAACTTTATTAACATTAATTAAAACTCTAATCAAACCATCTAATTCGCCATTTCCCTCATCTTTCAGCCCACGACAGGCGGGTCCACATAGAACAGCGACCCTACCTAATGCGCATCTTTGTTCTATTTTCGCGCCGCAATTGCGTTGGTGTTTTGCATCTCATGATCTTGTTATATTATATTCATGCGCTTCCCGCCTGTACTTTTGTTGACGTAACCGCTGGTCTATCTCAAGGACTCTCTTAAACCGAGAGATAGATAGCGTATCGCCATCTGTTGACTCTGAACTTAATAAATAGTGAATTTCTAACTGTAAATTACCGTTTAACGCTAATTTGCCTAATTTAAACCCTAATTAATCTATTTAATTATAGTTTACGCCCTTGTACATTATATATATATATATATATATATATATATATATATATATATATATATATATATGGTAACAATTTAAACTCCCTCTCAAATTGCATATGTTTATTATACCACTCTTTTCTGTCTAACCATTTAGATGTCTTTATTCACTTATTTCCTATGTTTATATACTATTTTAATTCCTTGATTAATTTCCCTACGAAGGGATAATTTCAATTTTATAATTCGATCGTATCTTAGGGAGATTTTCTGTGCGACGCAGGATGTTATACAACTGCATCTAACAAAGCTCTCCCGTTATGTAAACATCTACTTTCTCTGACGTGCACTGAGAGATAGAAATTCAATTTTGAACTCTTCCAGGAAATTTTTGGCACTCAAGTTAAGGATATGTAATTCTCACACGCTTAGATATGGTCTACTTTCTAACCCCCAATATATCAATAATATTGATTCAATATTCTAAAATTATATATATATATATATATATATATATATATATATATATAAATTGCTTCTTGTTCCAAGCAATCACTGCGTGAGAAGTACGTTCATTTTTCTAAAAACTAATAATTAATATATTCAAATAAAATGTTCATGAATTTCAGTATGTAGTTGTATTATAGTAATGCATAATGTTGAAAGAAAGTACATTTGAAGACATAAACCGGAATCCTAAACACCTAATTTTTGTTATACAATGAATAAATGTATCCAAATTTCTAAACTATATTTTAAAAATATCTACAAGTAAAAGTGTGGCTATAATTTTTCAAACTTTTTTGAGATGAAAGAATACTACCACCAATTCAAATAACGTGAAAAGATGATAATTTTGTGGAAAACCTTTTTGATTATTTTATGCTATTTCGCGTGCTGATTCATCCTTTGGATAGTTTATTTTAATCCATTTTCTTGAATGATATAACCCTTCAGTCTAACTTATGCAATTTTTCTTGAGGTAATCTCCAACAAAAGAACGTAAGAGTAGTCTTAGTCCTACGAAATAATATTCTTAGTGTTGGGTAGTGATGATTCTTAAGTTTAAATGAAATGTGCAATGCGTTTTGGGTGTATAGGTATAGTACCTTTTACAACCGTAGATTATTTGATGTGACTGTCTCTATTCAATTGGTAAATATTGAGTATTTGGGATTTTTCCATAGAGACAATCATATCTAATGCAATAAAAAATAACCTATACCCTTTGGTACCTATTTTTTAGCTTATTTTAAAACCCATACCCTTTGGTACCTATTTTTTAATTTATATTAATAATTCTGAAAATATGTATGGAACTGTGGCAGTTCCATACATAATGCAGTTCCATCCTTTGAGTCTTTTATGAAAAATGTGTAAGTGCTTATGACAGGATAGAAACGTTAAATAAAACTTTTTAATAGAATAAAAGGCATGGTCTAGCATACTACATGGATACTTTATAGAATAAATTGACCCTTTATTATCAAAAAATGTCTGCATACTGGTATTTACTGGCAAAACTTCTGTCACATTCATTATTAAACATGATTCTAGATCAAAAATATTTCAATACATTTATGGTCAAAGTGTTAACGTAGTTGAGTTAAAATATGCCCGTGAAAGTGGAACAACACCGAGTTCATTATAATATGCAGGAAATTGCACATAACAGAAAAGCTCTTCTTTAACACTTCTCTACAGCAGGGGAGAAAAAAATGCTGACACATTAAAGAGAAGTTTTATCAAAACCATAAAAGAGTCGTTTCACTTCCATCCATCACGTCATAACGCCCACAAGCTTCTGCCGTAATGCCCATCAGACAGTTGCGGCCTGTGAGAAAAAATGGTCATTGTTATAGTTTTTAATTCATTTAAGTACAGCAGAGAGTGGACCATAATTTTCACTTTAAAACATTATGTGATTATTGCATACATTTTTACCCCTTTACGGTAAGCCCGTATTTAAATATAGGAGAAAGAATTTCGTGAAAGCATGTAACAAATATTATACAAGGGTGCTTTTAATTGCTTTTTGGAATCATTAATTTTCCTAATTACTTTAAAACTACTTTTTTTCTCGGAATATTTATTTTACATTGTTTTGCATATATGTTTTTTTATAATGTTATAACTTTGTTTGCAAGTTTTTATATTTATCTTAGTATTATTATTATGAAATCTCGTGTAAAAGTTCAATTGCTTATATTCATCTACGGGTAGATATTAATGTCTATATTTTTAGTTAATGTAGTTCTCGAACAACCTATTTTTTTTAAAAGCGTCGTATACAGTGTATTTTAATACGTGACATACAATTTTACGTAGCAGTAAAGGCAAGTTTATTTCAATGAATATTGTAGGAGTATTATTTAATATTTTTTCATTAACAACATAACAAAATATTTAATATGATTGAGTCAAAAATATAGAATTACGAAAATCGTTGTTCTGTGAGTAAAATATACTACAGAAAATATTAGTCTTCCAATAACGTCTGTTGGATTATAGAAATTGACGTCGTAAAAATAATCCTTAATAAAGCAAACTGATAAATATTTTAGAATGAAAATGAAATGACGTTATTAAAAAACATATTCCCACTTTTAGCTGTAGTATTCGGACGTAAATTGAGTTTATTTCTATATGAATATATGCAGTTAATTCTTAAATATACATGCTAATTATTACATGTAAGGGTGAAAAGAAAATTATTAATTAATATACATATATATATATACACACACATACAAAGGTGCTTTTAACTGCTGTTTGGAATCATTAATTTTCCTAATTACTATATATCACAAGGATTTGTTTCACCAATTATGTCATCCATGTGGTTTAAGTAAGTGTTAATTAAAATGTATTCCTTCTTTAAAATGTCTTCCACTGTCTGTTTATTCCCGATGCTAACTGATAGCATTGCGAATAAGCAATATTTTTTGGGGAAAGGGGGGATTTTCTCTCGATTTTGTTTTTAAGCTAGTTTGTGTGAAACGAACTTAATTTTTACATGCGTCACTCATTTGCATGATAGTCGATTTTACTTGTTAAAGAGATTAAACATTTCCAAAATATCTCACAGTATTTTTGTTCCGAAGAACTAAAATTCTGAATATAAAATAGTGCACTATATGAGTTGAGTGATGCCACATTGATCTCCAAATTATGCGTGCTATGTAATTAATAAGTCCATGAAAGTAAAAAAAGTGCGATTCAAAGATTCATCTGTACACCATAAAATTGATCTTATTTAGACGTTTTTAAATACAATACATACATTTATATTATTCACATGGAACTTTCAGAATACGCAAAACATTAACACACAGATTCTTAACCTTTTCCAGTCCATTGTTTCAAATTCGGAACAACGAATTGAAAATTTATTTAAAAATTACATTTCATCAATATTGACTTGAAAAAATTAGCTTATGAAACAGAAAGATGACCTTGAGTTTTTTAATTAGAAACCACATTTCAAACATAAAAATGGAAATGTACAAAAAATCATAAAAATGTTCTTTTTCCACTTTTTTCACGGAACACAACTTAAAAATTCATATAAATGGGAAAAACAATCCAATGATTCCAAAAATTGGTAGACATACAAAAAAGGGTTCATATTATTAAAATAATATGAAAATTTAAAAAAACATGCACTTGGTGTAAATAGTTAAATCTGTATATTCCCATTTGGCAACATTGGCCTGTCGCCACTATTCTGCACATCTCATCATTTCCTGTACTGAGAGTTTTTGGTCGAAAAAAAAATCAATGAAATCAAAAGAAATTTTTATTTGATGGATAATGCTTTATTACAACCTGGTGATAAGTTGGTTAAAATTCAACAAATTTATGAACTGAACAAAAAATTAATTCAGTTTGGATTATTTCACAACCAGCTTAGCATAGACGAATCAATGGTTCCGTATTACGGCCACCATCCTCTAAAACGTTTATTTGGGGAAAACCAATTAACTTTGGATTCAAAATCTGGATGATTTGCGCTAATAATAATTATCCATATAAAATGGAAAATTATGCAGGAAAGCAGTCGAATGAAATAGCTCCTCTTGGTACATAGAGCAATTCTTGGTCAGCAATTCGAAAAAAGAATGTAATAGTATGTAAAAATGGACTAGTTACAGTATTTTATTAAATTTTAAGATAAAATTAATTAGGGTTGTAAATAATCCTCTGAAAGTTGTATCAAACCCTCTTCAAGTAGAAATAATTTTTGAAAACTTTTTTACTATTAATGATTTGATGAATGATCTTGCAAGTTGAAATATAAAAGCTATTGGAACTATCCAAGAACATCGAATTCAAAAATGTCCATTGATGCTCTCAAAGGAGGGGAAAAAACTAGAAAGAGGTTCATTTGATTACCAAAGTGAGGGATCGTTATTTTTATGCCACTAGAATGACAGATATGTTGTGACAGTTTCTTCAAATTATTGCACTCATCTCCCAATACAGTCGACTGAAAGATATTCGCGTAAAGATCAGAAGAAAGTGGACGTACAACAAACCAAATTTAATACATAAAAAGAATAATACTGGAATGGGTGGTAGGGGAAAACTGGAATGGGATCGTCCCACAATAAAAAGTGGCGGTGGAATTTATTTGTTAATGCATTAAATATGGCTGTTGTCGCTGGTTGGCTTTTACATTCAGCAACTCATGAAATAAATGCCAAGCTGGCCAATCTGGAGTTTCGCCGAGAGGTTGCAATCGCTCTTCTAAGAATTACATCAAGAAAGGATGGGCCTCAACCAGCCAGTGTTGCCAACCTCTACGAAGCGCCTCCCCCTAGCGCCATCTCGAAATCCCCCCTGTTTCCCCCTAACACCAACTTGAGATCACCCTAGACCTTCCTAAAAAGAAATTCTGGTTCCAAATAGGCATCCTGTTTGAGAGAAAAATTGAAATAAATAGAAAATACACATTTACATAATGAAATGGAGCTTTATTTACATTTGACATATGTATGGAACTTATAATCTAATAAAAAACGCTTCTCGATTGTACAAAATATTAACAAATGTTCCCCCACAAAATTACCCTTAAAAAATGTGGCCCCTAAAAACACCCCTTTTCATCTAACTTACCTCCAAATTTAGGGGGAAAATCCTCAAGTTGGCAACACTGCAACCAGGACCCAAAGTTCACCGCCCTATATCACAGAGAAAGAGTGATGGCCATATCCTTGTAAAAACAAAACAAGATAGATGTGCAAAGTGTACGGTAAATACACGATTAGCTTTAAATGAGTGTAAGAAAAAAATTGCATCTAACATGGTTATCACTATACCATGGAATAAAGGCATAAACATAAATTTTTGATTTTTTTTTAAGAAAACGAAAATGTTTCATTTAAATTTATAAATTTTCAACTTAATTCATATCTTCACTTAAATTTAAAAATAAATCTTTCTTTCATACTTACTACTTTACTTATTATTTAATCTATTCATCACTATATTCCATTTTTGATTCCAATGTAAAAGTATAGTCATGAAAATTATATATAAATTCTTTTTCCACATTTAAATGATTAATATCCCTTAACTAAAGCCTTAGAAGGTAAAATATGCAAAAAAAAAATTAATTTAAAATATACCTGCTTCTGAATTCGGACTGTAAAAGATTAATAATCACAATAAAAACTATGATTCATCTATAAAGACAACCCCGACTAATACTTTCCAGCCTGAATGAAGTACTATTTTTATGTAAGTTTTCAAATTTCTGCCACTTACATGGTATAGTGCAGAGGTGGGGAACGTGCGGCTTCCGTGATCTTCTCTTGCGGCCTTCATAAAAGCTATCACTTGTATTAATTAATATTTAATTAAATCGATTACAACAATTTCCAAATCAATAGAATTAAATAAAGAACGGCATGAATGTATGTACAGTGTCAGCCAAAATAAAGATGACATTTTGAAATTGTTGTGTAAAGTCGCTACAATTGTATATTTATCCAAATGAGCTTCGTTTGCCTTGATTGTATGATACTTTAACTACACTTTATATGTAATTTAATACTCAGAGTTTCTTAGCAATACTACCAGACATGATATATGATCTCTACACAAAAACAATTTTCTTACTATTATTGTTGTGACTGACTCCATGTACGTTAAAATGTACTTTTTTCTGCAAAAAAATAATAATTAATGATTAATGTTATAGCAAGTTTTTATCCTTATGTGAATACAAAAATATATTATATTGTAACTTTTTATGCCAAATAATAAATAAATAAGGACTTAATTTTTTTTGTTATTTTTCTATATAATGCACCGAATTGTTAAAACTATATCTAACTATAATAATTTCATAAAAGTCGCATTTATAGGTTCATCAACTTATGCGGCCTCCTTTATTACTACCTAATTTACATGTTGCCTCTAATGGTAAAAAGGTTCCCCACCTCTGGTACAGTGGACAGCGTCCTACTCTTCTATGCTGTGGGATTGGGTTCAAATACCGAATAAAACTTGGTCGTTACCGTGGTGTGACCTCATAGGGAGCAATGCTGGCTCACCTAAAACGGTGTTCCCGTAGTAAAGAAGAAGTAGTCAGCAAGACTTCGCGGGTCTTCATGGGCCAAATGTCAGAAGAAGAAGAAGTACCCACCATCAGAAAACAAGTGCCTCCGTATTGGAAAAAAAAAGTTTTCAAATTTCTACGTGCGTATTAGGAAAGTCCGTGTTTCTTTGTTCCATACTTGCCTTTAAATACAATGAAACTTATCTAGCCGGCCACCCCTCCAAACGGTCTATTTTTTGTCTAAGTTCATGTAACATGTTTCGAAAGCATACTTTTAATAACTAACGGCCTTCTAAAATTTATTCTTTTGTCGTATCTAACTTTTATGCATGTCCAGTGTGGTGCGCTGCTGAAAAATCTCACCTCGACAAGCTGGATAAAATACAATTCAGTGCTGGTACAATCATTTGAGGATTAAGTAACCCCTCCCCAAACCAAAATAGCAGAATTTGAGGCTGATTTTATGCCTTTGCATATTGGAAGATGGTGGGGTTTTGCAAAATTTATTCATAGCAGATTTAATGCAGTTAACCACAGTTAAGAACATTTAATAAGAAATTGGCAACCTCTACGTAGACAGAATAAACTTGTTCCCCTACCCACTGCCAACGATGAAGGCATGCCTGTAATTCATTTAAACAGAAAATCACTGCTTTGTTCATTACCTATCGCATGGATACAGAACCAGTCCGATTACAGAGATCCCCTTAGGTTATGAATGTGGAAAAAAGACTATTTTCCAGACTTTTTAAAATCAAGCACTTTGGATATTATTGAAAATGATGACAGAGACATCAGTGTCTGTACAGACGGTGGTCTCATAGAAAATGGTCTGTTGGTAGTGAGGTTCCCCTCATAAATGAACACATGACCGAAAATATCTCAATAAAACATCAAAATGGTTTATCTATGTTCCGTTCTAAATTGGCAGCAATCAATGTAGCGTTGAAAAGCTCCCCACTGAAAGTAGTATCTCGGCAACGATTTTTTACTGATTCCATGTTACCTGATCAGACATTCAGGACTTGCTTGTGGAGCACTGACAGCCTTCTTTGTAGCGTAGCTTTTAAATTAGGACCTTTACACCATGAGAGCAAAGAGAAAATTCAGTGGATCCCATCGCACGTCGATGTTCGTGACAACGAGATCGCTGATATCTTGGACCAAAATTGGAGCTCAAAATCTTAACGAGGTCCTTCCTGGAGGAAAAATTCTCTCTGAGGATGATTACCTCTCTTTCTAAAGACAGCCATTTTGAAGGAGTGGAGAGCTGGCCCTCATCAATTTTGGTATTTCGGATTTAAAGGCTCCGGAGATCTTTTAAACTTAGAACTTTCGAGAGGTAACATTCAGTACTATCCAGAGTAAGGACTGGCCCTATTACGAACATGATATTTAGTAACAGTCGGAAAATCTTCCTATCATGTCGTAACTGCAATTCCAACGCTACTCATGACTATATTTTGATGTATTTGGGAGCCAGCCTTTCTACACTCTTTCAGAAACCGTTGGAGGTGTTGAAACCGATTCACCACCGAGATGTCCATGGACTTGTCTAAGGTCACGGGATAAGAAGAAGAAGAATGGGTTTGTTAATGCATAATATACATCCTTTTTTCTCTTTCATTACCTTATATTTCAATAAATAAATCTTATGTAAGTTGGAATCATAATTTTCCAAACCTATGCCATCTGATATGTAGGTCCAAAGGTCTTTTTCGGTAGACTTTAAACTTTTCGAGACTTTTCATGATCTTTTCAATATCAAAAGAGAAATTTAACATCTTCGCAAATTTATAACAGAATTTACCAATAGACTTTGGTAAACACGAGAATGAACTTCAAACCTAGATAGCAAACAGAAAATAATAAAGCTTACGATTCGTCATTCCCCCTAAAGTCCTCTCAGCCCTCCTAAAAGCTTAAGATAAGGTAACAGTTATACGATTTTTCTATTGTTTTACACTGATGCTTGGCCTCTGAAAAGTGCTTTGTGGATTCAATAAGAAGCGCATAACAAATACTAATCATGTCCAGAAAAACATACCTTATGAGTTTTGTGCCAAGAGGAGAGGTGAAGAAGAAAACTGATGGATGGGTCTCAGAATATGGAGTTCTCTTCAATCCTTTGTCACAGACAGTGAAATATAATTGTTCCAAAGATTTACAATAATCTCTTAACTGAATTACCCAAAATATACAAATATAAACAAAACATCTGAAGTAGAGAAAATGATGTTTTTTTCATTTTTTTGCTATTTTAAATCACGTAATAGAGGAGTTTGAGAAAAATTACAATTTTGTTTGGAAGATATTCGATGGGTGACGCCCACTTTTGATAAATGACGCCAAAATAAACATTATATAAAAGTTTTCATTGCAAACAAGGTTTTTTTTTTTGCTTTAAACATGTTTAGAATACATTTGAGGTTGCAAAGTATTGCAATAATTCAACATTGTAAAAGTCATAAATATGCACTAAAATATATTTTTTTCGTTAATGAATTTGTATTATAGATAGAAACATCTGCTATTAAAATTATATATATATATAAATAACTGTTTCAGATAAGATATTTTCGCATATTCATTTTTGTAAAAGTGTTAAATTTCCTTTGCGCATCTGGAAGTAAAATATAATTGCAGGAGATTTTAAAACATTCTTCGTCGATTCATGTTCTTTTTTAGTTCTTTTATTTCTATTTAATCATTCTTTAAATATATACCTTTTTGATCGATATCTACAAAGTTTATGCTATGATTTTATGGAACTTACCATTATAAAACTTCAAGTCCAAACTTGTGTTTTTCAAGAATAAACCTATTAGGTTCAAACCGTTATACATCGTTTATTTACGTTTTCCTCCTCTGATTCGGAAACTCGTTCTTTGAACAAATGATTCTTTTACTGAATCGAAATGAAATGTTCCGTTTTGATAAATCGAAATTTCTCTGGACAATGGGTTGAAATATCACTTGTAGGTCTTGTTTGATGCATAAATATTGTTCTACGGGGTCGAAAATAAAGAGAAAATCGTTGGTCTTTAGGAAAGAAATTCTATCAATTTTTCAAAATGATTATTTTTTTATTACGTCTTATAAAGGTTTCAGAGATGGATCTGTGTATTTTTCGATTTTTAATTGAGCTTAAATTGTAAATAAATTTCAGAAAAAATTATTCAGTAATAGATATACGACACACTTTAAATTAAAATAAAATTTTGAAAAGCGTATGCAAAATTTAATTTAAAGTTTCATTAAACTTATCACTTGTAGATATTGTTGACTTTATCATACATTATATATATATATATATATATATATATATATATATATATATATCTGACACGAAGCTTTTCTTACCCGCTTCTTCATCATGGCGTCTTATCTCACGTTACTTCATCTTAACCTATTCCTAAATAATTATTAATGATATAGCAGTCAATGATTACAGGCCTTTGGCAAAGAACTAAAATTTAAATATACTTAAGAGTTTATTTCCGAATATTAATTAACGCCTATTCAATCTATATTAATTATCTGCCAAGTCATCATCTCGATCATCGCGATGGGTGACCAACCAGATTGAAATTCTATCCCGCTCTGCGTTAAAAACTCTTTGTTTCAGACCGTCTAATGCTATAGCGCATGCGAGTGACGTTTGCACCGAAGATGGGCCAAGAGGAGGAATCATGTTTGATACTATTAATAGACTCTCTCTGTTCGTTCAAAAAGGGAATTTCCCTAATTCGCGGCGCGTTTCGATATCCGATATGAAAATAGTGGTGCTTTACGCCACGAAATCAACTACCTTGAAGCCCCCTGTAAATTATTTAATCATTATTCTGACATATTTATATATATATATATATATATATATATATATATATATATATATATATATATATATATACGTCGTAATTATAAACAAGACAAATAATGGTGAAATGAAGTTCATACATCAACATGAAATAGTCATGCAATACATAAACTGGCATATTTTAACGCTCAAAGGCATCAACTGTGTAGCTTAGGCAAAATTAAATAAAGTATATAATCACTGTTGAGTTAGACACTTCTCATGTAAGCAAATATAGTTATTTAAAAATTCAGGCTTTCTTAAATATGACACAGTAATAAAAGATTAGTTGGGAGTCAGTAATTAAAATTTTCTACCTTTATCAATAATTTATGATACGAAATCGAATAATCTCCATTATTTTAAGAACTTTGCTGAATTCAACACACAATATTATATATGACATTTTTGGTTGTCTGCAACCTTCAAAATTAGGCTGACATTTGTCTCCACTCTTAAATTGAAAAGGCTTTCGAACATAGAAGATGCCTCATACAGTCCAATAATGGCAGATATGAACTTTAAAATGAACCCGTCTGTCGTTTGACCTTATGAGTAAACAATAAATATACGATATGAAATATGATGGAATATTATTGAAGTTACCATTAGCTATCAGTCATGCTTATTATATTCTTTGGGGAGGGGGAGTGATTTGCTTACCAGCTCGTACAATCTTTGACCTTTATTATTTCGTTTTAAATATGGTTCATATTCATCCTCTTTTCAAAAATTATTCGTTAAAAATTCTAACAAACTTAAAAAAATCGTCATAAGGTAGCTAACTGAAAATTCAACAATTCACACGCCTATAATATCCCTGATCCATTTTTAACGAAACTTGCTGTAATCCACCCAATGACACTGTGTTCTTTAAAATACAGCATTATTGTGTGCACCGCTAAAAAATAGTTTACTACAAAAAAATGTTTTAGAATTATATAGATAACTAAAACTTCGTATTATATCTGTCCATTAATGAACATATCTTCGAACAGATTATTTACTGATTTTCATTTCGTCGTTACTTTCTCTCTATTTTATCTTTCTGCCACAGAACTTTTACTGCAAACTTATGGACGTTTTTGATATATTTAAAGGCTTTAATCTTCTAAATAAACTTGAGGAGGCCACTATATGGCCTTGTTCACATTCCTTCCGATGCGTAGAGTTGTGTTCCTCGGTTGACGCTGAGATTGTTAATATGATCTGTGATTTGTATGAAGCATTTAGCTCTCTGATTGGTTAACATTTTGACCACTTACGCTACTCTCCACAATGTGAACAAGGCTTAAGAGAACAAAACAACCTGTTTTAAAAATATCCTTAAAATTTCATTATTAATGGGAAAAAAACCTCTTACGTTTTTTATGATTTAACACCCTCTTAATATCATATTACGGATAATAAATGGCTACTAGTTTTGAACTTAAACTGATGGGTTTTATCCAGGCTCCAGAGCATTAGGTGTGGTTGTCACTATTTCATATTTATAAACAGGTCGTCAAATTATCGCCCCTTTTTTATGCTTATTACTGTAACTGGCAGCTTCAAAAATCCTGCGAGGAAACAAACATTTGTCCATTCTGACGGCAAATTACAAACAAAAGCATTAAGTTGATCCATTTTGGTGATATTTAGGCACCATAAGGAAACTCGTATATTTAAACGATGTAATCGCATGCAATTTTTTTAAATATTGCTTCGAACCACGTGAAAAGGATACCAAATGATGCCATGTTTGGCATAAATTTTCTTTGCCACATTCGCTAAAATATCTCTCTACTTATACATTCATGTGTTCTCTGGACTGAATTTCCCGCTTCAGAAATCTTAATGGTAGTAAGCAAACATCCAGCCACAAGCAAAGGTTTTTTTTTCCTGGCAAAGTTCACGTCTCTTAAGTCTGCTTCATAATCTTGTTCGAAGAACGCAAACATCCATTTGATTATAGCGATAATTTAGAAAGAAAAGTATTTAGTTAAACGCGTTATCGCAACATTGGGCAAGGCTTAAATAATCAAGAATCAGCCTGTATATTCAGAGGAGGAAATTTGAAGTACACTACCTGCTTCTAAACACATTAGACTAACGCAAAATGGTATTTATTTATTTTTTTATAAATTTTCTTTGTAAAGTTTTCCAAACCCTGTTATCACTTCTACTATTTGGTATTAATTGATTAATAATAACATTTCAAAAATCTTGTTAATAAAGAAAGAAACATTCGGAGAATCCCTAAGATGAATAAAATTTCACATGATACAAATAATTATAAGAACAAAACTTATATTTCCCCCACAATTTTGGTTACGTTTGATCAGAATGGAAAATATATCATAACAACTCTTCTTAATTGCGCTATCAGTTTAAAACATTTTTTTTCCTAATGGGGAGGCAATTGTCTTCTGATGGTGGGTACTTCTTTTGACACTGGCCCATGAAGATCCGCGAACTTTTGCTGACTACTTCTTCCTTACAGGAGCACCCTTTTAGGTGACCCAGCATTACAGTGTTGCCAACTTGGGGGTTTCACCCCTAAATTTAGGGGTAAATTTGATAAATAGGAGTGTTTTTAGGGGCCCCATTTTTTAGGGGCATTTTGTGGGGGGGGGGGACATTTTTCAATATATTGTACAATCGAGAAGCGTTTTTTTTATTAGATTATAAGTTCCATACATATGTCAAATGTAAATAAACCTCCATTTCATTATGTAAGTGTGTATTTTCTATTTATTTCAATTTATGTCTCAAACAGGATGCCTATTTGCAACCAGAATTTCTTTTAGAAACGTCTAGGGTGATCTCAAGTTGGCGTTAGGGGGGTACAGGGGGATTTCGAGATGTCTCTAGGGGGAGGCGCTTCGTAGTGGTTGGCAACACTGCAGCATTGCTCCCTATGAAAGAACATCACGGTAACGACCAAGCCTTATTCGGGATTCGAACCCAAGCCCACAGCATGGAATACTAGGACGCTATCCATCATACCATATGGGCAGAGCAGTTTAAAACATTTTAGGATAAAATAATCTATATTTTATTATTGTTTTACACTCTCCAAACACAACATTAAAAAAACAAATACTGAGAAATAGATGTAAAAAATAAGTTGGAAACACATTTAAAGACATAAAACGATAAAATTTTACAACAGCAAACTCTGAAAAACCCATTTTCTTAATGAGAAAACTTCTCAATATAAATATATCCCGTGTCTTCCGGTTCTGGAATGTATACCTGTATTTATTCAAATTGCACCATATTAAATTCATTTGAATCCTATTATCACAAAACAATCTAGTTCTTTTAAATTGAAATGTTCTGGGACTGATTACAAATGTTCCGGATAGAATTTTTTTTTCTTTTTCAGAGTTTCATTGAACGCTCGTTATTTTCCAAATAAAAGAGTTTCCATGGGTATTTAAAACGAGTTTAAAAGGAAAAATATACGGCTGAAAGAGTTTTTGTCATTTCTCCGGCACTTAAAATACCTCTAGTTATTCCAGACCGAGCGTTTAATTTTCGACAGAAATGAAGATTTAGGAATTCATAAAACATTTATGAAACATTTCGAGATTTCAGAAGCGGTTTAATTAGGTCATTCATTGTATGTGTCACTTATTTTTCCAATTTTGCAAAAAGATTAAAGTTATATCGTGTAATATAGCATTTATTATATGTGCTTAAGATTTAAATCGCTTGAAAATATGTAATATATTGAAAGAATCAAATTATGTAAATTCGGTTTTATGTTTTATAGTGACATGTGATTTAAAACATTGAAAAAATAAAAGTATGTTTAGAATAAATTCCTCTCCTACTGATGATGTGGACAAACTAAACCAGGACATGCCTTAATGAATTTATTATATACATAATCATATACTATTTACAGTATTTACACGTTGTAAATCCGATGGGATCTTTTTCCAAGACCGACAATCATGGCAAACTGAAAGTTCTTACCCACATCCATGCCTTTGAATCGACGCATGCGCGGATTCTCCACTTCCATTACTGCAGTGACATCTGTTGGTGGTTTGTACAAAAGCAAACAGTATGGAAGATTAATCTCTAGATAATACTGCAAAAATATACATCTCCATCTTACAGTAAGCCTTGAACCTAGGTTTCGTTCCTATTATGGGATCCTCAGCACTTAACAAGTAGTGGACTGTTAACACTTTGTCAGTCAGTGGCAAAAATTTCTCATTAGGAATTCCTTTGCTCTAGCGTACTCATGGGTTATGTTTTGATGAGAAACTCTTAGGGTGCGTCCATTAATTACATGAGGCTTTTAGGGGGGGGGGAAGGGAGTCGAGCCGAATCTCACCCAGTCTCACGTGGGGGAGGGGGGGGGGGGTCTCGACAAATATCACGTAATTTTTTTCCCCGCAAGAAACAGTGTAAAATTGTGAGAAAACTGGGTTATATTAAGTAAAACATGTTTCTACTCTAAAATATGGCTAAATTGTTAGCAATATGAACTAAGAATTACTTTAAAGGTCCATTAATTACTTGCCTTTCCGAAGTTTGACGTGATATTTTTGCATTTCCCTTTTAAGCCTGTTTAAGTTAAAGCGATTCAATTCGTAACTATGTCGAATCTCTGACGCAGGTTTCTTTTTATTACGTCATGTTTGGCAAACTGCCATACGTCATATAATTAAACATAAAAGTCTCTAGTAGATGGCGTATTTCGTAGAAGTTACAACCCGATATTTGAATATCAGCTTTTGACACGTGTATATAAGCCGTGGACACTTTCAGGAAATGAGAGATAAAGATGAAATGAGATGAGATGACTATCGGTGAGATAGAGGGTATTATCAAGTAGTATCAAGCTGCTCTGTTCATCAATGCGTTTATTAAGAAGTCGGTGTCTGATCAGATAAGATAACAAGATGTTGTATTAAGCCTGCTGAAAGTAAGGTATTTTACATTACTTCGACATTTAAATCCCTTTTGATAGTCCATCACAGTATAGGAAATAGACTGTTTGTTTAAGAAATTGATTCAATGTGAAAAACCGGCGTACATTACCAAGTGTTACTAGTGAAAAATGAAGATATTGACATTGTTGTTTTTAACTAATTTTAACTAGTTTTTCAAATGAATAAATACTTTTATATTATTGTTAAAAGGCTTGTCGTCTATACATTATTTTGAGCATCTTTAATGGTTTTAACGTATACCTTTTTTAACAAACATAGCTTCTACTGCACAGTTTTTACTGTGCTATTCAAATATATATAATAGAAGAATTATTAGAATTGTTGACGTACATGTTTTACATGTACGCTAACATAAATCCTACTCAATAGTTCCGGTAGTCACTCTTGAGACCACACATGAGTCCCCGTGGACTGAATTAGAATGAATATTCTTTTACTAATTTTAGTAGTTCCTATTTAAGTATTTTATTGTTCGATTTTCTCACTGTGATTCTAGACTACGTTCTTAGTAGTCTTAAATACTAGTCTGAACTAGTCTTAAATAAAAATAATTAAGCAAATTATGTTTTTTAAAATAAATCCAACGCAATCAAGCACAGATTAACGTATTTACACTAAAAATACGCATTTTGAAAAATCTCACGTGAGATTAGGGGGGGAGGGGGTCGAAAAATCGCCAAAATCGCCTCACGCAATTAATGGACGCCCCCTTAAAAAGGGCGAAACCTATGTCCAAGGCCTACTGTAAACTGGAGATATATATCTTTGCTCTTGGCAGCCTTTATAAACAAAGTCATCTTGCTGTAATATATAATAAAAGCATTAAAAAGATTTAAATAAGAAATAAAAATTTATCAGGGCTCAGAAAGTCTTAAATAATAAAGCTTTTCAATTGTTTTTTATTTATAATGTACTTATGATTTTAAAAACTAAAAAAAAAGTTTTTACGATTCGCTTGACCCGTCGTTGGTCGCACCAATTTGAGTAACGCCAGTGGTCGCGCGTGAGAGTTTTTCTCACACTACCCTTTTTCCGCTGTTTTAAGTTGTCTACTCAATAATAACAAATTTTTTTCTTTTGAAGGAATTACATTAATATTTAGCAATCACGAACAAGGAAATTACAATTAAAATAATTATTTTACAGCTATTATTCAGGAAATTTAATGGCGAAAATGAAATTTAAAAAATCATACCTACTTTATGAATCAAATTTATAAAAAAGCATATTATTTATACTTTATTAGAACGTCAACTGCAAGTCTTATAAATTAGACGACATGGACCTGGTAAATAAAATATTATACTAGAAGTCTTTATTAACACAGCATTCGGGGCCCACGTAAAATGAATGTCCGGTACAAATAGGTCGCGCACATGTAACACAACCCTTTTTGGACTTCCTATTATTTCTTCGAGGACAGAATGCACAAAATCCGGCGGTTTCAACATTTCGTTTGATTCTTGAAGAGCCTTCAACTCCTGTTATTTGGATAATTGCACTTCGCAATTCAGATGACAAGTTTGGAACTGAATAACAGGTCACCAGTTCCAATGCAAATTCCTTCAAGAAGGCTCGTCTAGCCATCGTATTATTTGTATTTGCAGTATATATAATTTGGCTGTTGATACCACCAATGTTCATGATCGAAAAAATAATGTCAATGGCCATCTGCGACTTATTCTCAAAACAGAGCACTCATCTTTGAGTTTGTCGACTACGTAGACACCACCCTTAATGAGATTATAAAAAGTAATAATCTCTGGTTTAGAGAGGACGCCATAATCTTCATCTATTTTGCTATCATCGTGCAAAGAGGAATAAAGAAGAACATTTTTGCCTTTCTTTGGAATAAAGACTCTAAAGTGCCAGTTGACGAAAACGCAAACATACTGCTTCGTTCGTCCCTATATTTTGTACTCACAGAGATAGGTGGCACTTCTTTTTTATTTATTACTTGTTAGTGCTGCTAACAAACAAAATTTGCAAATAAATTTAGGTGATAAACGTGCTCACATCATCGCGTTAGCTATAAAAATAACACAAACGCTGGTGGTCTCTTGGTGAGAAACGCTCTCACGTGATGCAAACGCCATTGGTCGCGCGATGAGAGAAATGCTCACACAAAGGACACCTAAGCAAATAGCAGACTGTTTGAAGGCCAAACACGCTCTGATTCTTATCGGAGCTGATAACAGACGGTTGAGGAGATTCTAAAAGTCAGCTAGACAGGGGGTGGTGTCCCCAGGGTCACTTTCAAATAAGGGGTGCAATTTATATGACAAGCGTGAGAGAAACGCTCATAGCGAGACCAATGACGGGTTAACAGCATGCATAATAGAAAATCAACATAGAAGTGTTTCACCTTGTTTGGTAAATCAATCAAAATTGCAATTCCTCCTGTTTAGTTGAAGGAATACGGAATTGAAATTAAAAAATATGAATACCAATATCCAGTTTTGACGAAAACGACTGTTACTCCAATGCCTAGCTATTCAAATCAAGCGTGATCGTTCTAATATTTGTCATGACTTTTTAACTCATGATAAATATTTTTTAAAAAAATTCTAAACCGGTATGAGCTTTTCTTGGGGGCATTCATCAGTCTTGTGAAATTTTGTTGGCAACTTTATTATGGGAGTACTGTATAGGTGAACCAACAATGCTCCCTGTAAGGCTTGGACATGACAAGATCGTCCAAGCCTTAGTCGGGATTCGAACCCACCCCATGGAATTTCATGACCCTAATCACTTCACGAAGTAGGCAACAAATAGTCATCGTGGAAAAAGAAATATACCTGTCTACAATAAAGACATAGATATGACAAACAATTATCATGCGACATCATCTAAAAAAGAAAGAGCCATTTAGCAACATGTTTGCTGAAAATACTGCTAGCCTGGAGTTTATGATGCCGTAGTCATGTTTATAAGGTTTTTTTTTTATCTTAGTATGGTTTTTATGAGTCTGACAAGTACCACCAATGCCTCATTTGGATTGCTTGGTGGCTGCTTGGGTTATTTGACTTAAATCGATCATCAGTAGCATTTTACATTGGTCACGTATTATCTTTTACTCTGTGGGAGACCTTATAAATACACATGCCAAGGATGACTATTAAAAAGTGAATTTTATTCTAATTGCATGGAAAAAAAATTCCTCTTCCCCAACGTGACTTTTACATTTTTTTCTCATATCCGTGCCTGCTAATATTAATTAATATATATATATATATATATATATATATATATATATATATATATATATATATATATATACACTAGTTATCAAAAATTAAAGAAAAATCACAAAAAGAGGGATAACACGTTAAAAACTAGGCATATCTGTTTAAAATTTGAATAAGTTGTGAAGTAAAAGGTGCTGAACAAATACTACATTATGCAAAATAGTAGCGCTTCAGTCGGAATATGTCATTTGCGAGGAGCATAAAAGTGCATGTCTCAGAGCAAGGCGTCAGTTGTCGCTGCGAAGCTGAGATTAGACATCTGGCATAGACAAATTGTAACAATAACCTCCAGGCATCATTTGACCGAAGAACTGCGATAGCGAGCTATTGAGAGACTAGAGGCAGGACAAAGTCAGACAGACTTGGCCAGATGGCTAAATTAGAGTCCGTCTGTGGTTCATAGACTTTGGAAACTATTTCTAACGACAAATTCGGCATCTAGGAGGTTCAGCCAAGGACGGTCATACGCTACGCCGAGTGCCGATGACCGATATTTGTCATTATGCACACGAAGGAATAGAACCGCAACTCCGTCTGAACTCAGATACTCCTTCGCTTCAAGCTCTGAAAGGTTGATATCAACGCCAACCGTGCTTAGAAGGCTTCACGAAGGTGGTCTTTTTGCGAGGCGATCAGCCATTTGCGTCCCGCTCATGTCACGCCATAGGCGAGAACGTTTGCATTGGGCACATCAACATGTTCACTAGACACGGGATCAATGGAGGGCTGTTCTCTTTACGGATGAGTCCAGGTTTAGCCTCCAAAGTGATAGTAGGCATATATTGATTTGGAGAGAATCTGGAACTCGTTTTCATCAATAACACATCCGTGAAAGAGATGCATACGGATCAGGCAGTGTCTGTGTATGGGGTGGTATCTCTTTGGTTGGACGCACAGACCTCTATGTCTTTCGCCGTGGAAATGTGAATGCTTACACCTATAGAAGTGTCATCCTTGATGCTTATGTGCGTCCTTATGCCGGGGCAATAGGTGATGCTTTCGTGCTACGGACGATAACGCGAGATCGCACAGGGCTCGCATCGTGGATTCCTGTCTTGAGCAGGAAACAATTCAGCACATGGAGTGGCCAGCTCAATCACCGGATCTGAATCCTATCGAGCATGTTTGTGACGCTTTAGGACGAAGTATAGCTGCTAACAATCCTCCTCCTAGGACCCTAACCACGCTTTCAACTGCTTTGTAAGAGCAATGGCTCTTATGTCCTACCGAACTCATAGATCGCATAATTGACAGTATCACACATCGCTGTATATGCTGTATTGCTTCTCGGGAGGATCATACGCCATAATAAAGGAATTTTTCCTATACCAAACTGACACCTCCGATTTGTTCATTGTATACATATGCTAGTTTGTATAACACCCTAATTGTCTGGCGATTGCTTCTTATGCTATTTTATACACACCTATGTGTTGTATAATGTGTATAAGTTTCATTAAATTCTGCGCGTAAATTTTTGGCGTAGTTGCTACTTTTGTGACTTTTCCTTCATTTTTGATAACCAGTATATATATATATAATCCTCATCAATGCTTTTTCCCAGCATAAATATCAGAAACTAAATTTTTAATAAAAAAGCGATGTTCTGTAATTGTCAATCACTTAAAAATTATTGGAATTAATTACCTCTCTGGGAACATTTTGTTAGATGTGCAAACAATCCTTTAGAAGTATTCCTGCAACAAAACAAGACTGCGTGATATTTTTATGCTTTTACTACATGGGCGTTGACCTCTTACGCACCTATTCCCTGCCGTGGCATATTCTTGTTGCATTAATTACGCGTCACTAATAACATGATTAGCAGGCAAAAACTCTTAATAATCAGACCTCTTAAAAATCAAGTGTTCGAATTTCGGACACTTGAGCTTCTTTGTGAAAAAAAAGACGTGATTAGAAGATAAATTGGTATAATCCTGTAATTGCCTCAAATGGCTAAAAATACAAATCTGTTACATGATCAAGGTTCTAACGCCTAAATTGTTTTTAGTAATGGAAGAAAGACTTGCCAAATATATTAATTTCGCCATTAAATCTAAAACTTATGAAGCAAAAATTTCCTCTTAGAATAAAAAGAGAAGTGGGTAAAAAGTGTGTTTATGAGAGTGGAATTCATAACTATGGTTTATTTTACGCTGACATATTTGATGAAAGGAATCTAGGGGATGATTAATAGACAAGATCTATAAAAAAATAGTTTATAGATATATCGTAGTTTAAGCATTCGCGACACATGCACATAAATTTATATATATATATATATATATATATATATATATATATATATATATATAATAAATTTCAAACGTTTTTATTATTAAAACGCCAATCTAAATTCTTTCACTCTTTTGCAATAAAGCATTATCCCTCAAATCCAACCACCGTAATCTATTAGTTTTCCCCTAACTCCAAGTGCAGCCAAAACTTATGTAACGGAGAAACTTCTACGACGTTCGAAACATCATCCCATATGACGCGACATAATCACGTGTCCGTTTCTGACAAATTAGAAGTTTAATAGACCCGTACTCGGGCGAGAGATTTTCGGGCCTCTGAGTCTTTTGTTGGTCTGCTCTCAACGAGTAAACGTGTAGGTTCGTTGCTGTCAAAAGGTGCGAATGGGGGGGGGGGGCGTTCCCCGTCCACCGCGCAATGTGCCCGTCCAGCTCAAATGGATGTTCAGCGGAAATTACTGAAAATAAAGATTCATTGAATTGAAAGCGCCTCTTCCTTGATCCGGTCTAATTATTTCCCCTCTCCATTTGCCTTCCTACCTTGTGCCATGACTACCGAACTGTGTGGAATATCACGAGTTTCCTAAACTGATGTTTCATCGCCACCGATTCATTCATTATATTATTTCATATATATATATATATATATATATATATATATATATATATATATATATATATATATATATATATATATATGAAGGAAATTTCAATCCGTTTCATTATCTTTAAAGCGTCTGTTCAAATTCTTTCAACTTATCGCAACAGAACACCGTCCCTCATTTCTGAATTTGATCTATATCTAACCAAAGTAATCTAGTGTTTTCCCCTTAAGCAAGCCATGCACCTACATCTTATATAACAGTTATATAACGCGAACGGCGTGGAACATTCGAAAACCCTCACCCAATATGACGTGTTAAAGTCAGGTGTCAATTTTGTCCAATCGGGAGTTCAATTAAATCGTACGCGGGCGAGGGTTTTAGTTTCGTTCGGGATCTTTGTGTTCGTACTAGCAACCCAAGATGACGTGAGTTTGAGCTCTCCGTCAATAGCGTCGCGGCGTTGCGCTGCCTGGATTTTTCCCAAAATAAGCGATCTGTAGAAATGTTTGATGTACGGATGTCAGAGAGAAACTACGTTGGAATAAATACCTTTATGAATATAGCTGAGTCCTCCGTCAGTCTGGAAGTGTCATTTCTCTCCAGCGTGGCTGCAGGAATATGCCAACCACTCATTTTGCTGAAACAGTCACGACTACTCTTCTCAGTAATTTTGAATCTCCCTACTTGAGAGACCATCGCCTACCCCGGTTCCAAGACTACGTATTAAACCGAAACTTTCCCGACTACAACTCCCCGGACTTTCCGACATTCTACGACTTCACCTTTCAGTTGTCATCACCAAGTTGTCAAGCTTTCATTATTATTTCATTAGTCGCGCAGGAACAATCTTTCCACACGTGCGAATCTCCCAAGTGGATATCCAGGCCGTTGGGAACAACTTTTTTTCGCTTTTCAAGTGTTTTCCATGCGAACTTCAATATCGGGAGTGTCCGCAGCCAGCGTTTTCGTTTCAACGTCACCGCGTGTGAATTTTTCGCATTCGCTCGGTGTGCCAGCGATGACGCAAATAGTGCTGTTATTTGTGCGCGTTTCTGCCTTACGTTGGTGAATCAGCTCCATGTGCGACCATCGATTAGTACTATGGGAATCGAGAGCAATGATCTGTTTGGTGAGGAATAGGAGAGATTTCGCGCCTCGGTAGCTTTTGTGTGCCTGCTCCCAGCCAGGAAAGATGTAACGTTTCGCTGCTGTCAAAATGCCGGCTAGCCGCGCGATGTGTCCGTCTAAATCCAACTGATGTTCCACGAAACTGCGTCGGGAATAAAGACTGTGTTATGAACCAGCTGCCTCTTCCTTCTGGTATGAATCCGAAATGTCTGAAGTTCCCGGCCATTTCATCGCCCCGCCACAGTGTCCATTTGCCTATTTCCCCGTCAACTTAGCTACGACAACACCTCGTCCAGTTTTATTATATATATATATATATATATATATATATATATATATATATATATATATATATATATATATGACGGGCGTTGGATTTACACCCACTATAATAAATACACCTGCAGACATCGTGTCCGTTAACATGGTTGGCGAGTGGAAGAGCACTTTGATCAAATAAACAGTCCGTAATTCAAGTCAATCACTTTATTTCTTTTCATCGAGAGAGCCACGCTCAAAGTCTCTCTCCTGGCATCGCCATTTTCAAAAACTCCGCGGCGCCGTGCAGCGCGCGTCCGCTAACAACGACCTTCGAGCTTAATCTGCTACTACTTCTATTATTCTCCTCATAGATGTCCCTCTATCGCGCATGCTCAAAACACCACATGGGAAACTTCCAGAACCGTCTGTTATTTATGTCAGCAATATCGTCGCGCGCTAAACCTGTACATCTAAAATAGATTCCCTCGGTGGAACTTCAACTTACTTTCGCGAATCGAGGTCACTTCCCGAAACGGTGAAAAAACCTTTTTCAATGTGTTTTGACAATGATTTTAATGTTAAGTTTTGCTATTCTAAAGCCCCCTGTAATTTTCTCAATTAATGTTTTGACACACACACACACACACACACACACACACACACACACACACACACATATATATATATATATATATATATATATATATATATATATATATATATATATATATATATGTTGCAAATGCATAAAGAGAATAAAATTAACAAAAACGATAAGAGTAATCATTATTTACTGCTCTAAGCTACTCGTAAAAAATGTACTATATAAGTAAAATAAATACTGAATATAAAGGAGTCAGAATGAAATAGCAAGACTGCACGGAAAGGAAGTACTGAAATTATAACTATAGTACAACAGAACATGAAGGCCTTGTAGCTAATGATCGGTGGGAGTTGTGACACCCTCTTCCGTTAAAACATGTTTTTATGCCTAGGCAACACTCCCGGAGGTCACTACAATTCCATAAACCTTATTCACGTTGAAAACATACTTAAAACTAAAATATGAATTGCAAAAGAAAGCCTACCCGCCATACCTGCTACAAACCACAATGTATTCTATTACTAAATGAACCAAACACTAAAACTACAAATATAAAATAGACATTTGTACAAATATAAAATTGACATTGCTACAAATATAAAATAGACATTGTCTATTTTATATTTGTAGTTTTAGTGTTTGGTTCATTTAGTAATGGAAAACATTGTGGTTTGTAGCAGGTATGGCTGTTAGGCTTTGATTTGCAATTCATATTTTAGTTTTAAGTAGGTTTTCAACTTCAATAAGGTTTATAGAATTGTAGTGACCTCCGGGAGTGTTACCTAGGCATAAAAACATGTTTTAACCGTAGAGGGGGGTCACAACACTCCCCGGTCATTAGCTACAAGGCCTTCATGTTCTGTTATATAGTTATACTTTCAGTACTTGCTTTCCGTGCGGTCTTGCTAATTCATTCTGACTCCTTTATATTCAGTATTTATTTTACTTATATATATATATTGTGAATTTGAATAACATACGAAGTTTGATAAGTTTTAACACTTGATTTCTATAGGTATAATGATGACTTTCAGAGCATTGATAATTATTAATATGACTATTCGGCACATCATGACATATTACTTACTAAAGACTTGCGATAGGAACATTTTGATAGGTAAAAAGTGACCCCGAAATGACAGTGTGAATCTCACTTTGCGCTTTGTTAGTTTTAAGGATTCAGAAGTTATGTACCATATACTGATCTCCAAAAAATCAAATTTTTAAACTTAGCTGTAACAATGTTTATTGTCTGGTAAAGAAGAAAAATTCGACACGAAAAGAATTAAACAAAATATAAAAATTATAAAATGAGATTTATAAATGGAACTGTATGATACGTTCTAACTAAATACTCACAAAAGCGTTGTGGTATTTTAAAAAGAGCCCATACCTCCCTCAAGCGATAGCGTAAATCTAATATTACTCTTTATATTTGATGATTAAGAGATTATATTTAAAGATTTACAAACATATGAACATGATTCAAAGTTACGTCGTAATTTCAAAATTAATTTTAGTACTATTTTTTGCTTGCGATGATGTAGAAATGTTAAGCATAAAAATGCATTAGCAAAAAACATACTTCAGTCTCGAATATTTTCAGATACGATTTATAAGAAGCTAAACTAACACTAACAATGATGTAACGAAATAATTATATCTAAGAAAAACATATTATAGAATTGATGTTCAAGAAATAAATGTCACCAAATGTTTATCTAAGCCTGGTTTGTTTTTTCAGCTTTAGATAACTGCCATATAACCGCCACTCGTTTTACACACTTAATGCCAATATTAGGGGGGAAATCTGCTAGAAAAATTGGAGTTCGCGGTTGCATTGTTCCGTTCTTTAAACGAAAATGTAACGAAAACATTTGGATTCAATTTGAAGTAGCAAAGCAGGGTGGAAAACAGAAAGGGAAAAATGAGTTATTATTTATGTGGTCTTTAAAAATCGTAAACCAATTAATTAAAGAAATGAAATTAAAGTTGTCAATTTCTCAACAAAGCGGGTTGATTGCTATGCTTAGGTAAGACATTTTTGCATCATAAACTTCCTATACTGATATGGACCTACACAGTAAAATTTATATTATTTAACAAATCAAGAGATAATGTTATAAATAGGGAATCTGAGCTATTTATCATTTTAAAATACCTGATTCATATTATGGAGACATATTTAGTGTATTTTAACTTCAAAGTGTTTGAAACATTTGAGCAATGTAAACTTTTATACACTAAATGAATGTTTTTTAGGATAGCCAATATATTTACAAACACATAGAAAACGACTATAAAAACTGTTATCACACTCCTTATGCTATTTAAAACAACAGATACAACCACCAGGTATATATATATATATATATATATATATATATATATATATATATATATATATATATATATATATATATATATATATGTACTGTGAAATACTTAGATGGAGTGGAACCATCTATTATGCTGTAGAAATTAGATGAGGAACAGGCACCTATCTATAAAGTTGACTAATAATCAGTTGTTGGTACAATTCTCTATTGGAAGCTGACTAAAAGGATATCAGTTTAATTCGAAGAAACAATATTGCTGAAGAATCAGTCTATAATGTAAAATAATGAGGAATTCTCCCGAAGATATCTGGAGGAGTTCAACTATGAAAAAAAGGTTCTGTACGGCCCGATAGACTGCAGCACGAGAAATGCTCAGCCCACGGAAGAAGGAGACCGACAGTCCGGAAGGCTGGAAAGTGGTGTTCGGCACACTGCATTCAGGATCGGGACAGAAGAAATGATAATCGTCTTTCAGTAAAAAAATCAAAGGTGCTAGAAGATGATCCCTCTGTACATCAGTTGAAATGAGATGTGAGCGATTTTATACACGTAAAATAAAATAGAGTAGATTTCGGGAAGATGATCGTATGACATTGGCTATCCGCAAAAACCACAGGTTGCACCGTCAACGTTGGCATAAAAGCTTGAAGTAGCTGGCGAACTAAAATAATCTACAAGTCTCAGGTTACGATTAAAACAAAATTTATTCTTCGTCAATCATTCAGCCAGTCTTGAGTAACATGAAATGATCAATTATGCACACAGCATAGGATGAGCTCAATTCTACATGAGCTTAAGAAATAAAAATGACCGTTAAAGTCTAAATCAGAAACTAAGATAGCCCGATAAAAAAATAGCCCCCAGATACAGTCTTGACAGGGCCAAAAACTGATGGGGTGCTTAAACGTACAAATATATAAGAGAAACTATTCTCTCTAGAAAAAAATGGATCACTGATATCTTATTTTCATCACTGGACAGAAGTGCACAGGAGAGAAGCAAGGGTTGCAAGAATTTAAAATTAACGCCAAGGGAAACACCGCAGAAGGAAGCCAGGAGCGACTGGACAAAGACGGCTACAGACGAAGCAAGTGCGTTCGGCAAAAGCTGGTAGATGAAAAAGGCGATTCACCGCCAAAACAGAAGTCAAGCTTACGCTAAGCAGGGGAACAAGCGGCGCGCAGATAGCTGATTAGTCTAGCCAAAGCTGACGTACAAATGCGCCTAATTTTAATTGGACTTAGCTCCCTTACCAGAACGAAGGAAAGACATTTTCCCACTCGGCGAAATTCAAACGCATGCCGAAAAATGTTATCGATGGAAAACGGTGACTGTAAGTCTACACTATTGTCAAAAAGCAATTTAAGGGGCAATTAAAATACCCCCAAAAAGGGGACAAATATCCGGTGCTTTTTAAAAGGGCGGTAATACAAAAAGAAATCCAATTATCATGAAAACCAGGTTTGCGTTTCCTAAGAAACGTAACTAATTTTAAGAGGCTTTTCCCTTTAATTTTAAGAGGCACAAGAAACAGGTAGCGATTTACAGACGTTATTCCAAGAACACCGAAATGGTGCAGGGCTAAACTTTCAGAGACCTCCCACGTATTGGGGAACACGTAAAAATTAAACTATTCTATATCACAAGCTAATCTGCTTATAGCTCAAGCAACCAAGTTACATTTAGGAATACTAGCGATTAAATTATTTCTCAAGTTATTAATACCAGGACATAACGTTAAAATATTAACACATCGACTATAACGAAAATCCTCGTTATATATATATATATATATATATATATATACACAGTGCGTCAAATAAGTTTTAAGACTCGTCTCAGAGCGCAGGTTGTAATGGTGCTGTGAGTGTAAATGTGCATGTGTCATAACGTCCATCGTCTGCTGGTACACTGTCAACAAGTTGAGCGCATTTCGTTAAGTAGTTGAGAGAAGGCGATCATTTATTGCAGAAGTGAATTTTTTTCATGTTGATTTTTTAAGATGGAGCAAAGAGCTATAATTAAATTTAACGCAAAACTTGGTAAAAGTGCTTCGGAAACATACCAACTCATGAAACACGTTTATGGTGACTGTTATTTAAGTAGATCAAATGTTTTTGTGTGGCACAAACGTTTTTTTTGGACGGAAGAGATACGGTATAAGATGATCAGCGTAGTGGAAGACCAATTTCATCTAGGACACCTGAAGTTATTGAGAAAGTACGAAATTTCGTAACAAACGATCGCTGTGCATGACTGAGAATGATGGAAGACTCTTTAAACATCAACAAAGAAACAATTCGAACCCTCCTGCATGAAGATTTGGTCAAAACAAAAGTGTGTGCTAAATTTGTTCCACACACTTTAACCCCTGAAAAAAAAGCAATGAGAAGTGCACATTGCAGAGACATCGTTTCAGCCGCTCAAAACGATCCAAACTTCTTGAAGTCCATTGTTACAGGTGATGAAACCTAGTGTTTCCAATATGATCCTGAAACAAAGCGACAAAGTGCGGAATGTAAGTCACCAAATTCAACGGAAGCCAAAAAAGCAAGAAAAGTTCCATCCAAAATCAAAACAATGTCATTACATTCTTCGATATTAAAGGTATTATCCACAAAGAATTTATTCCAACTGGACAAACAATTACAGGTCAATACTACTTAGCTGTTTTAAAGCGTTCGATGGACAAAATTCGTCGCATTCGTCCAGACTACACAAGGACTGAAAGCAGTTGGTGTTTGTTACACGACAATGCACCCAGTCACACCTCCCTTATTGTTCGTCGACTTTTGGCAAAAAATAATGTCTGCGTGTTGGACCATCCACCGTATTCACCTGATTTAGCAATCTGTGACTACTCCTTATTCCCAAAACCTAAAATGAAGTTAAAAGGGTGTTATTTTGAGGATATTTCGACCATACAAGAAGCATCGACATGTGCTCTGTAGGCCATTCCACAAAGTGATTTACAACAGGCGTTTGATTCATTAATAAATCGTTGTAAAAAGTGCATTGAAACCACAGGGTCCTATTTTGAATAAAAAACCAAAACAGATATTAATTTCTTGTTTCCATTTCTTTTTACAGACCCAGTCTTAAAACTTATTTGACGCACTGTGTATATATATATATATATGTATATATATATATATATATATATATATATACACACACTGGTGTAAGAAATTAAGAAAATTTGCAGGCTTATCTGCAAATTTGCAGATAAGATGCAGTCGATTATCTCTAGAACTACTGTACCGATTTTAATGAAATTTGATATGTACATACATTGATACAATTCAAAACAAATAACCATTCAATAATTGTAATACACACGCATGATCGCGCGTAACACTCGTTGGAGTCGGAAGGTATGAAATAGCGGTTGCAGAATAACCAAAAAAATGGGTTAATAGATGGGTTAATAGGGGGTATGGTTCCCCCTTGAAGATATACAGGTTTTGCAGCGTGATTTCATACTTGAAATAAGGTAGTTTATCATTTCCTGTGGTAATTGGTCCCACTCGTTCAGAAACACTGTTTTCATTCCCTGGATGGTTCTCGGAGGGGGGTTGCGAGTTGCAATTGCCCTCCCCAGAGCGTCCCAGACATTCTCTATATGGTTATGGTCTGGAGATCTGAGTGGCCATTCCATCCGGCGAATATGCTCACTCTCTAGAAATTCGTCGACAAGAAGAGCTCTATGTGGCCTCGCGTTATCGTCCATTAAAATGAACTCAGGGCCAACAGCACCCCTGAAAAGGCGAACATAGGGCTCCAAGACCTCATCCCTATACCTCACACCAGTAACAGAGCCTCTTTCAAAGACATGGAGAGGTGTGCGGCCATCCAACATGATGCCTGCCCTGACCATTAAACCTCCTCCGCCATAATGGTCGATTTCGCGGACATTGGAGGGTAGGTAAAGGGTCCCTGGTTCTCTCCATATGAACGTACAGTGAGAATCCGTGTTTAGTCTGAACCGTGACTCATCAGTGAAGAGAACGGTCGCTCATTGATCCATACTCCAATCTATATGCTCTCTGCACCATGATAAACGGATTCTCCTGTTCGTAGAAGTGAGCGGGACGCAAACAGCAGGTCTTCTTGCAAACAACCCTCTGCCATGAAGTCTTTTGGAAACAGTCACCCTTGATACACGGGTTTCTGTGGCTGCATACAGGTCACGAGAGAGCTGAGAAGCTGTAGCACTCCTGTTACGCCTCACTATAATCGACAAATAGCGATCTTCTCTGGCCATCGTGGCTCTTGCACGACCTTGCCCAGGCGATGGATCCGGTGTCCTGGAACTGTTTCCATACGTTACACACGACGCTGGACGTTAAATTGAACTCTCTACAAATTTGGACTTGAGATTGGCCTGCTTCTATCCTCCCCACAATTCGCCACCTCATTCCATCATCTAAACATTGGTGGTTACTCATTTTTCTGTTACAATTTGAAATTAACCGATGGCTGCAAAATAACACCAAGAAATTCGCCGAGGTGTGCTAGCGAACGAAATGCGTCTTAACTTACGCGCGCTTATAAAGACTGTTTCTCTACTGGCTCCACATACACACACGTGTACGCTTACGTATTTGACGTACAAGATTTACATTTTTGTCTAGAAGCAGTGGTTTTACATTCAGTTCAGTTCTTTTCATGAAATGCGATAAAATATGCAAATTCTCTCAATTTATTTCACCAGTATATATATATATATATATATATATATATATATATATATATATATATATATATATATATATATATATATATATGTGTATGTATGTATGTGTCTCTGTGTGTGTGTATTTGTTTATGTATATGTAGGAGATTTAAAAAAAATGGTTACTAATACAAAAATTAAGACTGAAGTTTACTATAGGTACTTTTATAGTAAGGGGTTGATAAGAGCACTATTTTATGTTTAATAAATGAGATTTTTTAAGGAAGAAACCAGTACATGAAGGTTAACCAAAACAGAAGATCAGAAATAAGGAGTTTAATGAAAATATCTCTTTGTTTTTTAACTCTGCTGATATTCTTATACAAGGAGACATTATTATAAAGCTGAAACTGCGGTCCGTGTTGTAAACACTAGTATCTTATGCGTATCTTATGCGTATTCTTGCTCTAGTATTGTAACATGCACGTAGAAAAATAAAATTTTCTTTTTAAAGCGATTACTCATGATTTATGTAATCGGGGATAGTAGTTTTTGGGGCATGAAATTTACGCAATCTAATTCTGTAATGAATCGGTGTGCATTAAAATAATTTCTTTGGCAATGTAAAATAAATATAAAGGATAACGCATTACTGTGTCGATGCGTGCTGCATTTATGTCTATTGTTTTTGATAAGATATGAGATTGTGTTTTCGAGAGCATATTTTCTATGGTTGCGAAAACAAATGAAAGAGATTTTTTTTGTATACAATGCATCAGCCATATTTGGAAAATATTTATATCGCCAGGTGAAATCTTCCTACTTTATTGTTTTATTTGAAAAAAAAATCTTTTTTCATGAAAAACTTATATTTATCATATGTGAAATGAATCAGTGTCACATAAATCTTTCATAGAGTAATCCAAAATATTTTTTTATTCAAAATCGTATTACTACGCCGATGATTATCGCAATATTTCGCAATTTCAAAACACATATCTTGATTATCTTAGGGCAGTTTCGTCAATCATTCGAGTGAAGTCCAAAAATACACACTGTAATCGATACTGTGTTTTGGAAAATCCTTTCGATTCTCCTCTCCAAGCACACCAATTTAGCAATAACTTAATCACACTGATCTAGCTTAGCAATTTACGGAAATGTGATTGATGGGCATTTTTTCGGGAGCGTAGAGGAAAGTATCGATTTCATTATTTTCAGAGTTATAATTAGTTTTAGGGGGAGAAAAGGTGCAGAGAGCTTACAAAGCGTCAATGATAATTACGTTGCGTAATGAGCAATCTGAGGAGAATGTTTAGCGTGGTCTTTTACTTAATGAAACATACGTATAGACGAGTATTGAATGTATTCCTTGCCGCTAACTGTAGCTCGGAACGAAATATTGATATGTTTTTGTGTGTTCCTCAAAATGATACGTCCCGTAAATTATTGGAATATCCCTATTATTTAGTATTTAAAACAATTTTTTCTGAAATAGAAAAATCTTCTATACTAATAAAGAGACAAGTGGAAGTAGAGAGATCACGTGACCGTAACTCATCCGGGTGGGCCACTCCTCGAAAAAAAGAATGGCCGACAAATATACAGGAAACGGTGTAATTTTTTTTCTCATGAAAGTACATAAATGTTAGATATTTGGAAAGAGCTTCGAAAACTGATACTTTTTTCTGAGTACACTTATTCTGTTAATTCAATAGTTTCAGAGATATTTTCATTCTAAAATCACTCACTGGTGAGAAACCAAATCATCTGGTGCAGTGGTGCTGTCATCTGTCGGCAGCGACGGAAATGAAAATTGAAAGGAATTTATTCACTTGAATTTAATACATTTGTAGGCTTTTTTTTCTTTTGTGTGGCCCGAAGTACATAAATATGTTACACGGATGGCTTGAGCGTAGCTAGGCGAAGCCCGACTAGTGTTTAATAAATCGCGTCACACAACCAAATTACCTTTCTGCCATATGGAAGGTACGGATATATACATTTATATGTATGTTGTTGTTTCTTATGCCCCCTGGATGGAAGTACCAGACCAGGTCTGTATAGTCTACGAGCTGAAGTTAGCGGGTCCGGTTTTAAATAGCACCATGAAGGTTGGAGTCCGTCTTAGCTAGTTGCCACCTCAATTTTGACCGAGCAACCCCAGAGGCGACTTTTTGGGGGATCGTATCCACTCCCAACCTCACTGACTTTCGTAGAGGGGTTTTCCGATATAACGTGTCCATATCCGGCCTAGACACGGAGGTATTGAACGCCGGGATTCGATCCGAGCACCCTCAGCAACGAAAGCCAGCAAGTTACCGCAGGACCACCTCGAGCTCATATGTATTTATGTGTGCATATATATATATAATATTGAGCTGCGTTTTATATTTAAACAACGGAATGGTCGAATTTTTTATAAAGTATTTTAAAATATATATCTCCAGCGCATAGCTAGTCTATGAGCTAGGTCCTTCAGATGGGTCCCTTGCTGAGGAGTCAAACAAGTTCGAAACCTACGTTCAAAGCCACCTGTACGCTGGAGATGTATATTCTTGCTTAAAGCTCAATCTCCTAGGAAGCCGTCTTGCATTTTGTCCTCTGTAATGCAGTTTGGGATTTAATCTGCGGATCGAGGTATCCTAGTGGTAGCGAGTTGGGCTTGGGACTGTGGGTGCTCAGTTCGAATCTCTAACAACGTCATTAAATACTTTCCTGTCTAGTCCGGATATGGGCACGTTGATTCTTTATACCGGAAAGTCATTCTATGAGGTCAGCAAGCCCCTCAGATATCGTTCTAAGGTGTTCTTGGTCAAAATTGAAGGTCGCACAAGGCAAGACTCCGCATTGGTAAACAACAACATACAGGATTTAATCTACCCCTCCTCAGATGGTACTACTTTTTTATCCGACAAAAGCATTTCAATAAGATTTCGAATGACATCACTTTTATAATTGTCAAAGGATCTTAAAATAATTAATAATTGTAATCTCGATAGTAGATATGTTTAAAGTAGAGAGTAAATAAAAATAAATAATTAATTAATAATAAAAATAAAAATAATAAAAATAAATAATTAATAAAAATAAATAATTATTTTTTATTAATTATTTATTTTTATTAATTACAATTATTAATTAATAAAAATAATTAATTAAGTATAATAAATTAATAATTAATAATTAATTATTAATAATTAATTAATAATAATTAATAATTAATAATTAATTAATAATGATACTTTTTATTAATTATATTTTCCTTTACAATTATTGATTATTTTGACACACCAAAATATAAGGGTAGCCCAAATGAAAGAGAGACTTTGAGCGCTCCAATCACTTTTCTTCTTTCTCTACTTTCTGTCCAATCATGGTTCCCCGCTGCTTACTTTCTGAAAGCCTGCACTTGAGGGCGTGGCCCAGGTAGTGCAGTTAGACCAATCTTCCTATGGACCTATGGTCCTATGGTTTTCTCCAGTAGACGTCATTCTTCATTACAAAACTATGCTACTATCGTCGAAAAATGTCAGTGTGTTCTTTGAACGTGATTAAGCAAAGTGATCACTTACGGTCGTGAAATGGATTCGTTCTAAAAGGCCCAGAGAAAGGTTTGACGGCAGGTGATCGGGAAGCCGAACTTTATAGTCGTATGAAGGATGTGTATACGCATGAGTGCCTGTGCACAGTATTCAGCAGTGTTGCCAACTTGGGGTTTTTCACCCTAAATTTGGGGGTAAGTTAGACGAAAAGGGGTGTTTTTAGGGGCTACATTTTTTAGGGGCATTTTGTGGGGGGGGGGGATTTAAAAAATATTTTGTACAATCGACACGTGTTTTTTTTATTAGATTATAAGTTCCATGCATATGTCAAATGTAAATAAACCTCCATTTCACTATGTGTGTATTTTCTATCTATTTCAATTTATCTCTCAAGCAGGATGCCTATTTGGAACCAGGATTTCTTTTGGGAAGGTCTAAGGGGATTCCAAGTTGGTGTTAGGGTAAGGTGACCAGATTTTAACATTGGTAAAGCGGGACACCATTGATCGGAGGGAGGGGGGTTCTTGATTAAAAATTTGGTGAATATGGAGCAACAAAAATTTTCATAGAACGCAAAAATAGTATTGTAATATATTTATTTTTAAATTTTAATAAATAAAAAAAAATATGTATAGTATTATTTTATTCTTTGGCATATTTCTCATTTGCGTGAATATTTTTTTAGTAGATTGCTGTCGTTGTTTTAAAGGCCATAAAATTTTCACAAGAATTTGTTATATTTCGCACATAAAATGGCTTTCAAAGTCTCAACACTAAATTGTGATTTTTCTGATCTCCACACTTTATTTACCTTAGAAAATACGCGTTCAGTCTTAGCATTAGTTCCTGGTAAGGACAGCGCATATTCCACAATTTTTAGTGCATTATTGTATGGAACATGGTTTGTTTCAAAATTCGAATTCTAACAACTGTTCAACAATGCGAACTTTGATAATCAGTTCTCGATAATCAATTCTCAAGAATTATTTGTCTCTCTATTCTAAAAAAAAGTAACTGGCGCCGCCGCCGCTGTCAAAAGCTTGTCACGCTATCTCCTCCGAAACCGCTGGGGGTATGGGGTGGAGACCGATACCAATAGATGCAGAAAACTGCGGGGAAGAAAGTAAGACATGTCTCATCTTCGTCGGACTTTAAGTTTTTTTTATTTTATGTTTTGTGGAAAAATATTGGCTTTTTCATGTTCAGATTACGATAACTCGCCAAAAATTAATCGTAGAATTTTGATCTTTTTACAATCTAAGACTACAGACATTTCTCCTTCAAACAAGACCTCATTTGTTTAAAAATAATTTAAAACAAACTAATATTTCCATCAAAATATTAAACCCACTTTTTCGAGAGATATCGCCACATATGTGGATGTAATATCGATGCTCCTCGAGTTTTTATCTTACAAAGAAAATATTTACATCATCTGGAAGCCGGAAGCTTTCTTATTCATATAAACCTCATTTCAAGTCTATATCTTAAATTTTCGATTTTTAATTGAATTTTAAAGCTGAAACAGTGATTCGCTTTCAACAGTAAATGGATGGAAGCTGTTGCATTGCCCGAGAATCAACCCTATGTATCTCGCTATTAGTAACTTATTCCTTCGACTTGCTGTGCCATGATTGGCGTTGTGCTTGAGAGCGCTGCTCGTTTGCGATAGTCCCCGGTTCGATCCCGGTGGACGGTCATTTTTACTAAATATTTGAATTTTATTCTTTTAATTCTTATTATATATTTTTTTACTTATCTGAAGAGGGCTTAATTTTTATTTTACTGCTGAGCACATATTTTCTGATGTACATATCTTGCTACTGGAGATAAAGTCGTAAGACCATCGCATTCCAACAAACTCAATATACCTTGACATTGACCCTAATTGAGGAGCGAGCGTAGCGAGCCTAGGGGCAAAGTCCCTAGTTATTATTAAAGTTTAACATTATAAAATTAGCAAATATAATATAAAACTCATATCCTGGCTAAATAGCCACATAGCCGCCGAAATCCGTATATTCCCTTCCCGTTCTCCCGCCCTTCCCTAGCTTGTCGTACATTCTTTCCAAAAATCGGGACTTTTTTAAAACGCCGTGGGACGGGGGACAAATTGTCAAAAATCGGGACTGTCCCGCCAAAAGCGGGACGTCTGGCCACCTTATGTTAGGGGGTGGGGAACAGGGGGATTTCGAGATGGTGCTAGGGGGAGGCGCTTCGTAGAGGTTGGCAACACTGGTATTCAGATAACTTAGGGAATTTCGTAAAAGGCATGTGATCGCGGGACATGCCGAGAGCACTTTGTCCATCACCATGGAATGGACTGGACTGCCGTGGACAAGATTAAAAATATTACATATTTATATATATATATATATATATATATATATATATATGTGTGTGTGTGTGTGTGTGTGTGTGTGTGATAATATTACTAACTACCTATAATCACCCATTCTGTACTTCATCTCTGTCCTGGTAACCCCTTCTTCTTTTCTTGGCGTAAACGCTTCGCCTTCCCACATACTAACTTCCTCCGCCAATTCTGGCAACCTCTCTGACCTAATTCTATTTTGGCTCTTTTTGCGGGAGACGATGATCTGACTCGAAGCGAATAAGATGTGCTGCTTTACTCGTTAATAAATTAGTTTGTTCCTGAAGCTGACTTTATTATTTTCCGGCCACGATGTAAGCTACCACTTCATGAGATCTCCATCCGGACATTTCAGAGAGCTCGACAGGATCTGGACTTTAAAAATGCGACTGCAAATTGAACAAGTTAAAAAGTCTTTGTTCTACACGAGTTTCGCTTTAGATTAACGTTTCACAAAGGTTTAGACGTTTAGACAAAGGTTTCATTTTAAAGGAGTTTTTATGATCTTTCTCGTGATATAAATTTTATAACCCTCGGATAATTCTTTTAAATGCAAACTTAAAAAAGTTCCAAAAAAAACCTTAAAAATTTAATATTAAAAATTCTAAGAAGAATTTTTCAAAAATCGCTCTTAGTGCCCCCCTCCAGTATAAGAAGAATCATCATGGAAAATTTCAGCCCTTTTGGTCCAGCGGTTTGTTCTGTGCGTTATCTGTCAGTCAGTCAGTCACGGAACTTTTTTATGTGTATAGACTAAGAACTGCTTCACTGGGAGAATTTACTAAAAATTTGCATCTTTTCGGTATTTCCTTCTTGCAGCCTAAATTAGGTTGTGTATAACATCTAGCACACATGCAAATCTCTCATTTTTATGTAAAAAGTTTCGACCCACTTTGTTTTTTATTACCGGTTCTTTACATCGATTTAACCTGCTATGGATGAGATAAGCTGTCATAGGACCATAGGACAAGTGTTCTAACTGGGTTGCCTAGGCCAACGCCTTCAGACTCAGATATTTCATAAAAATAGCAACGAAGAGCTGGGATTGTTCAGAAGTAGAAACAGTTCGTTAAGTGGCGTCAAAAGTTCAGGAATTGCTTATAAGCTGTCATAGGACCATAAGAAATGGGTCGCAACTGCAATTCCTGGGCCTATGAGCTGTCATTATGCGCAATTCTATTCTTAAATAACATTACTTAAATAACATTACTTTACATATTCAGTGGTAAGCATTAGTGAGGTATTAATCGTATTAATTACTGTCCATTAATAATTCTTTCATAACTAAATTTATTATTAGTGTTGTTACTACTGAGAAACTCTGTTACCTCCTTATGTTCTAGTGTTCGAATTTATAATAATACAACTATGTTAATTGGGAAGTTTTCGGTAAAATATCCTGTATAAATAAATTTTAAGAGCTATCGTGCGTATAGAGTTGAATACTAAGGTAATTAATTGCTCTGATATTCATAGAATTTTCGATCTAAGAGATTTTTATTACAACCTTTTACTTGAAATCGTTATATATATTTATGTTTTGTTTATCAGATTTCACGTGTATTTAGAACAATAAAATGCTTGCATTTCCATAAGTCTTTTATGTAAATTCTTGTCTCTTTTCTACAAAATAGTTCAGATAAGACGAAGAACTGTCAAACTGTTGAATAAAATAAATTTGCCCTTAAACTTATCTGTTAATTGAGTTTAATAATCAAAATCAGAAGCTATGTTATAAAATTTTTTAAACAAAGAGCGCTGCAACTTAACCAAAAGAACCCAAAAAACTTAAAATGAAATTGTAAACGAATTACTTTAACTTTTCTTTCCCTTTTTTATTTTAACTGTTAGTACCTCTGGTTTCTCTTTCATTTCGAGGTAAAAAAAATAATGCATAGACACTATCATCTTTTGCTTAAATAGTGCTGCCATCTTTTGCCAATTTTTGTTAAAACTGAATGTCAGTCGATAAAGTCTAAAAACGTTTATAATAAAAATCCATTTATCAACTATGATGTTTATACCTAATATTGAAATCGGCATTAGCATATATTTTAAATACTGCTGTTTTCTTTAGCCCTACTCATCATCGTATATTTATATATCGTGAATGAATGTGCAAATGAAATATTTGAAAGGAAGAAGGACTGAGGAAAGAAAGATTGTATTAAAAGATTTTTTGGGGTAACAACATGAAAAATATAAACAAATATCATCTTTTCATTGATGAATCATCCTGTATTGCAATTGACATATTTCTGAAATTAACCAATTTTCTGAGATGTATTATATGAATGTAATATATTACAAACATATAATACATCTCAGAAAATTGGTAACATTATTTCAATTAAAAATGATAAAATAAAGTTTGTAAATTTATCAGGATTAAAATATGTTTTTTTTAATAATTAGCATTTGAATACCCGAATCTATTTAATTATCATTCCAAATATTTTATTCCTGTGTAATTATCCCTATTTATAACTCTTTATGAATGGTATAATTTCCATTGTTCGGTATGTTCTAAAGTGAAGTTCATAAATTCCTTTATTGCGTGTTGTTGTACCTCATTTTTGTGTTGTCATTAAGTCCATATCAGTTATATATGGCCAAACTACGGCTCGAGATGTATGCTCCTTTAAAACTTTCTTTGCGGCACTCGGCAAGAATTTTGGAAACTTGTGCCAGAATCAAAATACCCAAAATCAAACTGATATCAGCATATCAAATAACCTCCATTTTTGGTACAACTTATAGTTCTGAGTCCTTGCATTCTACATTTAGGTTGATAGAGAATGCTAATCAACATTTAACTGAATGGCTATGAACTGCAACAACTCATTATATGCCATGTTTGAATAATTTTGCAAAACAATTAAAAGAAAAATCATTAAAACTATTTAAACTTTTTCTGGGTAAAAAGGGGCCTTCAAACTCATGTTTTTCAAATTTCAGTTTTTAACTCTATGTACAAAAGAGAATAATTAATATTCTTTTTACTAAATTGAAACTTTTTCTAAACGAAACTTTTTACTAAGCTTTTACTAAATTGACTGATTTTACTAACTTTTCACTAAATTGAAACTTAGAATTCACAAATAAGTATTTTGTGGCACAATAAAGTCCAATTTTAAAAAAAATTCTAGCCTTTTTTCAAAATGTTCCATGCGTATTCCATATCATTTAAAAATCTTTAATTTTTCAATATAAATTTATATAAATATAACTGATCATTGAATTTTTTGCATGAATCAACAGCCATATATAATTAATTTTTTTCATAATTCTACCTGTTATTTTGTTACGTTTCTTCATCTTTTGACTTAATTTCATGGTCTACAAATTTTAAAAATATTTGTAGTTTCAAAGAATAATGCACAGTTTACTGACAAATACATCATTTAACATTTCTGAGAAATTTAGAATTCAAAAGGAAAGGAATGCGCATGGATCGTTAAAAAAAATAGTAAAACAATCAGGTGGTCTCTTCTAACGAAACTACCGCTGGTTAACGTAAGATTATGTATCGTCCTCTTTTGTATGTATATATGTATGTGTTATGTACATATGTATCTATATATATATCTCTGAAATGACCCGAATTGGGTCATCTCTTGAAGAAACACAATAGAGGCCGAAATAATGCACTTCCAAATCATAAGAACAACTGAAGTTTATTCCATGAAAACAGCAACATGTTACTCGCATCGAAGCCAACCCGAGTCTATCGTAAGAGCGCCGAAAAACAATTAGCTCAGAGAGGTTGCCAGAATTGGCGGAGGAAGTTAGTGTGTGGAAAGGCGAGGAGTTTCGCCTAAGAGTAGAAAAAAGGGTTACCAGAACAGAGATAAAGTTCAGAATGGGCGATTATAGGTTGTTAGTAATATTATCACATATATGTACGTATGTATATATATACATATACATATATATGACAAAATTTTGACGCATTTTGGTACTTTTCTGTTTAACTGTTTACTGCTTGTCCAAGCCACCTCCATACTCGTGAGGCACTGATCTCTGTTGCAGATATTGGGAGTCAAGAGCACTGAGTAATTGATACGCTCCTGTTTCTTTCTTCGTTTTGCTTTCTTTCTTGTTGTTGTGTTTTCAGGAACTTTTTATCTTATTGTTTTCGTTTATTGTTTGTCATTATAAAACATAAACAAGCACATTAATCACTTTTATCACATGTATGTAAGGCGCTTGTTTGTGTCATGAACTAAAAACTAACCGATATTTTGAAATGTATAAAAATATGTAAGTGATTACGAGCAATTACATGTAAAATTTCATTATTTCTCATGAGATTTTTTTTTAAATACAACTTTACATCAGCAAATTATATACCTAGTGCCATATCTATAGTTCATTACATTCTTAAGGCTGTTTTTTTATCGTTTCCATAGAACGATTTTTCAGCAGTTTTTTTTACTTGGTGTCATAATAATTACTTGGTGATTTTAGAGTGTATAAAAATACAATTAATTCTACATTATATTTTCGACTTAAAATACATAGAAAAATGGAATAATTTGATCACAGTTTACTTTAAACCATTATCAGAATTATATAATAATTTTTGAAATGAAATAAAATTATAAATATTAAACTTTTTTTAGATAATCCTATTTGAATAAAAAAAATCAAAAAAGGATATTTATAGAGGTCATTTCCTAGATATCTAAATGTTTTGCAAGAAGATGAATGAACTGATGTTGCTTAATATCGAAATAAATCAATTATAGGCTCATGGATGAATGGATGCAAGAAATGGGTCATAAATCGAGTAACAATGACCTTTACATGAATGGCTTGGAATTCATCCAGATGCAATTTCCTAATCGCTTTTTAGAGGATGCCTGTAACTGTATCTGACTCTGCAGGCTCTTTTTCCTCCATTAGATCTCAGCATTTATTGTATTCATTGAAAAATAAAGCAATTAATGCGGATTGATGGGGAAAATATTCCAGAAAAAAATTTGAAATACGTCGGGAAATAATTAAATATTGAAGTAGACTAAAATTCTTGTAATTTGTCAAAATTGAATTAAAATAACGAGTTTAAAGAGTTTTTAATTTGTAGTACAATATATTTCTCCTTAAGGGGACTCACGACCCTTAAGTCGAGGAAATAAGGCATATTTTCATACTTTTTGACTCTTTGTAACTATTTCAATTTACTCCCAATTTTTCCAAATTTTATGTATATAATAAATTGATATATTGATTTTAATAAACAGATTTTCAACTCTCAAAATAATTTTAAACAATTTTTTTTCAATGCTTTAGATATACCTTGTTTTTTTTTAAGTATTTTTATTGTATACTGGCTTGCGCGAAGAACTATGAAATTAATTTTACACTTAAATGTATAATTCCTGTTTTATATTTAAAATAAATAATTCAAAATACAATTGAACATAAAACATTCAACATTAAAATATTTTTTCAATTTTTTAAAACTGCTCAAAATATACTTAAAATTTCCTTAAATTTTTTCCTTAATTTACCCCTGAAAAAATAACAAAATGTGCAGTGGTTGCAATAACTCTAGTTCAGACGCAATAAAATAACGTGATTATGCAGTGATAAAAATTTCATGGAATTATGTTTTATAGTTTTTGAGATATCAGTTGCGGAATGATGCAAAATTACATTTTGAGAAATATGATTTTAAAATTTTTCTTAGCATAAACTTGATCAGTAATTAAATATTTAGAATATGAATATCTCCGAAACTAAGCGGAATATTTTCATGTGGTTTGCTTCATTTTGTTCAGAAATAATCAGGCTTTAACATATATTTTTTTCAAACAATCGAATGTTTAAAAGATTTAAGGGTAGTGAGACCCCTTAAAATAAAATAAACTTTATTTTATTATTGTTTTACACTCCCCTTAAGTAACTGTGAGTCCCCTTAACTATCTGAAGTGGTAAAGTAAAATAAGCAGGAGTTATTTGATAATGCCACATGATGCTCTTTCAATTTTTCCATCCAGTTCAATTAGAACAAATATACTGAAAATAGAAATAGTATTTCTTCTTATTAAACATTATTAAATACCGATTGAGAAGAAACAGCCAATCAAGTATTTTTATTAAGGTAAAATTATTTAACTATGAGTATATGATATATAGTAAACATAGCTAAAAATGTTGATTACTTAAATTTTATAGATTTATGATTTCAACGCAAGTTACTATCGGATATTTTGAAGAAGAATCAGAAGGAGAAACAACGAGTTCATTCTCTTATGATGAATAACAATAAGACGAATGATCATATTATTAAAATATATTTTAATAATGCTTCGTTTTGCTTGCACAAATAGTTCTGAACATTTTACGGATATAAATGTATATATGATATATTATTATGTACTTTCATTCTTCATAATATTTCTTATAGTTCATTACATTATTTGGGGCAAATACAGCTTTCAGTCTTAAAGATGTCATGGTTTTATGTAGTAACAAAACCAGAAAAAAAATAATAATAACTTTCAGGGATTGGGGTGGGAGTAGAAGTTTGTTTTTGGTTAATATAATTGTGGTAATAATTGTATAGAGATTTCTTTTTTTGAGGGGGGGGGGCTAAACCCTTGTTTTCCCCTCACCACACTACATTAAAAAGTATGATTATAATTACTAAATGAACTCCCATACTTATAATATTAGTGCTAGTTTGGTCTTTTAAATTTTCCTATTTCCTTTCTTGTCATCGAGACCCTGTTTATAAAACATAAATAGGGGCCCGAAGAGACGCCTTTTCGAAGGAATCCCAAAACTATATTTTTTACAGTTCCTGGGCTATTACTAACGACAAAACATTAGCACTAGAACAATGAAAATAGAGGAGGTAATTGCGCAGTGAAATACTCGAAATTCTAGAGACTTACTGGGGACTAACAATTTGATACAATATTTACCAGTGGCTTAGTATTGTACTGTATCAAGTTTTTTAAATGAGCCAAGCGTGGTAAGTTTATTTTCTTAACACCATTTTCGGAAAAATTTCTTACTTTAAACCTTGGACAGCTCTAATGGGTACTAAACAGAAGAAATCATATCATGATTATGTAAGAATATGATGCTTCCTTACCAGCTACTTAAAAAGTAACGAAATGAACTGAGAAAAATGAGGATCTCGACGAAACCTATGTAAGCTGTCAGAAAAAGTCATGGCCATATAGACATGTTACGTACTTTAAGGAATATTTTCAAATTGAAAAGTAATGAATCTCCTAATACCAGAAATCTTTGGAAGTCTCTAGCTTAGGTAAAAGCTTATATCTCTTTACACCTTGCGGGTAGGTATACAGCTAGACTTCAAAATTATATTGTTTAACTAAGATATAACTTAAGGCTGTTATGTAATAACCCCATTGGATTCCCTCACCCCAATGTTAACCCATGGAGAAAATTTGTCCACGGATTACCGACTTGGATTCAAAGATCCTTTGAAAAATGTTACACCGACATAGAGAAAGAAATTTTACATTTTTCGTTTTTTAAAATGCAATTAATATTTCAAAATTTAAATTATTCGGGGGAAAATCTGGTATAGTGTGTTTTAAACGCTCCTAAATTCCTTCGGTGGACGAAATTTATAAAATTAATCCTGTAGCGCTTTGCAGAAAAGTTCAAGCTATCTGACAATACCAATTTTATTTGATTATCAGCATTTATGTACCTGTAAATAGTTGACAAAAATATATTTAAAATAAAAGAATTGGGGGCAGCGCTTAATCCCCCTATAGAGAGAGAGCCATTACAATCCCTCAAAATGTCAATACTAAGGGGGGGGTGGAATTCTCGAACTGTCAACTAGACTCCTCCCACCACAAGAGTCTGCAAGAAGAGGAAAAGGGAAATACGATTTTTTTTCTTTACAGAGCAGCCTTAAGCTTAATACTGTTCGTATACAGTCTAACAATACTAGTCACAACTTAGCTGCGAGACCATCCCGGTAAAAGTTATTGACAATAATGCACTGAATGATACTCGCTCTCGAGGGCGAAACCTTGTCCAATAGGTACTGATAAATCTGCAGGATATCCAAGTTACTTCATTTTTAATACTATTTTCGCCATTTAGGAAATCAATGGATGTGTTTGTATAAAATTGTATAGTGTTGTACTTCTCTTTTCTCAGGTTCTGACCATGCTGGGTGCTGCTGGCAGTCGTCACTGCCGCCGGCGATCGCTGAGTCCATGCGTTACCCCGGCTCCATCCTCCAGGAATTCCCTGACCCCTGCTGGGGCGGAGGAGCTTTTGGCGAGCAGGTCCAAGTCCCCTAATCGCCTGTCCATCCCTGATCTGCCGCAGGGAATGCAATTGAACAGGCGAAGGGCAGTGAATACAGGGGACCAAAAGACTTGCGCTCTTCTGCACACCAAGCTAAAAGGGATTGTCAATGATAGCTCGTGAGTACAACCATTTTTATTGTGTTTGTTCTATGGTAGCCTGTAAGCAATTATCGGAACAGTCCTATATCTTATATAAGGCACGCTCTACTAACGTCATGGAGAGGAAACTATACGAGCGATTAGGTTTTGCTGATTAGAAAAAAAAATACTTACACTTTAAAACCCTTTGAGGGGCACCGTTTGCACAGTTCAAACGGCTAAATCTAGTCTTTTTTTCACTTGCATTCGACGTATTCCAATAAAATGAGCAGAAAAGTGGCTAGTTCACCCATCTGTTGCCATTTTAAAGAAGTAAAGACATTTAGGAAGCTTTACTTGGAAAAATTTTCAAGATTTTTTAGGTTAAAAAAATCGGGAAAAAAATCTGCACCGTGCAAAATGTGGAAGTTGTTGCCCCTGAAAGGTTTAACCGGAAAATGGGTATTTCCATTTAAGATGACATTTCGTTTTTTTCTCCTTTTTCTGTCTATCTCATTTCAAATATTTATCGAGAAAATTATTGAATTTTTTTTCATTGCCTGATGAATTAATGATAATTTAATATTATGTTTTTAGATAACATACCAACGAAAAATATAATCATTTTTCTTGTTGGCTTTGACTTTATTTTGAAAAAGACTGCATCATTCCAAAAGGAAGTTTTAACCACCTATATCATTTGCCACCTTCAAGAAGAACCAAAAAAATCTGCATAGGTTGTTTGTTTACCGTGCTACCAGTATCTTATTTAAGGAAAAATCGATTCGTGGAGTTTGAAAATGAGTAACTTGATTGTACCCAGAATTTAATGACTGACTCTGAATGGTCAATGTAATTCCTGGTGTTGGGGATTGATTGACCATTCAAATTAGGGTCATCAATGCTGATTGATGCTAATTACCTGGGTACTGTGTTTGTTTTATTGATACAACACCCTTATTCATGGTTGACCTACTCAGATTTCAGCTAGCATGAGATGGTATCATGTTAAGCATCGTCAAACGGCCATGTTCGAAGCCACATGTTCAAGATCATTTTCGACATATTAATTACAACAAATCTTTGATCTTTCATATTATCTTACAAAAACGTTTTTTAAAGTATTTTAATAACATCTTATGTGTGCAGAAAAATTATTTCTCCAAAGTTGACTGAAAAGAAATCAATATTTTTACTCCGTACCTTGTAGCTATCGATTTGTGACATTGTTTTCCCAATTTCAAATAAGTTTTATGATTTTTAACGTTAGTATTTTTAAAGTTAGTATAAAAATGGCTAGAAAAGGAAAATAATTTTCCACTCCCCTAAAATTATCCATGGCTGAAATTTGTTTTTACGTTTCACAAATGACGCCAAATAATAGACAAAAATGCGTTTTTCTTTTTTTTTTACACATTCTAGTAGTAAGTAAAATTTCAACAATGGAAAAATAGGGTTTAACGGGACAGCATCTGTATAGAGAAAGCTCCCTTTTTCGTTACTCTAAACAAAACTTTTTTCTGAGTTTTCTTGGAAACATTTATGAATACTTATTATAAACAACATGTATTTTCTGAATTTTTTAACTCTGTATAGTCCATTTCTATATTTTAAACTAAATTTTTAGTCCTTCATTTAATTTCTGAATTACATAAACAATAATATAAAAGTAGCTTTAAAACAATGGAATTATATTTATTTAGATGTTAACTGCTGCTAATAATATTGCATGGGACACACCTAGAGAGCGGGCATCTTATGCAAAGGCTATTATCTCTGACTTTCCGGGTAATGTGGATTTAGGTTTTGCCTTTTTTATGGGCTTCTCCGCTCACCTTGCCCAACAATTTTGAAGGAACTCCATTCCAACTTTAGAATTAACCTAAATTTTTATAATTAATTGGTAAGGTGCTGTCAATCTACCCTGCAAAGGAGAAGAATAAAATTCTCCTCTAGTTGTCGTGCAAAATTTTGATTGCCTTACTTTCTTTGTGGACTGGACCTCGTTGTCTCCAGGAATAGAAAAATTGATGTGACCGATCTCCAACTCTCCCGGTAGCCACGTTTTGCGTAGCCTTTGTTATGGTTTAGCGTTTGATAAGGGTTCCTTAACGTGGCATACCAGACAAATACAATAATTTCAATAAATTCACTGTTCAGCCTTTCGGCATACAGAACATCTGAAAGCTAATAGCTCGACAGCAAACCTGCTAAAGAGCCCCAATTGGTAGCACTGGACAAGTCAAACATCTGTCCAGGCCAAACACCACAATAAAACTCTAAACTCCTAGGGGAAATCCCCAAGTAGTTACAAAATTGCTTATATTGCCAAATTAAATAAATAAGTAGGTATTCAAAAATTAGGTACAATTTTTGCTGTTATACAAAGCATTTTCAACATTCTTCTGCTGACAAATATCCAAACAGAAGTATCCACGTACAACTACACATTTCAAGACAAACTTATAACTACAATACATTTCCACTAACAACTTAAATATGTTTAAAAATTGACATGCACAATTACAATACAATAAACACACATAAAGACATTAACAACTTCATATAGCAGCGTATAAGTATTTACAAACATACATGTATCCTTTTGCAAAACAAAATTCATATAGCTAACATTAACAATTTCCAGTACCATAACACATACTTAATTGCAATAATACTTAATTTTCTCACATTATACAATCATATCCTCTTTTCATATATATCTACATTCATTTACAATATTACAATAAACAAACAGATATCACATAAGTACAAGTATTCAGTCACAATCCAAATTCTTACAATTGACATTCAATAGTTATGTAATATACACACACTAACAAATTCAAACAGCGAAGTGCATTTGCATAAGAACATCCATAATGCAACTAATCACTTTTTTACTATAAAAGTCCGTGAATAATTTGTGTTTATCCCAATTTATAAAAATAGAAGGCCTATTCTTTCTGAGCTCAACAAATAACGTGCAATCCATTATGCAATGATTTACAGATTGTTCATCCCCACAAGGGCGACAACTACTTTTATTATGGAATCTATTCTGATAAAGACCGAAACAACCATGTCCGGTGATTGCTTGGTTCAATTTAAAGTCCGCGCTTAACCGTTTTAAGCTAACCTTGGGATATATTTCTTATCAAAAACAGTATATTTCATATCTTCCTACATTTGACCTGTCCCACCTATCTTGCCAGTCACGAATGGCCCTTGTAGTTATGATAACAGACATTTATTTTGAACTAATGCTGCCCGTTATTTACTTAAAACTAAAACTGGGGGGTTATCATTAATATTATGTTAAAAAAAACATCAGTTTTTGAAAAAATAAATTGAATTAAAAAAACTGGTAACTTGGAAAATTGTAATTACTTAGTTTAAAAATTCATAGAAAAATTCCTTGGTAATGAGATAGTGAGTGTTTTAAACAAAATAAATAAATAAATAATAAAATACGTCACGTTAAAATTTTGGAATTTAGGTAAATTTGGTATTTATAAAGTTGGTAGGAATTTTTGCTTGGTTTAAATATTATTTAACGGGAAAATGAAAGAGCAGGTTGTCTCATGCTTAATCGCTCCTTTTTATTTTTTTAAATTTCTCTCCTATCTGACTTTAATAAAAAATGCATAGAAGAAGAAAATTTCGCTAATTTTATCAGATTTAGAGTTTATTCGGTGATAAATTCACTCTACAGATTTTCTCAATATATTGATAATTGATATCGACAAGAAAGTGAAATGGTTCATGGTGAGTTATTCCATGATTGCAAATTAAATATGCAAGGAGAATACGTGATACGTGAAAACTAGTTTGTATAATTTCAAGTTAGATAAGTGATTACAAATTAATTATAGGAAAAAATCAAAATAATACTGCTGATGTCATAAAAGTTTAACAAAATGTCTAATAGATTCATTTCCATAATTATGTAAAGATATGTTTGTAGGAATTTGAAGTATGTTATAGCCATCTCATAAATCTTCGGTATATTACTGAATAGAGCTGCCATCTATGGAGTAAAGTGAACTTTAGTATCTTCTGTTATTTGAAGACTGAGCAGTTTGGGAAAAAAAAACGTATTTCATCATTGATTTTTATCCAAAATAGATAATACTCATAGAAAGTCCTTATAATATATTTTAATAAAAAAAAGTGTTACATTTCATTTAGTTTTCAATTTAATAGGTGAAAATATATGTAAAAATATGATAGTTGTAATAAGGAAATGTTTTGTGAAAAGTATTTGATACAATTATTATTATATATATATATATATATATATATATATATATATATATATATATATAGATAGATAGATAGATAGATAGATAAATAGATAGATAGATATAAATTAAGATCTAACATTTATCACTACAATTTCTCATTCTAATTCACCTAACCATAAGTACAGAAAAAAGGATCAATTTAAAAGTGTGCCTTATACTTGGTCTGAAGGAGTGTGAAAGCTATAAACATTAGGTTTTATAATAAATTTATGACAAATTTCTTTTTATTTCCACGTGTGTAAAATGCTTGCATAGTTTTATGTTATCGATCGATAACCGTTGTTTAAGCAAGCGTTTCATAATTTGATTGTCATCAGTTATGGAAGTATTGTTCTAAAATTATGATGTAACGAACTTTCATTAAGGTTTAATTTCTTTTGTTAAATAAAAGCTCCTACAGAGCGTTAACTTTGAATAATTATGAGACAATTTTTACGACTAGGAAAAAGCTTCATAAAAATGTTGGTTTTTCAAAGGTTTGCCACGAGTGTAGTTTTTTAAAACATAAGGGCGGGTCTTGTGTGAAGGGAATCAAAAATTTTATGAGAAATTAAAACGTTTTAGGGTAGGAAAAATTTTACGAGAAATTAAAAATTTTGTCGAGAAAAGAAAATTTTTAAAGTAGCACTCTTATTTTATAGTTAGAAACTAGAATATAGTTATTTTCAGAAAAGAATCATTGTTATTTTTTCTTTTAACTACATATGGAAAGCAAAAAATTTAAATCTACGAAATTATTTGAAATTCTTTTTGTGAAATCGGATATCCTTTAAATATTATTTTACCAGTTTTTTTCATTACTGGTGCATATTTGTGCACATATAATAATGCATATTCATAAACACATATAAATGTACTTTATTAATTTTTTGTTTTTTGATATTTTTTTATTTTAACAATCGTGCCTAGTACGATATAAATTAAATTTTACTAACGTAATTGGTGAATTCACTTAAATAATTTATGACCTAGTATTTTAAAAATTGTAGTAAAGTTTTGAACTTTTTTATTTTCGTGAAATTATATTTTCACGCCTTGAGTTAATTTGAGTTAGCATATTTTCTTTAACTGCGATTTTTAATTGAAACTACGAGATATCCTTGAATAGTGTCTAAACACATGGAAATTAAATTAGCATTTATATCCAGGAAAAGAAGCTGTGAAAAAGAGAAAAACACAAAGCGGAAGAATTAAACATTTTTGAAAAAGAAATGAAAAAGAAATAGTTTAAAACCAAAGTTTGAAAAAAATACTTTTAGAATGAAACGGAATCATTAATTCTTAGAGAGAAACTAACAGGTTTTAAAAGCAATAATTTCGTGACTATTTTAAGTGCGGGGAGTTAAAAATTTGAATGGTATATTTTTAATTTCCAGTAAGATTCGAAGTTACAGCTGTTTCATTTAATAATGCAGATTGTTTACCGAATTGAGAGAATATTTTGGCTCAATATGACAAAAGAAATTCATGGCTAATTCTCCACTGAGTTGAAGTAATTAATACCCGTTTATTATGCTATCTTGAGTCGCGGCATTCTATGGATTCAAAAATAAAAACCTAATTTCCTATAATCTGCATCATATTACATTATCTGTTACGTCCAAGAATAATAATTAGAATTTTTCTCAACAGGAAATATTGCATTACACATAATTGAGAGGTTCAAATTATTCACTTTTTTATTTTGCTGATTTTCTTTCATTTAAAGTAAGTAGAAAAAACATGAATTTATGAGAGTGTATACTATTTTTTATGCATCTCTTTATCCTTTGTATCTTTCTCTTGTTTTACATTTTGTTTTACTGTGTTAGTACTCTATTAAATGTTTTACTTTTCCGTGTGAATTATTCAACAATTTCCGCTGTATACTGTGCAAATGCCTCACAAGTGCCTCCGCATAGTTGGAGGCACTTTTCTGTGCTTCTTATTTTCCGTCTCTTACATTATTCACTTTCTAATTTCATTATCTTCCAGGTCTTGCCTCATCGTAACTTAACAACTCTTTCGTTTGGCGTAATTACCTTGCTCCTGTTTTTGTTATCGTGATATTTTTCAAAGCTTTAAGACTGTGTGATTAATTTTATGCACTGGCCTTGCTTCTTTAGTATACTGAAGATGGATTCCTTTTTGTATTCATCTGCTTATCTTCTTTGATGACAATTAATTTTGGTTTAAACAATTTGACAATTGAGAACCCTCTATCTTTTATGGGGTATATTTATTCATTCTCAATAAAGAATATTTCAAAGAGTGTCTGCCCATAATGGAAAATGACAAATATTTCCTAAATATTTCATGTAAAAATTAGTTTTTCAGGGGTCATTGAACTGGTAGTCGAAAGAAGCATTTAAACGTATTTCCCTAGTACATAAAATTTTAGCAAGCATTTATCTTAGAAGAAAAATTAATTAAAGATATACTATTTATGTTTCATGGGCAACAAACCTTGGAAACATCATGTTAAAGTTATTCACAAACAGGAATCTTCTTAAATCAACTTTTAAGTACGGATACCTAATTATAGCCTCTTTCTTCAGTATTATAGTTGGTAAAATCTATTTTTCCTACATCTTAATAAGAGGTAATCCGCTTTAACAACGATTTGCTGTAGTGTAGACTGCAGCTGGTTTTGAAATATCTACATTACGCTGCCATCCATTATGCATCAATGATTTCAGAGGCTACTCATCAAAACACACGAAACATTGACTAAAATCCCATAAGTTATAAGCTGAGAAACGAGAGGCAAACGATCTGAAATAAAAACTCATTTGATAATGTAAAGTAAAGAAAATGAGCAGAGGAAATCAAAAAGATGTACTGCCGCATACTGCGGTTAATGAGAGCGTTTAAAAAGTTTTTTGCTTGTCATTTTTGCTAAGCCGTCAATAATTTACAATATTATCTACATGGGGAAGGAAAACAAATTTTAAATCTAAAATTCTTTCTGCAATGAAACACAAAAATTCTCTCTGCAATGGAATACAACTTTATGCAATGAAACTAGTATGAATAATTGTGTGCATAGTTTCGGATTATGTATTAAAGTGTTATGTTTTTAAAACTTTGCTTTAACTTTTTAATATATGTATGTGTATGCGAGTGTGGGTAAGAAAAGTTGCTGTAAATGCATGAGATAAAAATCCGATAGACTTGAAAGATTTCTTCGTTTAAATAAAATCAGTAACTGAATTCTTTCCTATTTTTTTCCATTTTATTTTATGCACCAAACTCCAAACTGAATGTCAATAATTAAACATTTTTTAGGGAATTGGAACGAGCTCACAAAATCTAATTGGGGAATTGATATGAATGTCTAAATTACACTTGAAAGTTATACTGCTTTAAAAAATTACGCATTATGCAAGCTTCTTTAACCTTACATAATGAGTTCTCTATGACTTGAAAAATATCTTAGTATCACTGGCTTCTCATGCAAATTATTCTTTCTGAATCTTCTCCAGATATTCTTGTTTCACTTTTTATGATGTCTGACCGTATTAGGAATGAACATAGAGTACAAAGCTATGTCTTCAAGAAAAAGGACAATAAATAATTACAAGATAAAAGAACTTTTTATACACAATGTTTTTAAATTCTCTGTCGGATTATATAAACTTCACAATTCTATGTATAAATAGATACTTTTAAAAATTTTTTTTGATGAATTATCCCATCAACTTAAAAGAAAATGATCAAATACGTAATAAAGAGGTATCAAATGCGTAATCAATCGTTTAGCTCGGGAATTGCGAGCGTGACTTGCGTTTAACTTTTCGTTCCCTTCACGGCCGATAGATGGCTGCACCATTCTACAAAACAAAATTAACTGAAAATGAATCCAAATCTGCTTAAAGATGGCTAAAAGTATTAAAATAATGTATTGTCATCGGGTTCTGAGCTATTCTAAAAGTTTCAAATATCTAGCTAGTCGGGAAGTTAGTTAAAAATCGATTTCAAGATTTGTACTGGACAAACACACACACAAACAAACAAACAAGAAAGCAAGTTAATAAAAACATGGTAAAAATTAAGTGTAATGAAAACTATTTAGCAACAGGGTATAATGTAACACCATACCCAGGACGTAACTAGAGAGTTGTAGAAATGTATACTGCCCGAACTAAGAACTCTCTTTGTAACAACTTGTTGTATAAGGGGTTTATTTGATTCTGCAAGTTATTGTAAAATTTTTCCGAGTATCGGAAAAATTATTCCTTTTTCTTCCTTAATAGAAACTAAGCACATTCTTATTGATCTTAATCTTATTGTCTACAATTTTGTTACGATGTTTACATTACAAAGTAGAAGTTTTGCAACATCAAATAATGTTAAAGTTTAAAGTTTTATTTTTCCAAAACAAAATTTCATTGACTTGTAGTAAAATTCTGAGCTTACATTCTAGAAGTAAAGATTAAATTCTTTATCGGATGATAAGCAGGCAAATGAGCAAAAATTATGAATCCAAACGAAAAGTACTTTTAGAAACTACTTTTGAAACAATATTAAATCTATTCTCCTGTCACTTTTGAGAAACAAGCTGTTAATTTTTTCCATCTGTAACTCCTACTTAGGAAGTGAAAAAATCTAAATTTAATATCCTTTTCTTCTCTTATCTCAATGAGTATATAGAGGAATAGAAACTGGAGGTTTAGTTTTAAAGAATTGTCTCTTTTTTTTTTCATTTGATCGAAGATTGAAACTTCAAAATTTGATTCTTACTCATATTTTCAATAGTACAGGACACCTTGAATTTGTACTTTTTCTTAACCTGAGTTTCATTCCAGACGTTCGTGCTCCGACTTTTCTTTTATTAAACTAGTTTGATTGTTCTCTTGTTCGGAAATTAAACGGGAAAAATGAAAAGTAGAATTCTCCATTTAAAATAAAATACAAAGGTGTTATGCACTGACATCCAGTTAAAACAAAGACGGAAATTTAAAAAAATAGTTCTCTTTGTGAAACAAGAAGAGAGAACAATCTTCCATTGTGGAGCACTTTTTCTTCAACACATAATCTGAACTAGTACAATAGATTACCCTTTAAACAACAGTTAATTCCGGTAAGCGAGTTTCGTGTGTTTCGAATCAGAGATCAGCTGAAAACAAAAAGAAATAGTGGAGGCTAGAGAATAAAAAAAAATTGAAGTTCCTATTCTAAAGTGCATAGATATTTATCGGATGAAAATAATCTGAGTTTAAAAATTAAGCACTCGAATAAATTCAAAAAGAAACCCAGTTTTATGATTTATGTCATTCAACATTTTTCAACAAATGACATTTGTGTAATTTACGTGAGGAATAAGTTGTTAGTTTATGAGCATACATTTTTAAAACCTAGTTTATGAAGATAAAGTTTTTTAATAGGCCATTGGAAAATAGTGCTTTAAGACAACAAAATGCGTTAAAGATATATAGGCCCCAGGGGAGGATCTATAATTGGAAATATTTACACTTGCAAAGAAGAAAAAAATTGGAAAATTCCACAAATGTAAATTCTGCATGGTTTTCAAATTTATAAAATCCTGAAATACTAAATTAATGCAGGAAAACAGGCTCTGTACTTTTACCTCTACAATAACGTCATTGAGAGGTGAGCAAAGTACACGAACAAGCACTTCTTACCAGAACCCACTTTTATATCAGACAAAGTTCTGTTTTATTCTCTGTCTGAATTTCAGGCAAAAGGTATTCAAAATCAAACCCAATGAGAGCATAAGTCGCTACTTATGTCGATGTCTACCCAAGACTGTTAGATGCAGTGATAGAAGATGGTGGTTGTACATATGATGATGGTGCATATAATAACATAAAAAGGGAAGAAAGCTTTGGGTATCGAATCTGACTATTGAGTTGAACATTCTTTTAAGAAAATTAATTCACTCAAAAAAAATAAATATATAAAAAAACTTTGTCTAGAACAGCCAGAATTAAGAAAAAATTTCCTTAAAATTAAACATATCGATGCGGAAATGATAAATCAGGTTCTCGGATGTATCAGGTTCTACAATCAGGTACATGAAGATATTGACAGATCTGAAAGATTGTGGTTTTATGCATTTTATCATTATCCACAAAATGTGTTTTAACGTAGGATTACGTTCCTTCATAACGGTCCTCCAGAAAGCAAAATTTAAGATGTCCTGCGTCGTGAGTTATAATTTTGGCAGCGCACCAAACCCAGTCTGTATCGCTTGGGCAAGCAGTAAACAGGTAAACAGAAAAGTACCAAAATGCGTCAAAATTTTGACACATATACCTATATATATATATATATATATATATATATATATATATATATATATACAAGAGAGGTAAGCAACGATAAGTAATCCTAAGTCAATAACTCGCGGCAGTTTCGTTAGAAGAGACTACCTGAATTTTTTTTTCCCTGTTTAGAAGTCACATGCTTTTTTTTTATTTTTTAACCCAATATTCTGCTCTTTGTAATCATTGTACGGTGTAGAGTTAAAATTTTTGGAATTATACTAATGACTTTATTTAATGAAAGTACTTTTTATTGTAGTCTAAAGTGCAAAAAATACTAAAATACCAAAGAAAATAATGCAAATTCCTAAACTATTTCATGATTTCTTATTGCATGAAAAAATATAACTTCCCTTTTTTTTACTGTACAATCATATGCTTATGATCATTAAATATGATATCATTCCAAATAAAGGGTTTATACAGGATCACTAGTGTCACCAGTGGACTCGATGGTATAAGCAACTCGTAATATTAATGTAGACACAGATTATTGTCTATTTTACATCTCGTTTATTATAAAATAAATATCTAGACTAATAATAACGTACACAAGTTTGATCCGAAGAACTCTGATAACATTATTGATAGCGGGGTTCATAATAACAGTTCAATCTGGACTTTACATCTTTCTTTATTCCCTACGCTCTCCCGTACCTCAATCTTTCATCATGGTCCAGTCTAAAAAAAGCCCTGTCTAATAGTCTGTGATTCATTTATACCCTTTTCCTCTTTCTAGAAGGTTCCATTCTCTCAATGTGTCTGATGCAATTCCCTAACAAGGGGTTTCGTCACCTGGTCACCTCCCTTTCTTTTTTGTCAGCCCGACACCCCTGGCCTTGCATTGTCTCTTTGTGCTTTGATGGTCTTTTCCTAACGAATGACCCTTTTTTCACTTAGGGAAGTGTGCGCCGCACCATAGTCTATTTAACGGGCTTCCTGATTCCTTTAACAAAAAGTCACATCTGTACTAGATTTCCCAAAGTTAGGATTCAGTCTGTTTTCATACTATGTGAGAGTCTGACAACTAGTAATTGAAAAAAATATACCAAATTTACAAAAACTACTAAACAAATATTATGAGTAATGAAATAGCAAAGGCGACCTTGTTTTTTGTAACTTATATAAACCTCAGATTATATATGTGAAAGAAAAAATCTTATTGATATTTTCATATTAACACTAATTAAGCTCTCCCAAAGGTCATTGTAAAATCGCTTCGTCCGTACCACCTAGATGTACCATGTACATTTAAATTATTTAGCATCGTATATCTTCAATTCTCAAATTCAGTTATGTAGAAATTTTCGCTCAGAATTTTTCTAATAAAATATCAGTTAATGCATATTTTTGACTTCTATGTTTTGCCTATGCTGCTACACGTTTAAAAAAGAGCGTGTATTTTTTTTTTGAAATTTTAAATTTTTCTGTGGTTATTTTTATCCTGGAGAATTCATCTATTAACATCTATCGCTATAAAATAAAATTTGCCTCTTGATAACAATAAATTAAAAGCAAAAGCGCTTTGGAAAACACAAGCTTTTTATTTTAAGAGCCATTTTCAAACGCAGAAAATATATTGAAATTGATATATTTTCTGATCTATGATATATCACCATGATAAAATTCTCGGAAGGTTTTTTGATATCAGCTCATGTACGTACTACCTTTTAAGATGAGGAAAAATTTCAAATACGAAATGAATTAAGGTGACAATGGACCTTCAGATTGACAAATATATGTCCCCAAAACGATTTTTTTTCTTTCAGAAAATGATTCTGCAACTCATCAGCTTTAAATTAAAAAAAAAGTATGTTGATCCGATCATTATTAACCGAGTTATAAGTATTTTTTTCAAACGTAAACAATGGAAATGTTTGTCAAATTAAAACTTTCAACGTCATTTTCTCAAAACAAGTTTTCATGTCGTTTCGGTAAGTTCAAAATGTTCCATGCGTCATAATTTTTCTTGAATTTTCATGAAATTTCGTAAAATGATTATTTATATATATTAGAATAAAATTTAGTAATCAATTCATTATACTATTTAAAAACAATTTAAAATTTTTACAATAAAACAAAATTTTTTGATAAAATTTTGCATAAAATGACCTATTTTAATCGATTTCTTTTCTAGTTTTTATAAATATGACTGTAAATCAAATATTGCTACTAACTTTTATTATAACTATATAAAGCTAGCTTAAGAGAGAAAATGAGATATCTGAGATAAAAATTAATGCGCATGGAGCATTTTAAAATAGAGTAATTAACAAACCGATTTTAATTAATATCTTAATTAATTACATTGTGATTTTTCTATTTAGAATTTCCATCTCTAAACAACACTGTATAAGTATACAAAATTTCATAGCAATTGGTTAATAAATAAAAAAAAAGTTTTTTATGGTCCATTGACGCCTTAAAAGGATTAAATTTCGTACCTGTATACTGAATAATTCTCTGAACTAGGTCAATAACTGGTAGCTGCTTATGACGCCACAAACTCTAACGCAGCTGATATGCAGATGTTCTCAATGTATTTCTAACAATGTATTCATAAGAACAAATAGAAACCCCCGACGAATTGTACGATGAATTGGAAACAAGAGAGGATTTCAGAGGTACATTAAGGGTCCGTTAAAATTTGTGTAAGTTTGCCCGTTAAAGTTTGGATCAAAAACTCTTAATGATAAAACAAACCTACAAGTAGTCGTAATTGATATTCCATATGGCAAATGACAGGAAAATCATTATCGGCATTTAAGAATAGAAGAAAGGACATACGGCAGGAAAGGTAAATTTGAGTTTCAATGTTCAGTGACATGACAGGTAGTTGGGCTATTGTTGATAATTTATGCTAAAATTTCACTGCTTAATTTAAATGAACTTGCATTACTGTAAATAGCAATGGATTTTTTTCTTGGAAAGAATAAACAAAATCTCTATTTAATCAATTATGAAAGAAATAATTTTGCTTCACCACACCGAATATTTTAATTCTCTACAGAAGTCAATCTGTATTGAGAAACATAGAAGACTTGTAATAATGTAACTCGTGAATTGGCACGGAAAGCACCCCGTCTCTACAACTCTAAAATTATACAAAGCACGCCTCTGAAAGCACTCAATCATTTCGTTCATTTTTTAATTTATAATGCTCCTTGCAAGTAGTAACTGACGTTGTTTTTTCTTTGAGTAACTTCACACTCTGGCTCATTTCCATTTTAAAAATTATCCATGTTATTTTCATCAAACTGAAGGAATCTAAGGATTTGCAGAGATGTGAAACAAAAGCAACTAAAAAAACATTGAAAAAAAGTAGCAACTTTAGATTAGGGAAAATGTTTCAAATTTTGCGAGGAGAAATTTCAAAATTGAAAATACCTACTATCACTGTAATAGGTCAGGTAATAATGCCTTCTTCGAAGTTAGGAGACACAAGTATTAAACTCGGGAACTCCTGGAAGGTAATCTTAACAATGGATTCCAACCAGTTAAAAAGGATGACGATTGATTTCTAGGCAAACATACGACAGAATTGATGGAAAATAATTCAAGGTCTTCGGAAAAAGTTAAAATAAAGAAATAAATAAAGCATTTACAATCAACATCCTCTTTTAATTGATTAAAAATGCAAGAAGAAAAAAGGAGTTAATAAAGAGCTTTCAAAAATAAAACCCCCATTTCTGGGGAATAACAAAGTTGGTATAGAGCCAACATTGAGGCCATTTTCTAATTTTGGGGTCCTGGCAGGTGATTTTAACTTAAGGAAGAGGCAACTACATGGCAAAAGGCAAGAAAACAACGCAAAAAAGGTACAGCACTAAAGTGCAGTAACAGAAACAACCTTTTTAGAGGTTTTAGAGACAAGAGAATTAATCTGTGGACTGTTAACAAAATTATTAAGATTTGATATGTTAAGCTCAGAGCATAAGGATTTGATATCTGAGAGGACGTCACGAATTTTAATGAGTTTTGATAAAGTGTCATGAAGGTTTCCCATTGAATCCACATTATTAGATTGAGAATTGTGGTTGAGGATTTTGAGTAGGTTCATTAACTGTGGATATAATTAGATTTAATGGCTTGGCTATAGGAGAAATTGGGAGAAGTCTGACTGAAATCAAACTGATTACCGGTATTGACAGGGGTATGGAAATTAGAAGGAAAGTTACTAGCTATAATGGATGTTTAATTGTTTTGGAGAATACCGCAATAACTATAATTGTCTATTTGTGTACTTAAAAAAAAATTATGGTCAAGGTAGTTAATTTTGGGTGTGTGGCCAATACAGAACTCATTCAAATACTACCTGATTGCTTGACCAATTAATCTCATAATTTTTGATTGCGTTGTGTTTTTAAAATAATATAAATCATCTGATTGAAATTATAATGGATAGATTTATTAAAGCAAAACACATAACTAATTCATAACAATACACATCACATTTGCTATATTAACTACCTTAATTAGTCCTTATACTTTTAAATATACATTGAATTTCATTTTCCTCAATTAAATATGGGTAACTTATTCATCATCGATGCTTTTATCAATGAGGTATTATACTAAACACATATTTTTATAATTCGACTTAGCACTAGTCATTTTTAACTCTGGTAATATTTAATTAACTATGGATGAGAAGTAATCAGGCAAACACTGAATTGTGGGATCAATAATGAACTGCCACACGTACCTTCACTGACGTTATTTTTCAGTTGTAAATAGCGGCACACGTCTTGAATCACGTCGTACATCAATCGGCTAAGGTTCAGGCTGGGTGGTCGGCGGGCTGCTGCTATCGGGGCCGGCATTCATTAGGTCCCTTGGGAGATGGTTCTCATTCTATGGCGTACGGTTAACTGTCGGGACTCGCCTCCTTCCACGATCAATCTATCATTCGTCTGAGCAGGGCTATCATCAAGTTTCTGGATTCTCAGTTCATCTTTTCTAGCCAAAACATTCTCCTTCCCTAATCTTTATCTTGCTTCTTTTTATATCTTTTCCTTCCGTAACTAAACTCCTCCTATTTTCTTTCGATTGGACCATTATTTTTTCTGGAAGCTTCTATCCCGCCCTGCTGAAGGCGTGTCTCATCATCTCATTATCACTACTTTTCTCGGGACTACATTTGATCTTTTTCCGCTGTCATCCGCTTAAGAGTTCTTATTATCTTGGCTAAGTCATCGTTATCTTCCTTGCCCCTTTTGTTCATTTGTTGCATACATTCGCACATCTTCCTTTGATGTTTGTTAAACCGTGCCCCTCCATCATTATTCATCCACATCTGTAATGTGTGTGATCTCCTCGCGATGTGTGTTCCATCCTGTAATTGGTTTCAACCGCCTGCTTCTTTTGAACTTTTTTTTTTCTTCGATTATCCATTTCCTGTTTTCATCAATATCCTGTCTTAACCTCTTTTACGGTCTATTCTTTCTCTCCTGTTCGTTTCATCTTCGGTCATCTTTTAAAGGTTTGTTTATTATTCTTTTATTCCATACAATGTCACTCTTTAACCGTGACACTAACATTGCCGCATCTTTGATAGTTTTAATTCGATTTTTTAGTAATTTAATCTGTATGGGGTTGGCACTACAACTACGATAATTGGCAGGATGATCTTCATGGCAGTTGGCATATTTAGCAGGTGTATCCAGAGATTTTTCACATTTATTAGTGAGGCGAGGACCGGCGCATTTTATACATACAGGTTTAACCTTTTCCTTACGGGGTGGGATAGCATGTATCCCAAGAATACGAGCCCAAGAATGAATATATATATATATATATATATATATATATATAGTTATATATATATATATATATATATATATATATATATATATATATATATATATATATATATATATATATATATATATATATATATATAATCCCCTTAATAGCTGTTCTTACGAAGGGGGTATGAAATTTCCTGTTCTAAAGAGGGAAATGGAAAAATGGGCCCCGTAGTCAAAAGGTTAAGCTGACAAATGTCAGAGGAATGATTAAACTTCTGGCAGTTGTATCATTGTTTAGGTCCGTTTGCTTTATAAGCTTCAATTTTAACCAAGAATCCGAGAAAATGTCTAAGTTTGTAGATATCTGTAATATTTTCAGTTTGATTTAAGTTACAAAGAAAGATAGGAAGAGGATGTTTGGTTTTAAATCGTCTAAGTTGAGCAACGCGTTGAACGCTAAATCCTAAAATAGTTAATTGACCTTTGACTTCTTCAATCAAGGTGTCGGGAGGGATTCCTTTAATCAAAAGTTTAAGAAGTCGCTCCGTTTTAGAATTTTTTCCAAAGAATTCGATGTGCGAATCAATTAAAAATCTTTGAATTAATCGAAATTGATCAATAGTTTCTGGCATGAATTTCAGAAAATTACCAGCGATAGATTTGGGGAGTTGAGTTTTCGCGATGTTGTAAATTTTGTTCAGGATATCTTTGTATCTCTCCGCCATCTTGATAAAAAAAATGGCTCAGGTTTTCGCTCTCGCTTAGCAGGGGTATCAGAAGTAGCAGTAGGAATTTCTTCGCCACCACAATCCACGTCAGCACTTTCCTCAACAAGGGAATCAATTTGATTTGAGATTGGTATAGGTTCGTTAACGTTAGAGAGATCGGAATCGCGAGCAACTCGCTTTAGTTCAGGTTCAACCTGATCTAGAGATTTAGTTTTATTCTTTTTAGTTTTGACAGTTTTAAAGTTGCTAGCACGATTACGTTGGAAAATACTTTCAAACTAACTTTTATAAAGAGAGCTAAGGTGATCATTAAGTTTAGAAAGATTATCAGTATTTGTCTCCTTCACAAAAAATACAATATGACTCCACGTACCTATAAGAAATGCCTCCAGATCAGGTGCAGTTCGATTCTTCCAAATGTCATCGATGCAAAATGCAACATAGTTGATGTCACGATGAACCTCACGGAAAGCATGTAAGTATTTGGCAATCTCTAAATACTTGATCACGTCAGGCATTCGCCGCGGTACAAAGCTGTCTGGATCAAGATTCTCCATCGCTCAGTAGGCAATGTGTATTTCCCCAACCGATAACAAACCGAAATGAGGTAACGTTAGGCATGTACGAAGACAAGCAGTAGAAACTCTCGCCGTGTGCGGGCGGACATTGTCTTGCTGAAATTTAAGCCCAGGATGCCGTGATAGTAAGAGCAACACAACGGGGCGTAGAATATCGTCGACGTACCGCTGTGCTGTAAGGGTGTCGCGGAGGACAACCAAAGGGGTCCTGCTATGAAATGCAATGGCACCCAGACCATCACTACTGGTTGTCAGCCCGTATGGAGGAAGACAGTCAGGTTGGTATCCCACCGCTGTCTGGGCTTCTCCAGACACGTATTGGCTAGTTATCGGGGCTCAATTCGAAGAGAGACTCATCACTGAAGACAATTCTACTCCAGTCAGTGACATTTCAGGTCGAATGTGCCCAACACCAAACGGGCTTGTCGGTGTACAGAGGTCAATGGTAGTCTGCGGAAGGGGCGCCGTGAGCTCAGCGCCCTTTCTCTGAGCCGCCAATGAAGGGTACTTGCAGTGACCGAAATACCAGTTGCACGTAGGATCGATGATAATGATGAATCTGGGGCTGTGAGTGCCGCTCTGACGATTTCTCGGTCTTCACGTTCTGTCATGTCTCTAGGCCGACCGCTTCCTTCTTGACGCTGTTTTTGGTTATGGTTCACCCATTCGTGCCAACATCGTCTAATAGTGGCATCGCTCCTATCCAAATGTCGAGAGATTCGCCGATTGGACCAACCGGCTTCTTTGAGCCCAACTACACGTCCTATCTCAAATGTTGACATCTGCGCATATTGTTCGCGCCCCTGTATGCGAGGCATAGTTACTGTCTACCTGAGTACACGGAGTGAAATTCGCAAAGAATTTATGACCTGAAATCGAAATTTCTCCTCTTTAATATCCTACCAGTTGCGCAGTAAAGATGCTCTTCAGCGTCACATGTTCATTCATTGGTCGCCAAACTTTAAATATTTGCATTTTCCTTCGAAACCTGTATGCATATGAATTTTTGTCCAATTTGCATTACCTCTAATTGGGGCGTCGCTTTTTTTAAGAGTGTATTTCTATTTTGTCTTAAATATGAAATTTTTAATTCGATCTAAAATTATCTATAGCGAAATCTTGTTCTTCAGTTGCCGACTTTTTTTACTTTACCTTGTGTTTTCCACATACTTTTTTAAACATGCTGCTGCTCAAAATGTTGATGCATGTTTAATAACTGCTTTCGTATATTTCCTACTAGCTGAATACACGTGCTTCACCACAGATTACATGAGTGCCATGAATTATGTCATTTGGTTCATTTAATTTCAATTAACTTTAGCAGTAAGGTGAGGTCATTACTCAGGAGTTCATCGCATAATTTAACGACAGTGATCCGAATTTAAATACGAGTTTGGGATATTTCATTTATATTTTGGGGATTTAAAACCACTTTACGGCCTCCTTAAAACTTGCTTTATAAAAATCTTTCCTGGTCAGCACCTAGAGCCTAAGAGGAACCGCCATGCAAAATTTCAACTTTTTAGGCCTTATTGTTCCAGAGATACAGTGGGTTTTTTGGGGGGAGGACTAAACCCCTTAAAATTTGAACATAAAAAAAAGACTTTTCGGTGTGCACCTAGGGATTAAGGGAAACCAACCAACAAAATTCCAGCTTCCCAGGCCTTATGATTCCAGAGGTACAGTGGGTTTATTTCTTTTTTTGCGGGGGGGGGGAGTAAACCCCTTAAAATTTGAACTGAAAAAAAAGATTTATTCGTGTGCATCTAGAGCTTAAGGGAAACCAACCAACAAAATTTCAGCTTCCCAGACCTTATGGTTCCAGAGGTACGGTGGGTTTATTTCTTTTTTTTTGGGGGGGGGGGCTAAACCCCTTAAAATTTGAGCAGTTAAAAATGATTTATTGGTGTGTACCTAGGGCTTAAGGGGAACCACCATACGAAATTTTAGCTTCCTAGCCCTATGGTTCCAGAGATACAGTGGGATTTTTTAGGGGGGAGGGGGCTAAACCCCTTAAAAATCCAGCTTTTAAAAAAGATTTATTGGTGTGCACCTGGGGCTTAACGGAAACCAACCGACAAAATTTCAGCTTACCAGGCCATATGGTTCCAGAGATACAGTGGGTTTATTTTTTGGGGGGGATGGGGTGGGGTGAATCCCTTAAAATTTGAACTCAAAAAAATATTTAGTGGTGTGCACCTAAGGCTTATGGGAAACCAACCAACAAAATTTCAGTTTCCCAGACCTTATGGTTCCAGATATACAGTGCGTTTATTTCTTTTTTTTTTTGGAGGGGGGTTGGGCTAACCTCTTAACTAAAAACTAAAACCCCTAACTAAACCCCTTAAAATTTGAAATTAAGAAAAGATTTATTGGTGTGCACCTAAGGCTTAAGGGAATCTAACCAACAAAATTTCAGCTTCCCAAGCCTTATGATTCCAGAGATACAGTGGGTTTATTTTTTTGGGGGGAGGGGGGCTAAACCCCTTAAAATGTGAGCTAAAGAAAAGATTTTTGGTGTGCACCTAGGGCTTAAGGGAAACCAACCAACAAATTTCAGCTTCCCAGGCCTTATGGTTCCAGAGATACAGTGGGTTTTTTTTTGTGGTGGGGGGGGCTAAATCCCTTAAAATTCGAGGTCTTAAAAAAGATTTATTGGTTTGTACCTAGGGCTTAAGGGGAACCACCATACGAAATTTCAGCTTCCTAGCCCTATGGTTCCAGAGATACAGTGGGATTTTTTAGAGGGGTGTCGGCTAAACCCCTTAAAATTAGAGGTGTTAAAAAAATTTATTGGTGTGTACCTAGGGCTTAAGGGAAACCAACCAACACAATTTCAGCTTCCCAGGCCTTATGGTTCCAGAGATACAGTGGGATTTTTTTTTTTGGGGGGGGGGCTAAACCCCTTAAAATTTGAGTTTAAAAAATTTATTTGTTTTCACCTAGAGCTTAAAGGGAGCCACCATACGAAATTTCAACTTCCCGGACCCTTTTGTTAAAAGATACATTGGGTGTATTTTAAAGGGGGAGAGGGTTTAAGCTCCTTTTAACACCCTGAAAATTTGTAATTTTTTAAAAATATTTCTTAGTGGGCACCTGGAACTTTGGAGTAACCACAATGCAAAATTTTAGCATCCTAAGACTTAATCTTCTAAAGTTTTGCGTTTGATTTAACATACTCATTTTGAATATTTTTCGTGCATTTCTGTTTTTTCATTAGTACGTAATTTTTAATTAAAGCTAAAATTCTTTATAATCGAAATCTTGTTCTTCATCACACACATTTTCCACATATTTGTAATTTTTAAACATGCTATTGCTGGAAATGCTGTTTATAACTTCCGGTTCGAAAATACACTCATGGACAAAAAAATTAGCGCACCAAGAAATAATTGCGGGATCATAACGAAACTTGCAATGAAGGTACATGTCGGGGAGATATGCAAATGATTAGAAATGCAGCGTGATTGCGCATTACGTATAGCCGGCAGAGGGAGTTGAACATCGTACTCTGTGGAGTATAAAACAGGTAACCAAAGCTTGTTTGAGTGTGCTGAATCATTTACAAAGGAAGAGCTGAGATAGACATGCCATTACGCTGTATTCGAAGACAATATAAGCAGTTGTCGCAGTTTGAGAGGGGGAGAATCGTCGGGATGACGGAAGCTGGGTGGTCAGCTAGGCGAGTAGCTCGTCAATTAGGCCGCTCTGATTGTGTTGTGAGGAGGTGTTGGGACCAGTGGACCCGAGAGATGTCATGTACATGAAGACCAGGCTCAGGACGCCCTCGACAGACCAGTCGTCGAGAAGACCGCCACATCGTAAGAAATGCACGCGTACAGCCAACTGCTTCATCGGCCGCCATCCAGGCACAGGTAGTACCTTCACTAGGGGCCTATGTGTCTTCTCGAACCATACGAATGCGCCTGGCTGAAGGACAGTTGGTATCGCGGCGCCCATTACGTGTGCTGCCCTTGACGCCCACCCATCGACGCCTCCGTTTGGAGTTTTGCCGCGCACGAGGAAACTGGACTGCAGCGGAATGGAACCAGGTCGTCTTTAGCGACGAATTCAGATTCAATCTCGGCAATGATGACAATTGTGTTCGTGTGTGGATAGCTCGTGGTGAACGCTTCAATCCTGCCTTTGCTGTACAGCGACACATCGCTCCCACAGCTGGTGTGATGGTATGGGGTGTCATTGCCTACAATACACGGTCACCCCTAGTATTGTTCCGAGGCACCATGACAGCCCAGCGGTATGTTCATGAAATCCTGCAACCACATGTGTTGCCACTCATGCAACGGCTCCCAGGAGCCATTTTTCAACAAGACAATGCTCGGCCTCATACGGCAAGGGTGTCACAAGACTGTCTCCGCACTGTTACTACCCTTCCTTGGCCTGCCCGATCCACAGATTTGTCTAGAATCGAGCATATCTGGGATCATTTGGGACGACGAGTTGGGCATCCCACGAGTTTGAACGAACTAGAGGCAAGGTTACAGCAAATATGGAACGAAATGTCTCAAGACATCATACAGAACTTGTATGACTCAATGCCCGATCGTATCGCATCGTGCATTCGTGCTAGAGGGGGTCCAACGGAGTATTAACTCCTCCGTTCTTTTGCCTTTTTCTCTGAAATGAATTATCCTTTTTCTTTGATTTTCTTATCATTTACTTATATCAAAGTAGTCATTACGTATGTAAAATTTCGTTTCATTTTGACGACTCCTTCTTGGTGCGCTAATTTTTTTGTCCATGAGTGTAGTTTGCCACTGTAAAAATAGGTGTTGGCGGGCGGATATTGCTTCAAGGGTAATAAGCTGCCAAGTTTCATCTATAATACGCAAGTACTGTAATTTCATATAAATGAAAATATTCTTTATAACCTTCTCTTTGATTCTTGATATGCAACAAAACAATGAAGTGTAAATAATTTACCGTCAGTGCTACTCCATAAAAGAATTTAATAAGAAACTTTACACATAATAAACATTCATGCTTCATTAAATGTGTTTTTTTTGTATATTCCCTAAGAATTTTAAAAGGGAAATTCTTTAAATATTCGACAAATTTAACGGAATTTGCAAACAGTTATGTTAACAGGAGCATTATAAGAAAATGAGAATTTGAAATTTGTGGACATATCATAGCCCTATATTTGCATATGAAAAGCAAGAAAGAATTTTGTTTAACTGCTTTCAGCATTCGCAGAACAGTAGAATAATCCTTTATTAAATCCCAAATACTTCATTTATAAAGACTTAGTTTTTAAAATAATAATGTTAATGAACGTACAAATGCGAAAGAATTTTATTTCGAATTTAAAAGAGAATCTACTCTCTTTATCTCATTAAGCTTTTCAAATTTCATTAGATATCATAACCAAAGAGTATTGTTAAAAGCCTCTAGAGTGGTTTTCTTTTATTTCCAGCATCAATTTTTACACAGAAAGTAGCTCCTAAAAAGAAAATCCATTAATGTTGTCTTCTTTTAGTTAGTGACATAAAATAATATCGTACCATGTTTATTAAACGGCACCGATGATTTCTACTTTCAATTACTGAAAACAGTTTTTAACAACTTAATAAATTCTGATCCTAAGTATTCTTTCATACCAATATGCTGATTTATTCTGTCAATATTATTTTATTGGCAACATTAGAGCTAACAGCAATTGATTTCTTCCAGGCTACTGCTGTTTTTAATGACGACACCATACTTGATATTTTATTTTATAAAACTTTAGACTATCAGGAAAATACACTCTTCTTGCAAAATAAGAGGAAGAATAATAACTTTATTTAATGTTTTGAAATGATATTTACCGTATTTATAAGCATTTTAATGCCTAGAAAACACACTCGAAAAATGTATAAGTAAAAGGAATCATATTATTCATAATATTTTAGAATGTCAATTAAAATCTAATCCTGTGTGCTTGAAGTAATGATTAAGGATCTATAAGGAAAAAATAAATTTGTCATGACTCTTATCTTAACGAATATACACAGGTGTATAAAACCTAAGGACGGATGTTTCGGTAAACGATACTAGGCGCAGAATAGAACGCAGCAGCTTGTGGGTATTTGCATAAAGGCCTGATTCAATGCGAATCAATGTAGCGATGCAAATTTTTGATTACCGCTTGGTTTGCAGGCATTCGGCGCGTACAGCCAGTGAGTGGACGCTCCATTTGAACAGGTCGGAAGAACATTGCGTTTTGGAAAGTGAGGTCATGCCTAGCAGACATCATTTAGTGGATTTTACACGCGGACGGATAATTGGAAAGCTGGAGAAAGGGCGACAAATTACAGATGTTGCTAGGAAATTCTACATCACCCACAGTGTTTTTTTCCAGGCTTTGGGCAGCGTGTCAAACAGGTGAAGCGTATAGTAGGCGCAAGCTTGGAGATCATCCTCGCAGTAAGGCGGCCAAAGACTATCGGTATATAACATCGTTTTAACTGCAAAATAGAACCGACCCGGTACAGCTGGTCAAATGGCAAGTCAATTCTATGCAGCCACAGGAACTCAGATATCCCGGAAAACTGTTGCAAGGCATTTGAAATTCTACAGGACTTTACGCCCGAAGACCTGTTGTGTGAGTTCCACTTGCGAAAGTTCACCGTAGAGCCCGTTTCATTGCCATTGGACCAAGGACGACTAGGCCAATGTCCACTTCACAGGTGAGAGCCGGTTCAGTCTTCCTTCTGATAGAAGATGGCCTCTGATATGGCGTGAAGTTGGTCGGGCTTATCATCCATAAAATATCCAGGCCAGGGACCGATATGGTACTTGCAGCATCAGTGGTGGTGATAATCCAGAAAGTGTACATGTAGCTGACCACAGTCCCTTATATGACTTCATAGACGGCTAGGCATGTGACACTGCAAAACTGAAATGATTGGGTGAGCCTGGTTCTCCGGGCTTGAAAAACTTATATAATGAAGTGGGATTATCTCCAAATTTACAGGGATCGTATAGCATATGCCGAAATCAACTCCTTTGTTCTTAAAATGAAAGCGAACAACGTAATTAATCTACGCACAAGGAAATTTAAAAAGAATTTAGAATTTTGAAAGGGTTTTGGAGTTTTATATGTTATAGAATATCTCCCCCCCCCGTCTGATAAGAGGCTGACCACCAATGCCTGCATTGGGGGCAGACTCGCCCAGCAGGGAGAGGAACAGGGGCGTAGACAAGAAATTTGGAAAAAAGTTTAAAAAAGGAAAATTTTGGAAAGATAATTTTGTAGCAGAATTCACATGACAAGACGTAACATATTTCTACGAAAAATACACTTTAAATTTATATTGTAAATATATACTGCAAATACACATTGTTAATATACACTGGAAATATACATTGTAACGAACCCGAGTCGACCAATACAACTAACAAAACAACAACAAAAAATATAGTAACTAACTTGACAACAATACAAAATTTAAACTCTTGAAAATTTCCTCTCAAAATCTCACTGTCATGGAGTGAGTCCATTTGTATTTTTACTAAATGAATTATCCATCTGTCCATCATAACTTTTTTGTCCTTCTGCAAACTGAGGCAGATTTATCACTTTGAAGAGGAATTGATTAAAAAAAACCCACAGTTTTTTCCTGCCGTGCAGGAACTTTCGCAATCACAAAACACAAATAAATAAATTCAATTTTCTTGAGCAGCAACAACATAACACTCTTCTATGATAACTAAATAAATCACATTTAACTGTATCACAACCAAAAAAAATGTTTCTGTTTCATGTAAATGACATAAAAAAATATTACAGAACATTTATCAGATTTTATTTCAAAATACTCAATCATTTCAAAATTCTTCTTATTATACTTTTAACACTTTTTATTTCTTATTATTCTCATTTTTAATAGTCATTATTTATTTACTCATATTTCTTCTAACATTATTTAGTTATATTCAAAACATCCTTTCTTAATATTCAACTGTGTACACTTAGTTTGATTTGATGTGGATATCCATTTTTTGTGTGAGGTACCTGTTTGTGTGTATGTAGTCCAAAACTGCTTAGTTTGAAATTCTTTGTAATTCTACTACTAAGGAAAGAGGGTGTGTGTAATTGTTTGCGTAAAAAGTGGGTTTATTTCTCCCTATTGTAGTTTGACGAATAAGGATTAAGGAAAAATGGCCGTACAGTGGACCAACCGTGATTCTACCAGCGGAATATGAGAGCCAAAAACAACATCTTGCCTAGCACGAAGACGGAGAAATAGGAAAGTGGGTATATGTCATACCTGTGGAAGTATAAGTAAGAATTGAGAGGGCAAGGAGTGGTCATCCCAAAGTCTGTCTTTATTTATTAAGTCTATTTATTTATTTTTGTTCAGCACTTCTTGTGACTGAAAAGTTTACGTGAGTTTAAAGTTCTACAGTCAAATGTGATGGCTTCCAAAAAACGAAGATAGAAGTGGGTGATAGGATAGATTCTTCGAGAAGGGAATTTAAGAAAGATAAAAGAGGTAGAAATTTCGAATTCGGGTATTAATTTTGAGATAAAAAAAAAAAAAATTCACATATAACAGTATATTAAAAGGAAAGTTTAAGCAAGATATTTTTATTATTATTTTTTATATATATTAAGACAGCACGCAATTATCCTTATCACTTAAATGAAGACAATGGTGTTAAGCATAAAAATAAAAGAAAAGAGAGTGGATCTATGATTTTAAGAAGATTGTCATTATTCATGATATAATTTTAATTTTTCTGGTGGATTATAATATCTCAATTTGCAAGCATGGATAATTTCAGGATTTTGTTTGGTTTGAATATTTGGCCTATCAATTTCATAGTTAACTTTTGACATTTGTTTTAAATAGAGTAGGGTTCAGAATAGGGAGCAGTTAATTTTCTTGTATTGGGGTATTGGAATTCCTCATATAATACTAAATCTCCAACATTAAATTTAGATTCTACAAAACGTGCATCATATTTTACTTTATTCTTATTATGATATTTAATGGTCCTATCTTTTGCTAATTTTCTGGCTTCGTCTACTGGAGGGTAAAAATTTTGTTTTTTAATATGAGGTTCAAAAGGTAAAATTCCAAAAAGTAAATAGGCGGAAGTCAAGTGGGTAACCGAATGAGAAGTATGATTATATTCATTAATAACTGTGTCTCAATCATACTGTGTGTCCAAGCTTAAGCACTCGAAAGATTGGTCTGTCGGAGGAACCTCTTGCAGCAATCCAAACCTTTCTTGTCCATTTTTTCTTGTATGGCAGTGTTTAACATAGTTATTTATATCTTCGGTGATCTTTGGCCAATAGTACTGAGGTGTAATTAATTGTGCTGTTTTATTTACTCCAGGGTGTCCGAATTCTTCATGCGCTTTTCTTGAAATTTCTAATCTTAATGAGAATGGTACTACAATTTTCAAAAAAACTTTTTTCCTGACATACATTACATTGTTCATCTTCTTATACTGAGGTCCCTGAACATTGTCTTAATTTTGAGAGTTGTATTTTGCAATTTAAGTAGAGGGGATACATATTGGACAGATTCTGAAACAGGATTTCTGGAACGCATATCAGCTTCAATATTTGCAGTTCCTTTTTGATATTTAATCTCGTAATCGAACATACTTAATTTTAATGACCAGCGAAAAAGCCTTCCTCTGAGATTTTTAAGATTTTATAGCCAAACCAAGGATGCATGGTTAGTATAAATTGTAAACTTTCTTCCATTGAGATAGTGGTAAAATTTGTCCAAACTATCCACTGTGGATAAACATTCAAGTTCTGTGATTGAGTAATTTGCTTCATAAATTTTTAAAACGCGTGAATGATAAGCTATTGGATGTAACACACCATTTTCATCTACTTGTTTTAATACTGATCCTACATGATGCTTACTTGCATCCATATACAAATGACAGTCCTTGTTTACATTATATAATTGCAATATTGGTTTACAAATCAATAAGTTTTTAAGAACCTCAAAAGCTTTTTGGCACTTTTTTGACCAATCCCATTTTACCCCTTTCTTTAATAATGTATTTAATGGATGTCTAACCCTAATGGATGCATAATTTGGAATAAACTTGTTGTACACATTTATTGAGCCCAAGAACCTCTAGAGCTCTTTTACATTAGCTGGTGCTTTTAAATTTTTAACCTTTTCAATATTGACATTATCGGGTGAAATTCTTCCTTCATCAACATTATAACCTAGAAAATTTATTTGTCGTTGCAGAAAAGTACATTTAGCTAATTTAAACTTGATATTCTCTTTTTTAAAAATGTGAAAAAATGATTTAAGTGTTCGAGATGTTGTTCTTTTGAATCTGAGAAAATTATGATGTTGTCAAAATAGTGGCATGCAAAATTTACTTTATATTTATCTAGAATCCTTCGGATTGTTCTGTTGAAAATTGTAGGGGCATTTTTTAAGCTGAATGGAAGTCTTAACCACTCGAATAAGACAAAAGTGGTGGCAAATGATACTTTTCCAGTATCTTTTGGATGGATGGGTACATGCCAATACCCAAATGTAAGGTCTAAAGTGCAAAAGAATTTTTCCTGACTTAATTTATTAAGAATGTCATCAATTCTAGGTAGTCGTTCTGCATCTGTCTTAGTTATTAAATTTAATTTTCTAAAGACAATTCAAAGTCTGGTTTTTCCCTCATCACGATTTTTTTGCCAAAGTCACAAGACTTGAGTAAGGGCTGTGTGACTCTTTAACGATTCCTGCTTCCAATAAAGCCTTAATGTGAGTTTTGATTTCTTTTTCTTCAACTGGCAAAGTCCTATAAGCTCTTAAACTAACTGGTAAATCAGAATTTAGGATTATTCTTTGTGGTTCCATTCTTATCTTTCCAATGTCATATTTATTTACTGAAAATAGTCCAACATTGTTTTGTAAAAGTCATTTTAAGTCCCTATCAACATTTAATATCTCTATCTGATCCTGAATATTAACATTATCGGAGGTTTGTGCAATTTCTATATTATTTCCATAAGAATATTCACCACAGTTATCAAATACAGCATGATCAATACTCAAAATATCATTATCAACATAATCATTTTTCATATGTAAAGAGATCTTGGTATTACTAACATTTTTAATTAATTCTAAAGAAAGTTTTTCCTGAAATACACATGGTTTTGTACAATCAATTGTTAACTTAAATTTTGTACATTCTGGAAGACCCAAAATAAGATAAGGCAAGTTGTTATCAATGACATACACAGAAATGTTTTTATTCAAATTTCCTATTCTTAAATTAAAGTTACATTTATTTGTTATCAATATTTCTCCTTCAGCTTGCCTGACATTAATTGGAGTACCTGTATAACATTCCAAATCATTTTCAACTACTAATCTTCTAGAAATCAAAGTAATTGTGGAGGCAATATCCACCACACAATTTAAACCTCTTTTATCTTGGATTTTAATAGATTTTGCAGATTGAGAGCTTTTATTATTTGTGTTAATAAGTCTCCTTTACTGAAATTAGTTGTCATACCGAAAAATGTCCCTCTTGTACTTCAGTTTCTTCATGTGTTTGATTCCGACCTGACATTGGCATTCTACCTAACCTCTCTGCTAATGAACACGTCTGTTCCCAATGATATGCATTAGTAGTGCCAAAATCTGAACACTTTCGACAAGGTAGGGATGGTAAGTTTAAATATTGTTGGTGATAATTGGTCTGGTTATTGAGTCTATGCACACAAGGTCTATTCTCCGAATTTTGGTCCCCTCTGGGTTGCCATTGTCTAAATTGGTGCTGTTGATTATAACTTTGTCTAAACTGAGGTGGTTGGTTATAATTTTGTCTAAACGGAGGTTGCTGGTTATAATTTGACCAAAATTGAGACTGGGGATAATAATTCTGTCTAACTTGACTATTATGATCAAACTATGACTATTATGATCAAACCTGGGAGTGAAAAAATTATTTCGGGAGGAAGGGTTGGTTTTATTTCCTTCATTATTTATCTTAATTAATTTAGTGGCTAACACCAACCATTCTGTTGTTGTGTGAAGAGGATTTGCAGCTATTATCAATATCATCTCTGAATTCAATCGTTCTGTTAAATCTTCTACTATTATTTTCTTAGGTAATCCTAATTTCTTCCCTATTTCAATTTTTTTAATGAAAATATGCTTTTAAATCTTCTCCCATCTTATACTTTAAATTAGAATATTCTGAAAAGTCTACACTGTCAGCTCGAAAAGTATTTCCTGTAAAGTAATTTTTAACTCGGTCCAATCTTGAATATGAAACATGAGTTTACAAAAGCAGTTAGGCCTTTCCCCTTAAAATGATGCTTAGATACATTATGTACTTTATATTCATCTCACATATTTTCTTGGGAACATTTCTGTTCAAAATACTCAAGTCATTTTTCTAATTTCATTCCCCCCCCCCCTGAGGGTCAAAAGGAATGATATCTTTTAAGTCTGTCATACAATTATTTGTAGCCTGTAACTGTTTATCACTTCCCTGACTATTCTCTTCCTCATCATCATTGAGTGAGGACGACTGGTCATTACTATCACTAATGGTAAAGGACTGATCCTTTAATTTTTCAGTCTTCTTGATATCACGTGCCATTTTAAATTTACCAAATTATATTATGCAACAAAAAATATTAACATAATATGAAAAAATATGCACTTAAAGTATACAGACTTAACAGCTCAAGAATTGCAATAATCTTAAAGTTTTCAAATCAAGCCATTTATTTTCGTTTCGTATAACTATAAGTAACATTAAAAAGAAATTCAAACTACACTCTATGGAATATGGTTCAAGATAATTCATTTATTTAACCATCTTTCTTAAAACTCACATTTTTTCTCATAATTTCACTTACCTCTAGAAGGTTTTAAAATCAATAAAAAGTTTTTAGATCATTCATTGATATTTCAGAAAATTTGTTTTTAATCCGGAGAGCGTGATCTTCACTTCTTGAGCAACTTTTTATTTATTTATTTTTTTTATCGTGGAATCACAAACAGATAAAAAGATGACATACACAACTACAGTAAATAGAATCACAAGGGGCGGACAGCATCCCTCGTGAATGCACCACAACTACAGTACAGTAGGAGGTAAATAGTCCACAACAGTGAAGTAAACACATAAAACTATCACTTCATCAAATTCCTCAATGCTGTTTGACTGTCACATTCACAAACAAAACACCACTATTTTGAAGAAAACAACTATCTACGTTGGTTGCACCGGAACACAAAATCACTTTTTCGTTGGACATGAAGTGGATTCACCTATCGCATACATTATGTTTTGTCTCGCTCAATTCTCTGGGAAATTATTATATCCGGGCATGAAATCTGAACTTGTCATCGTTGCTATGAAACTTGAATGAAGTCACTTGCAGTTAAACACCACCTTAGGAGCTGAAATATTCCACTTGCCAAAATATCAATCCAAAATATAAAACTCGACAAGGTCCAGCTCGGAACTCCTGCAAGTCCGGATTAGAGAAACCACACACTGACCGTGTACGTTGGCGTTCGCTGGCGTTTGTTTATGATGGAAATCCATGGGGATTTTTCCCGCGCAATATACAGGGTGTCCCATAATGATTGGGACAAACTTTAAGGGGAGGTAGGGCATGTCAAAAGGATTCAATATTGCATAGCAACCCATGGTTGCAAACGTCATGGGAAAGTGGTATCAGAGGTACAAGAAATGAAGGAATACGAGACAGATGTTATCATAAATATTTATTACTCATAAATATTACATATGCTGATGTAGATAACACCATTTTAAAAGTTTACAAAAGATGCTCAAAGTTTCCACCATTACAAGAGATGCAAGTGTTACAGCGACGGACCATGGATTGGCGGACATGTTCGAAAACACCTGGGTTTGCTTGGATATCTGCACCAGCGCAAACAATTCTTGCAACCAGATCCATTTCATATTCGACATGTGTCTTATACACAGCACCTTTAAGTATACCTCAAAGAAAGAAAATCCAGGCTGCTTAAATCCGGAGAGCGTGGGGACTAGGCAACCAGGTCCAAGCAAATCCAGGTGTTTTCGAACTCGTCCGCCAATCCTTGGTCCGTGACTGTAACGCTTGCTGACGTATCTCTTGTAATGGTGGAAACTTTGAGCATCTTTTGTAACCTTTTGAAATGGTATCATCTACCAGAACATATGTAATGTTTATGAACAGTAAATATTTCTGATAATGTCAATCTTGTAGGCCTTCATTTCTTGTATCTCCGATACCACTTTTCCATGACGTTTGCGACCATGGGTTGCTATGCAATTTTGAATCCTTCTGACATGCCCTACCTCCCCTTGAAGTTTGTCCCAATCATAATGGGACACCCTGTAGTTCACAACAGTTATACGATCGTGAAAATAAATCAATCCAAGTCATTGGTTACTCATCAACCTCACACGGGGAACAAAATCTACGGAATGTAGGGGAAATTCTTGTACCTAGGGCTGGCTATTTTCAAATGGCAGTATCCTTACTTATAACTAACTTACAATAATAAAAATAGTTTGTATACATTACGTGCTTTGTTCTCTTTAAATAAAAATCACATCAAATGTAGAAAAAAAAATTTTGTAAATGATATTGAAAATTTAAAAAAAATTACAGATGGCCCTAGGTACAATAGTGTTATTGTACCTAGGGCCAGTTATTTCTAAAAACTTAAATTGTTGTTTACATAAAAAATCAATCTATATACATTATTTCTTTCATGCACAACTTCTAAAATCTTCGTAAGGAGGAAATGTTAATTGTAGGCAATGTCTTAATAGAAGAAATGTTTATTATTTCATCACTTTCTAATGTATGTTTTTCTCCATTGTCCTCTTAATGATCCCACATAAATTTTCTGTTTCAAATACAGATTTCGTAACTTTTTTTTTAACAATTACTTTTTTCAATATTTGTGCTTGAATTTCATTTTTCTCGGGGGTATCAGTAAGAATTCTACACTTGCCAAGTTTTCGTCCACCACTTTTCTACCAGAGGCCATGGCCCTAGGTACAAGATGTTGTTGCTTTTGGCAAAATGGCTTCCATAGCCAAAGTCCTGCAGAAACCAAACTTTGTTTTTATATCAATATTTCCTTTAATGATCACAAAAATTATCTGATATACATTAAAACATAAGTTTGCACTTACTTTCACAAAATAAGACTTCAAACTGAAGTGAAAAAATTTAGATTTGATCATCAAATCAAGACTTTCTTTTCTATTTAACTATAGCTTCTTCTTGCTGTCATTAAAAATGGCCGTTATGATTTGAAAGTGTTGTCACTCACTCCAATGAGTAAAAATGCTGTAAAATAATAATTATTTAAATAAAGCATGGTGGCCCTAGGCACTCGATGGCCCTAGGTACAAGAGTTTCCCCTATTTTACACTTAGATATGAAGCTCGGCGTCACATGAGAAAACGGGGCATTTCTTTCCGTAAGAAAGTGGCTGACGGTAAACGGCTCTCTTCTTCACGTGTCCGAGACGAGGTTCATGCTGCCGACTTTTGTGACGTCATGACCGGCAAGGACGAGGGCAGGCGGGAGCAAAGCAGATAATCGGCTGTGTGTCACATCGAAAGTTGTTTGCGTAATTAGCCCGCAAAATTTAGTTTCCGCTCTGGAAGTCGGGGCGAACGGCGTCTCGAAGATCTTTGCATGAAATTTGCCCCTCTAGCCCCAATGACACCGGAGCACACCGCAAAACTTATTTCTTTCAACAGCTACATCTTTATGTGGCGGTGATAATCCAGAAAGTGTACATGTACCATAGGACCATAGGACCATAGGAACATGTGATTAACTGTGTCACCTAGGCCATCGCCATCTAACACAGATATTTCATGAGGTTGACAACGTAGAGCGAAAGTTCCACCGAAATGAGAAAAGGAATGTTCGTTTTTTAATGTCTTCGGAAGCGTAAATTGCAACACAAAAGTGAAGCAGAGAGTTTTATGGTCAGAGCTTTGGAGGGTGAAATGAAGAGTTCTCAATGGACGTATCCAGGATCTTCGTGATGCTTCTCTGGTGGAGGCGGAGTCTATAGCTGTCTGAAAGCTGGTTTCAGTTGGCAGGTAGAGAGAGGAGGAAGAAAAGAGTTTTGATAGAGAGTTAAGGTTCAGAATCCGTGAGTTCTAAAACCAGGAAATAAAGCAATTCCAAAAGGATTTACTCAGAGACAAATAATAAGTGCTAGAAGGAAGTTTAAGGATTGTAAAATAGATTTTTATTTTATTTTATAAAAATTTAATAGTTTTTAGCCTTGGCAAAGCCAAGTATAGTTTTTAAATTTTTTATATTTTATTTAAATGACGAGGGGTGTACATGTAGCTGACCACAGGCCCTTATATGGCTTCATAGACGGCTTGTCATGTGACACTGCAAAAGTGAAATGATTGGGTGAGCCTGGTTTTCCGGGCTTGAAAAACTTATATAACGAAGTGGGATTATCTCCAAATTTACAGGGATCGTATAGTATATGCCGAAATCAACTCCTTTGTTCTTAAAATGAAAGCGAACAACGTAATTAATCTAAGTACAAGGAAATTTAAAAAGAATTTAGAAATTTGAAAGGGTTTTGGGGTTTTATATGTTATATAAATATATATACAGTGCATGTAAAAGCTTTAAGGGCAGAAAACAATTGTAAAAATTTTGACAAATTTAAAATGAGATAATTGAAATGGAAATTTAATATTGATCATAAAACTTAAATAGTAATGTAAAAGTCAACAAATTCTATCTGTGAGCTTTTTATTCCGAAAAAATAATAATTATGCAAACAAGCGCTATTTTTGCCTGTGTAAAAACTTTAAGGACATCACTATTTTCTTATAGAAATGTTACGTATAACTATTATTGATTTGCACGTTAAAAACTCTTGTGTATAGTGATTTTTCTAACGTTTTCTGTTAAGAGTTTTGTTAATTTTATAATAATGCCAAAAGAAAGTAAACTGACTGAATATGAAAAAGATGCTGTTGAATCTTTTGCATTGTCAGGAAAGAGTTGTCGGTTTATTGAAAAAAGGTTTGGAAGATCTAAAATCGTCATAAATTTTTTAAGGTTAAATGACAAGTATGGAAATAAAACGCTGGAGGCAGGCTTTTCGTTTAACGGCGTGGGCTCACTTGCTTTTCATACACGAAAAGTTTATACAAAGGCATATCCAAAACATTATGACCAACTTTCATCTTTGAAGCACTTCTGGCATGGGGAAAAATGGATTTATCAGCAAGGTAATGCTCCTATCGACACAAGCCGGAGGACAAAACTCTGGTTCGAGAAGAAAAATATTGAAGTTTTGCAATAGCGACCTAGAAGTCCTGATCTAAACCCTATCGATAACTTGTAAAATTCACATTTTTTGCTGTCCTGAAAGCTTTTACACGAACTATATATATATATATATATATATATATATATATATATATATATATAATGTTCACGTATGGATATTTGAACACGTGCATTTTTATGAATGCCATTGTTGTACATAAAGTTAGACTTTTGAACAAAAATCCCGAAGTTCTTAAAATTTTATAAATTTTTTAATCAGTCTTAAAAATAGATTTTTTTGATATTTACTGCTAAAATACATTTTAAAATTAAACTGAAACGAAAAAGATCCTTTAAAATACGCATACAGCCTTCAAAGATATATTTTTTAAAACAAAAAAGATAATTAAAAAATTTTCCTTTGAAATTATGGGACAAACACCGAGATAAAATTCTTCGTACCTTAACATGCGAATTAAAATTTTACGATTTCAACTGAGCCGCCTGGAATGTTTACGTATGAATCGATACATTAAAACAGGGAAATGACACAATTATAGGTATATCAAAACTAAAAGTTAAGTATAATTAAAAGAGAGCACCCCTCCAATTTTTATAGGAGATTTTGATAAGATTCCAAAAATTATATTACTGTCATAGTTTTTAGCACAAGACTATAGGTCAATCATATCATTATGCAACTAGATATTTTTCTGTAAACTTATATACATTATTCGTAAGTTTAGAACATATATATTAAATTTTTTTCTTATGCTTTCATTCTTACATTCACCGACAAAAGATGTAAAGAAACAAGCTCAACCGAAAGGAACATTAAATAAGAACTTACAAATCACAGCCAGTTGTTTTAAGAAAATAACAAGAATTTAAATATCAGAGCTAAAACTTGAAGCAAAATTAATGCTCAAGAAAATAATTTTCTTTATTTATAACAACCACTGAAATCTCGACGTCTTAGTTAAATTTCGAGAACTGTTTAAAAGCTTATAGAAAAATCTGTAATCTTATTACTTTCCTGCTATGCACCAAAACTCTATTAAAACTTAGCATACACGCAGAAATTTTCTTCCTACTTTAAGCTGAAAATAGAATTAAAGCCGCAGAAGTCTCAGCTTTTTGACGCAAGATTTACTGCTGATCTTCTTTCGTTCAAATAAATTCTAGTGTTTTGTGATGGCACATTCGTAACGTAATTATCTGATAGAAGCGCATTACGCGCGCAACGCTCGCTTCATTTCATTAATGACATTTATAAGGTGTGAAACGATTTGCGTTACGGCAGGGAAAAATTTAAAAGGGATTTTTTTTATTCTGCTTTTTTTATACAATGCCTTTTTCTGTGTTTAGAAAAACAACGTTTTTTACTCTTACTATAAAGTAGGATTTTATGTGTTGCGTGACTGCTAAACCTAATTGTGTTACCTAGCAAAAAAAGTATATCATGCTTTTTGTCTATTTTGACTTAACTATTCTGCAGAATATTAAGGTCCATTGGTAAGAAGGTGCAATAAAGATTCAGTAACAAACTGTTTTGCCGTGACTTGGGAAGTCAATGAAAAAATACAGCAACTGCACCTGAATTGCAAAAGTATTAGTTCAATTCTACTAGTATTAGTTTAGACCTACTAGGACAAAATTACTATTACTATGTTTGAAAATGAACGCTAGATTAACCCTTCAGCGGGCGCGACAATTTTTGGGTACACCAGCAGGCGCGCGTTGCATGAAGTGCAACGTCTCTTTCAACCTTGATTATTTCTTTTGTAATAAACTTTCTTTTTCCAAATTGAAAATATTAATTTTGCGTTTTATGACAAGATATAAAATGTTGATAATATTGAGATATATTTATAATTAAAGGCCAAAGAATGCAGATACAATCGCCATATTTAAAAACTGTTTGGTTTAATGCATCTAAGGAGAAATTGCGAATCGATTCCTGAAATGTCCAAAAACCTAAAAAACAATGAAATTGTTCATCTTCGTGATATGCGGAATACCGTGTAATAACTGTACATTTGATTTCCTACTTCAACTCATAATTTTGTCGTATTGCAATCCAATATAATCACTGGTTTACCACGGTTAAATCACGACTAAGAAAGAATGGAAAGGAATACGAGGGTCAGAAAATCAAACCTGCATTAGAAAGGGTGCAGCTATAAATAGAAACTGCTTAGAACATTCAAAACCTACTTGTAAAAACAAACCATTCAAAATTACGAAAATGTTGCACTTTATACACGGGCGCGCCCGTGGAAGGGTTAACTAGTTACTACTAGTTCATGAAGTATAAATTTTCAAATCTCTCACTCATAATACTAACTTCCAATAATTATTTTTTACACTTAACACTAAACATCCAGATTCGCTCGTCCTAGATCCTAACGTCTTACTGAAATGAAATATATGTTATATTTTTCCTGTAAGCTATCTTATAAAAATACCTTTAACACATATATTTCAACTTCCGTTTATCAGTTTTAATTATTGAGACTAAGTTCGGTGTTTGCTCTAACGAAATAAACAGTATAAATAGTTAAGGCTAATTTCTCTCACTTCGTAACTATAACTCTCTGTAAAGAAATGGATTCTCGGACACTTCCTGTCCACTAATTAAATATCTGTTTGGGAAATGAATTCTGGTCGCTAGTTACGAAAACAAACTTCGAGATTCAGACCCCAGTTTGATTCCCTGTCCTGCCAGTTTTATATCAAATCACAGTAGAAAATAAAAGAAAAATAAGTATACGTATTCTAGACAAGAAAAATTATATATATATATATATATATATGTGTGTGTGTGTATATATATATATATATATATATATATATATATATATGTATATATATATATATATATAATATATATATATAATATATATATATATATATATATATATATATATATATATATATATATATGTATGTATATGTAATATAAAAATAATTTTTATATTAATAATCTGACTTCTCCATGTTCCCGTAAAACATAATTTATTCGATTTTCTAAAGATGATGTAATTCTCATAAAGATTGCAGTACTTAATCCCTTCATCCCCCTATAGAAAGAGAAAGATCCTTACAGGCTTTGGACAACCTCTGTCTAGGGAGACTGAGCCGATAAGAATAATTGGACACGCCCTAGTCCATGACGCAACGTAAAGTCACAGGGAATAATCGTTGCATTACCTCTTCTGTATTTTCCCGATATAAAAATGAGAACACGGCTGAAAACCGCGCCTTTTTCTGATAGTGTTTGTACATTTCATATGTCACTCGGTGTAGCTCCCTCTCTATGGGGAACTGCATATGAGCGACAATAAAACTATATAAATAAAATCACCTGTTTATTACGTCCCAATAAACTCTTTTCCAGCTGATTCTACAAGACATGTTATGTCATATATATATATATATATATATATATATATATATATATATATATATATATATATATATATATATATATATATATATATATATATATGTGTGTGTGTGTGTGTTGGTGTGTGTTGGTGTTGGTGTTGTTATAATTAATCGTTTAATTTACACAAGAGGTAAACAAGAATATCTCACGAGAGTCTCGACAGATGTATCTAAATTGAAAGAGTAACGCAAATTTCTCACAGGATGTTATTTAAAGAAGCGCAACGGAGTCCACTCTACACTGAGTGTGCTGTTAATTCTACAAATGTAGCGGTTATTGTTTCGGGGTGTAAAATAGCGGACCTGAATGATTTTCAGAAAAGCATGATTACTGAAACATGAGTAGAAAAGTGAGAGCGATGAAATGAACGATAATGAAAATCTTCACCAAGTCATGAAAAAATATATAGCGTCGGTTCAACACTTCAAGACCCTTGATTGAAATGAAGACCCTTGAAAATGACCCTTGATTGAATAGAGAGTTTCTAATAGAGGAATTTTAGCTGGTGGAAAAGAAACTTCAAAGCTTACACATACTTCAGATAAAATTATATTATTTCCATAAGTTAAAAGGACCACATATTTGTAATAATACAGCTGATTAGTTACAGCAATCAGGTCAAGACTTTTCTTCCTTTATGTAACTTACTAGTTCAGTAAATACGTATTCTTAGTTAAGGAGACAAGGGACTCTCAACGTCGTTTTTTTTTAAATTTTCAATATTTTACTCTCAATACAAAATGAGAATGATTAATATTTCTTTTATTACATTAAAGACATTTAGAATTCCCAAATAAGTACTTTGGGAAAGAACAGGACCTATTCAAAAATTTTTTCAAAAATTCTAGAAATTTTCAAAATGTTCTATGCGCATTAAAATCCTTCTGATTTCTCCAAAATATCTCAGGATTGTTAATAGAAACGTTTTTCATAAAACTGTGCATCGTTTTCTGAAACCACATTATATTTTATAAATTTATAGACCGTTTAATGAAGTGAAAACATGCAAAAAAGTAAAAAATAACACGCATATTTCAGATAGAAATAATTTATGGCTTTTGATTGATACAAAAAAAAAATTCAATGCGCGGTTATGTTTATATACATATGACAAACTTATATTTAAAATTTTAAGGTTTTTAAATAATGCTGATTGCGCATAGAGCGTTTTGAAAAATGCTAACATTTTTGAAAAAAGAAAATTGAAAAACAGGTACGTTTTTGCCAAAATATCCTTATTTGGAATTCTAAGAGTCTTCAGTGTAGTAAAAGAGGATATTAATTATTCTTATCTATACTAATATATAAAGAGAGAGAGAGCGGATTTTGTATGTGGAGGGTAATCTCCGGAACCACTGCACCTATTTGAAAAATTCTTTCACTATTTAAAACGTACAATATTCCAGACATAGGCTATATATTATGTATATCTGATCAGTAGAAAGAAAGTTAGGGGCCAAAATGTTGAGCTGATGCTTCATCTATACAAATTTTCCTTTGTCAATCGTAATCAAGTCACCATAGCAACACATCAAACGATTTTTTCTTTTATTATCAGTAAAACATTTAACATTTGAATTTTCTTTTTCAACCATAGTCAAGTAACCATAGCAACACATCAAACTACATTTTCATTTATTATCAGTTAAACATTTAATATTTTAAAGATTTGAGTGGAGGAGGTATTGATATATACAAAAAGGATTTTGAAATTGGCAAAGTTTAAGGGTTTATTGAAGAAAATTACATTTGGAACTACGCTTTTTATTGGACATTTAAGGTAAAAAAGATTTACAATTATTGGCTATCAACTGGAAATTATTGGAATAATATTACAGAACTTTATTTAACTTATAAACTTTATGTTTTTGAATTTATGTACAACTTTATGCACAATTTGCATAAATCGAACTTGAATGATCGAACTTTAGATAATTGTTCAACCAGGACAATGTCGGGATGGGCCACTAGTTCTGTATATAAAGTTAAAAACTTAAAATTAAAAAATTGGAGGTCGAAGGTCCCTTGTCCCTTTAAGACACCGAATATGTCTTTCATAGAAATGCATCCACATTTCTGCCACTTTCTTGTTTCCGACCAGTCTCACTGTTGGGGCAGATGTTTCAATCCTTTCGAAATCAGCTTTAAAAAGTATGTCCCGGTTTATTAGCCCTTGTGTAACAAAACAATAGCAATTATTAGCAATTATTAGAATCCAATTATTATAATTTGGAAAACTAATTAACAATTTGAGGCTTTATAACTTTTCCAAAATTTTGGTTTGAAAAGATTCTTTATATGATAATTTATATCAGAAGGAGGGGTCCGTAGCTTTCATCAGATTATCAAAGTTGTCCACGACTCTTAAGTGGTTAAGAAACAATGTGTTAATCTATCGTGTTTGAATCTGCTGGGAGACTTTTAATATGGGTTCTAGTATACAACTAATTACCCATATAATGTGTAATATATTGAAGACTTTAAATAATATCGTTATAAAACAAACGTATAGCGAGTAAGATGTTACTTATTATAAATTGATGATTAAAAATTCTTCGTTTAGCTTTATTCATTCATCTCTGAAATATTAACACTTTGATGACGAGAGACGTGAATTGCCGTCTTTCATTTTACAACTTTTGGCGACGGGAGACATGAATTCACGCCATTTGGCACTTCATGCAACATCGTGGAAGAAACTGAAATGACAAGTCAATAAAATATTACAGTGAAGAATTCTTGTTATAAACAAACATGTGATAAAAGCGTGCTTATATTTTATACCTGAATAATAAGCAACCGTTGTTAGAGTCTATTCAATTTAGAATATTATAAAATTTTAGTGAAACCTTTTCATTTAGTAATGAGAAGACAGTCAAAAATGGAAAATCACTCTTTTGAACTGATTTTGAACTGATTTTATTTTTGAGTTTTCTACCTCATCCAGAAAAATGCGATATTTCCGGCCATCTAGTGGGGTTGGTAAGAGATATAGTCCGATTAAGTAAACAGTGCCCTCCAGCGTGAGGTTTGAGTTTCCGGTCATACATTCCTGTGTGATTCTGTTTTATTTTTGAGTTTTCTACCTCATCCAGAAAAATGGATATTTCCGGCCATCCAGTGGGGTTGGTAAGAGGTATGGTCCGATTAAGTAAACAGTGCCCTCCAGCGTGAGGTTTGAGTTTCCGGTCATACATTCCTGTGTGATTCTGTTTTATTTTTGAGTTTTCTACCTCATCCAGAAAAAAGGATATTTCCGGCCATCCAGTGGGGTTGGTAAGAGGTATGGTCCGATTAAGTAAACAGTGCCCTCCAGCGTGAGGTTTGAGTTTCCGGTCATACATTCCTATGTGATTCTGTTTTATTTTTGAGTTTTCTACCTCATCCAGAAAAATGCGATATTTTCGGCCATCCATTGGGGTTGGTAAGAGGTATGGTCCGATTAAGTAAACAGTGCCCTCCAGCGTGAGGTTTGAGTTTCCGGTCATACATTCCTATGTGATTATTGCTCGGCTTGATGCCTACTATCACCCCTCTGAATTTTTCGGTCGAATTTGGCAACACCCTTTATATGTTAGACCGACTATTAATAACTGTCTGATGTTTCGTCCATGGAACTCTTGTAATTTAACGCAGTTGCCTTTTTTTTATTACAACATGTTGAAAGTGGAAATAACGAAGCTGTGATAGTGAACGTAATGACTTCGTTTATAAAGCTTGTCGAAAAAAAACACACCCTCTTCCTTTACCAAGAGATTCAAATTCTAATGAAATGTTACACACTGTTTTGAATAGTTTCACTCTTTTTATTAAATAACTAGCTGAAAACCCGAGCTTCGCTACGGAATATATTCAAATTAAATACAACGGTCAATGTATGCAATTAATGCCAAAAAAATTAAATATATATATTTATAATAAATGCGGTGATCAATGTATACAATTGATGTAATATATATATATATATATATATATATATATATATATATATATATATATATATATATATATATATATATATACATATATATACGTAGTACGATCCAAAAGTTCGGGGAATTGGCGTAAAAGTCCTAAACTGAAAAAGTTTATATAGCCGATGCACAACCGCATTCAAAGTAATCACCTTGGGCGACGATACACTTTTGCTAGCGCTCGTATACCTTCTGGAAACACTGCTGGGAGCGATTTTTTGAAACTTCCCGTAAGGCCTCCTGCGATGCTGCTCTCACCTCATCTGCTGACATAAAATGGAGTCCCTTCAAAAGGTTTTTCATTGATGGAAACAAATAAAAATCATACGGGCTAAGGCCGGTGAACAAGCAGGGTGTGGAAGCACATTCATGTCAGTTTTGGCGAGAAAGTGTGTGACCAGTTGGGACCGATGTGCAGGTGCGTTGTCATGCAGCCATGTACCAGTCTCCACTTAGCCAGATCTGCGGCAGTTTACGACGAATGAATTCCCTCAAACGACGTAAATTGTCTACATAAGGCTCCTTGTTTACTGTTCTGCCTTTGGAAACAAATTCTGAATGACAATTCCTTGAGAATAAAAAAATACCCCTATCATGACTTTCCCTTTGCTCCGATCCTGACAGGATTTCTTCGATCGCGGTGAGGAGGGTGATTTCCATGTTGAAGAAGCAAGTTTTGATTGGATATCAAATAAATAACACCACGTTTCATCACCATGGTAGAATCACCGTACAAGTTTAGTAACATTTTTAAAGTCTCCGTAGGTGTTTTACCTGAACGCTGACAAAATTTAATGTTGCAGCGCTGTTCTTCAAAAACCACTTTTATTACATCGCAGAACAAAGGTATCTATCTCCAGAAGAAAACAGCAGCTCGCACGGTTAAATCTCTTGACATGGGCGAAACCAACCTGAACACGTAGGGGTCTTTTGGTAGAATCCATTCCATACGCTGTCACTTCAAATACATGCTTTTGCTGTCATAGATTACCGCATTCCTCGAACTTTTGGATCGTACATATATATATATATATTTATATATATATATATATATATATATATATATATTTATATATATATATATATATATATATTTATTTATTTATTTATAAAAAAATGGTAAGGGATTTTTATTTTTTTTGGATAATATCCAATCGTCTGCTGCATTAGAAAGAAATAAGAAATTTTTTTTTTGTCTATTTAGTTGTTATGCACGTGACGATAAATTTATTTAAAGTACCAGAAAAAGAAATCACGGGATCAGCATTTAATAAATTAAAAATTATTCTTTTATTAAATTAAATCTTTTATTAAATTAAAAATTATTCTTTTCATTAAAATAAAAAAAATTTGGATCCAATATAATCACTAATAGCTTACAATTAATATCAAAAATCAAAAATTTAAACGATATAGAACAAATAGAATCTTATGACGTAGTAGACCTATTCAATAATATAGACACTACTTTTCTTTTTTCAATTCTAATTGAGTTTTTTCACAGGTTTGATTTACAAGAATATATTACTTTTACTCTTTTTAAAAATACACTTCGTATCATATTGTTTGAAAATTATTTATTTAATGGTACAACATATTATATTCAGACATTTGGACTGCCAATGGGGGGTGGATCATCGTCCTATTTGGCAGATATATATTTATATTATTTTGAATCTAAATCATCACTTTTACAAAATATAGCTTTCTTTAGATACGTAGATGACATTTTCATTGCTCACGAGGTTAACTGTAACTTTGCTCCTACTTTTTATCCAGCTAATATAAAACTAACTAAGACCGAACAAAACTCCAAAAATGAAATCAACTTTTTGGATGTAACCCTCACTTTGTCAAATGGAACAATATCTTTTCGCATATTCGATAAAAAAGATTTATACGACTTTAACATAAACCGTCTATCTAATTGGTGTACAGCTTTACATCAAAATGTTAAACGTAATATAGTCAACAACTACATAATTCGTTGTGATAGACTGTGTGATTCTAGGATTGAAATGAATAAAAGAGTTAAAAAATTCATTGAACTGGCTGTACAGGCGGGTTATCCGGCTGGCTTTCTGGTGGATATACTGAGGCGTTGTTTTGGGCGCGTGGATGTCCTTGGGCACTTGGACTTGGAGGTATAGAGTTTTTGTCTGCTGTTTTGAATTTTAAAGATTTAATGGTTTTATAAAGTGTGGTGTTTTATAATGGTAGTGTAATTTTTAAATGTATTGTGGAATTTTCAGTGCTTTTTCTTATATTTATAATTACTGTTTTTAGTAAGGTAGTTTTTAGAGATCATCTATTGACATTATGTCACTTTATTTTATTATAGTATATAACTTCTACTTAAATGTCTAACTCTTTCTATTTAATGTCTTAAACCCTTTTGAAAAGTTTTAAATTTTCTAATTGATGTATGACGAATGCTGGGAAAGTTTTAGCTATGTAAAAAGATCTTTTAACCAGGATAGAGGGGTCTTAATCCCCCTCACGTCTTTTTAAATACATCAATTTCCGTTTTTGTTTCAAAAATTTCCTTTTTGCTTCAAAACTTCACTATCCTTTTTAGCTTATCTTGGTGTATCATTATTGTTTTAATTATATCTTATATAGTATTGTCTAATAATTGCAGCTTAGCGCATATTGACAATATACATATTAATGCCTATATTTATAATGTATTGGTTTTGGTGCAACACATGCTTTAAATATTTTAGTTATATATATATATATATATATATATATATATTTATTTATTTATAAAAAAATGGTAAGGGATTTTTATTTTTTTTGGATAATATCCAATCGTCTGCTGCATTAGAAAGAAAAAAGAAATTTTTTTTTTGTCTATTTAGTTGTTATGCACGTGACGATAAATTTATTTAAAGTACCAGAAAAAGAAATCACGTGATCAGCATTTAATAAATTAAATTCTGAAAATTAATCCTTAAAAATTCATACCAAAAATCAGAAAATCGAGGTAAAGGTTCGAAAAAGATCTCATTTTAGAGGAATTTTTATGATCTTTCTCGTGATATAAATTTTATAACCCCCAAATTATTATTTTAAATACAAACTTAAAAAAAAGTTACAAAAACAGCTTAAAAATTTAATTTAAAAAAATCTAAGAAGAATTTTTCAAAAATCTTTCTTAATGCACCCCTACACCATAAGAAGAATCGCCATGCAAATTTTCAGACCTTTAGGTCCAGCGGTTTGGTCTGTGCGTTGTATGTCAGACCAAACCGCTGATGTCAGTGAGTCAGTGAGTCAGTTACGGAACTGTTTTATACATATAGATTGAAAACAATATGCTGGAATTCAGGGTATATGCTTTTCACAGTATACCGTCATCAAAGTGTTCAAAAGACAGCCTTAATATCATAATGCATCATAATTATAATCCGACATGCGTTTTTAGAAGACCATCTTTCGCGTTTTTAATTCAGTCAAACACAACCGACATTTTAGCCATTAAGAGAATATTTTTTTCAAAATTAGTGACAGTTATTATTAAAATCACTAGTCTTTAACAGGATTTTATACGTTTATAGGGAAAAAAATTATCCGCGTTCGGGAATGGGGCTATTTTTCAAATTAATTCTTGGAGTGAAACAATTCTAAATACAGATGAATGTTAATCCCTTTGTCTCCTGAAAAAAAAACGTGAAAGGGAAATTTTGGTGGCTGAAAGAAAAAAAAATCACTTTTAATGGATGACATGAAGTATGACAAATATAAAAGAGGATTATTCGTCCTCTTAAAATGCAGTTAGCAGAAGCGACTCAGAGAGAAAAAAAATTCAAAGGGTTCTACGGTGAAGAATAACAAACTGTTAATCGCTAAGAATAACATCGAGTAGAATTTACATAACCATAAGAAAAGTATGTTTTTCATTGTATGACGGTTTAAAATAATTCTGAAACGGGTAATTAGAATTCTGAATGAAAAACTGTGATTTACAGATTTGTATGAAGGAATTAGATAGCATAGTTGACGTTCAGCTTGATGAGACTGAATGAGAAAAAAAGGATATAAACAGTCACCCCATAAACAACAAAAAAGAGCCAAAAAATTATCTACAAACTTAGTAAATTTTATTAAATAAATGCGTTCATTATTTCTTTTTGTCGACATGTTAGTTACACATTTCTGTGAAAAGTTAATTTAACAGAAATTCATCGATGGAAATTAAAATTGCGAAATTTTATAAAGTGTTTGAGAGAAATAAAACAATTTTTTCAGTTTCCTTGTTTCTCTGTCTTTCATACTATGTATTAAAGGGGTAAATCGACATGGACACAACCTTCAGTGAGGATTTTCAGTCTCTTTCGTATATTTTTATCATGTTTTTATTATCTCGCTTTCTTGTGTGTTTGTTTGCGTGTGTGTTTGTCCAGTACAAATCTTGTAATCGATTTTTAACTAACTTCCCGACTAGCTAGACATTTGGAACTTTTAGAATAGCTCAGAATACGATGAGAATGCATTATTGTAATACTTTTAGCCATCTTTAAGTAGATTTGAATTCATTTACCGTTAATTTTACTTTGTAGACTGGTGCAGCCCTCTATCGGCCGGGACGGGAACGAAAAGTTAAACGCAAGTTAACTTCCAATTAACTTTATTTTCTTTCAAGTTGATGGGATAATTCATCAAAGAAATCTTAAAAAAGTATTTATTAATACATAGAATTGTCAAGTTAATATGATTCGACAGAAAATTGAAAAACGTGGTATATAAAAAGTTATTTTTATCTTGCAATTATTATTCTTGATACTATGACACCTCTATGAATGTAACCTTACATGGTTCACAAATGTAATGATCCAAAAACAGTCATATTATACATTCACCCTGTTGAAAGTGTTAATTAATTACTGTGATTTAAGATAATTACTATATATAAACCATAACAATATTCTGGATCATAGAAATTAGTAACCTTGTGCATTGCAATATCTCAAAAAGTGTAACAGTCATCTTTCTTCATAAATAAAAGTCAGGTGTATGGGAAACCTTTATGGCACCATCGGACGTATTGTTTTATGGAGATTTAACAGTAAGTGCTACCTTGCTTCTTTTCAGATATATGGGTAATATGTCAATCACAAATAAGCGAATATTTCAAAAGTTACTTCTTAAGTTTTTGTTCCTAAGAAAATTATTGAAACTTTAAACCCAGAATATAATCCCCCCCCTCCCCGCGGAAAAACAGATAATATCATTTGGGAAATAAGACAACAAAAGGTTGATTTATTTATAAATAAAATTCAAAATGTTTATTTTCAGCCGCAGTAAGTGTTAACAATGTTGATGCGTGGTTAGAAATCGTTGCCAAAGATGTAAAGCAAAGTGAACTTCATCATGTCCTTAAAACTTGACGAACTGAAAAGAAGAAGAATTGAAATTTACATATTTATAAAATCATTGGTTTGCTATTTGGAGAGAGTTGTTTTGCAGCTTCTGCTGTAGAACAAAAACTATTAGTTTAATTATGCAACGCTTAATTATTGACTATATATAACTTAATTATATTATATAATTATTATAAAACGTAATTATTGACTTACTTCTCCTCATTTAACTGGATGCAAGATGACACCTCCTCTCCTTCCTTTAAAATATAAAAATAATAAAATGGAGGTCAGTCCAAAAATTTTTGCCATATTGTTTTAAGCTGAAAGTTTCCCATTGTGTTTTCATAAAAATATAGCCTCTATTCTGCTTGGGAGATTGTCGTGAAAATTCTTAACTAGCGGATGTGCTCTGCACACTCTCTTCCGAAACATCATTGTTTGCTCAATTGGTATTTTAAAATATTATGTAATATAACTGTATGTCGTTATTACTCACCCCAAAAGCGTTCCACCAGACAGTTTTTCAAGTCTTTACCGGGACACCATAGGGAATTTTCCAAATTAGAACTGGTCAGTAGTATGGGTCCTTACCGATTTTTTGCCCTTGTCAGTAAACTATCTAATTGTATAGACTATCAAAACAAACCTAAACATTACGATTCTGTGTTATCGGAACGAAAAAATATAGACTAAATCATTAGAAATGCCTTTATAATTGCTGCTGTTACCTCTTGTACTCTACACACTCAACCGAATCCGTCATGGTATCTAGCAGTCAATGACTATGAGATTCGTCTACAGGGTGTGCAGTATGCTGATTTGTAGCGGTACTGTGTTTGTACTTGGTTGATCTCCTGAAACATGTGCAGATAATATTCAAAACTTGACACGAAATTTTTCCAGTAATTTAGTAAACTTTTTCTTGCTCTTCATTAAATGTGTAATATAAAAATCGTCGGGTACATACGACGTCATTTTTATATTCACAAGTAAATGAGAAAGATTTATGACAAGCATGTCCAACCCGCGGCCCTGGACAGCTAGTAATGTGCCCGTTCGATATCGTAAACTTTTAACATCTCTATGTGATGTTTTGACAATATATATATATATGTGTATGTGTGTGTCAGGAATAATTCAGCTAAATTTAAAGGGGGCTTCAGGATAATTTATTTCGTGGCATTAAACGTCACTGTTTTCATAGTTCCGGACGCGCTACGGGTGAAAAAAGAGGGAATTTCCCCATTTCATTAGATGACCACGATTCGCTTGAATTGGTCGGGCGAGCTATCTATTACTAGAGCAAGTACGGGCTTGCGAGGAGTGAAGCTATTACGTAATTTCAGAGATGGAAGCGTCTCGAACATTCCATAGACATCACAGAGCAACAAAGGGTTAATCGCAGAGCGTTTTCGGATTTCGGATTGAGCGGAGCACGCGTCACGAGGTGAGAGATCAAAACATTGGCTCGGATTGAATCAGGTTATTTAATAGTATTTTAAATAAAGGATTTAGATGTAAAATAATTGTATTTAATTCCACAGGCCTACGATCATTGACTGCATAGATTTAGAGTAATTAAAATGGGAACAAGTTTAGAGGGAGTACGAGTAATTTAAGCTCGTCATATATATTTTTTTAAATCACATAAGTTTATGTTGGACTCTTTATTTTAGTGTTATAGTAAAAAATAAATAATAAATAAGGAAGCTTTCCTCTTTATATACATTGATTATATATATTATTTTATACGCAGCCGAAGACAATTCCTCTTCACTCAATGTGGCCAGGCAATCAAAACGACACAAAATTCTGAATAAAAGTACATTTTTGTTTTCATGGATCAATGCATACTTCAGAGCTTTGGGAGGCAAATACTGCAAACCTTATGTTTATGCTATTATTACATTAGCAGATAGTGTATTTTTAAATTGTATTGTCTTTGCGTACTGTGCTGTTCACTAATAATTTATACTTGTTTACCCAGAATGGATATTTATTCGCCCTTTTACAAAAAAATAATTAATGAGAAATCCCATGAAACTTTTGTAGCGCTTCTTAACTATCATCAGGATATTTGATTTAGCTTAAAATTTTTTAAATTGCTCTTCTTAAAGGACAATTTACGCTGGTAAAAGTGATTTCATTCTCCCTTAAAGTTATTAGTATTTTTATAAGTATATATGCTAGAGAGGACCTATTTTAAGACTTCTCCGCTGAATGAAATGGAAAATATAAGAATAATAGAACAATTAGATCAGCAGATGTATCAAAAACTAAACGTGTTTGAAGGACTGAATTTTAATTTTTTTGAAAACCAAATTTCATAATTTTCAGATATTTCTTTTATTTATAATGATCATAAAGTAAAGATACATTTGAAAGAAAAGCATCTATGAGAAGAATGTAATAAATAAAATAAAATTGTGCATACCACCTTAATGTATTTCCTATTTAATTTTACTTACTGTTTATAATTCCCAATACTACTTTAAGCAACTCTAATTTCTGTAAGTACGAACCGGGTCTCCTTTGGTCGCTACCCTAATACAGAAATGTAATGATCAGGTCTGAAAATTCAGTTGCTAAATTTAATTTTAACGTTACGGTGAAATCTAAAACAAATCAGAGTACAGTTATCCTTTAATCGCTGTTTAACGAAGTGCTGAGTAAACAGAATTACAGAAAATTTTATGCATGGATATTAATTTTCCAAATGATCTCTGACAAGCCGCCATTATCATACTAAAGAGCTTTTTAGTAATTAAATGCATAGCAGATGTAATTCAATTAGTAAGTGAACTTAAATAAGAGAATGATTGTGAAATGTTTTAGTTTTTATCGGCTACATGTAGTTAAACATCAAATCCTTTCTCTTTAACATTTAAAAGAGATAATAATTAAATTATTTCATTATTTTACATCATGCAGATTTACAGTAATTTTCAGAATATGGCCTGTGACAATGTGGATGCGTGTATAATTTAATTTAACCTCGACTTCACTTCTCTAAAACTTCTCTGGAATGAAAGTTTGCAGGTTTGAGATTAATAATTGAATTGTAATTTTTTCCTTTAGTTTTTTAGTCTGATGAGGGAATTCAAAGGAAGTGCCTACATTAGTATGTAAATACAAGGAAAACACCAAAAGCGACCAAAAAAGATAAAATAAATCCGAATTTTGTTATTGATTAATCCTTCTGCTAGCCTCTCAAATTCTTTGTCTCGTGCGCGTTTTATCTCTTGTATCTAGCAAATTTTCTTTTTTCAGCATTAAAGGGCAATAAAGTAGCAATTGTAATCATTGTCGGGTGAGAAGATCTTCTTAAGTGCTTCTTAAAAATTTACCTGAGAGGCTCAAGAAAATAAAAGCAAATGTTGAAATATTACAAATTTTCTAACCTAAAATAAGTTAGAAGCAAGTCAACCACTAGGTATATCAATTTGAGAAAAGGGCAAAAAAACAGAAGGAAATAAAAGGAAATTTGAGTTTCATCTGTTGGCACTAAAGCTATCGGTCATGTTAGAGATTCATGTATCCCTTGAGCAGAAATACTTAATCGTATGCAACTGAGGTATTAACAACGCTAAGGACATTCTCATGATCCAAAGAGTAAAAGTAGGAAGAGAAAATGCAAACGCTTTTTGGGTTTCTTGAAAGGCAAAGTAAGGCAAACAGTCAATCGCCTCAGAATTTTATTCCTGAATGACTGAGGTTAAAATATTTTAGGGCATTTCCTGACATGACTTTGACTATAGATTTATTACATCATATTCTGCAAATGCACTCTATTGTGGCTTCAAACCAAATACCTAAATAAGAGAATAAAACTAATAAGCAATTTATAATTTTACTTATGAGGACATTTTATACATGCCCTCATAAGTAAAATTACACCGTGGTATCTTTTTTTTTAAATTTCCGTTGAAGGAAACAGAGCTGACTGGATTGCCTTTTCTTAAAAATGTCGGAATATTTGATGAGTTTTTGAAACATATACCCATATTAAAATGTATGACATTTTAAAATATATTGTGCAACATTCCAGCCATAAATATTTTATTTTACTTTATTAAATATCAAAAAAATTTTAGGGAATTTTTTTAAAATTTAATTAACTTCAGATTAATAAAATAATTTGAAATTTTAAACTACAATAAGTGGTTGGGAATACATTGAAAAAAGATATTGCAGTCTGTTTTCTTTATATTCTTATCTTTTTGTCAAACATTTAATTAGAAAGAAAGACATATCTTCTTAACCTTTATTTTCTCAGAGTCTAATCTATATTTTATGAACTAAGTAGAATTACTCTAATTGGAAAGGAAAGCAATCAATAGAAATTGCATGCTATATTTCTTATGAATCATTGCTGTTTTGCTGTTATTACCTAGGAAAGATATATTAAACAGGTTTGATATATAGATAGAGGAAGTTATTTGGATTCATTCAATCAAAACAGAACTATTATAAGGAGTAAAGAAAAGAATTTTGATGTAGAAGTTAATTGAGTTAATCGGATTTCCTGAATTGCGCTGTTTTAGCAAATAACTTATTGTACAGTTAATACTGTTTTGAATAGAGGGAAAAGGAATAACAGATTCTTTAGCTCAAAACATTGTTTTGATGTAGGAAATTTCCACTACAACGTAGGTTTTTATGCAACACAGGGAATATTGATAGCACATCTGTAGAAGCTGAGGGATTTTATAAGGCATTTGCTTTTGATGATAAACATTAATTATCTGTTTTATGTTTGAAAGTTTCTGTCCTACTGTTTTTAAGTTAACTCTTAATTTTTCTCAAAACCAGAGTATTTAAATCTGTCTGCAAATATCAGAGATCGCTGGACTTATCCATAACATAAAAAAAATATGAGTATAATAACAAGTTAAAGGGGAAAAAATTCACTGATTGAAACAAAAAGTATAAATGATGCTTAGGCCAATAATGTGGTCTCAATATACTTTTAAAAATAAATATAACTTTCCAATAGTTCATTCTGGATAGTTCAGTTTGTAGGATTCGGAATTCCAGGTTAAAATTCGAACCCTTTTATATCCTTAAAGACTAGTACTTTTAATAAATATAAAATGACAATTCCCATAATAGGAAATAAAAGAAATATTTTGTTGCATATCATCCCTCTTTTCTCACCCCTCTGTAATTGGCACTCTTTCCAAATGTCGCAAAAGCGCTAATCCGTAACTTGACATATTGAATTTAAAAAAAAAGAGAAATGCATTGAGCAGATAATCTTTAGAATTAGAAAAGTGTGATAATGGAATGCGCTACTCATCTTTAAAAATTTATAAAAAGTTGCTTGAAAATAGTAAGTTGGATCCTACAAGTGAGATTTCATTTTGTGTAAATGGTACTTATTCGACATTCTTTTATGCATTGCAAAATTTAATTTCAAAATTATTTACTCGTAATTTCATATTGACAACAGAAGTTCCTCAAAATGTCGAGAAAAAAATAAACCACACTCAGTCAATCTGATGTTAAAGTGCTGCTAAGCTACTTTCATTTAAATCTCATTTGAGGTGATTTTAATTAATTGTCAAAATGCTTTCAGCAAATATTTGGTGTGTTTACAAGTCGCATTAATTTCCTGTAATTAGTAAAGGAAACCTTAAAAAACTTTGAACTATAATAATTTAATAATTGGTCGCTTAAATTATTTGTAAAATAAACGAATGACATTGATTAGTATTAAATTGAAATTTTTTTTGCCCAACGATCTTAAGTATGAAAAACACATTCTAAAGGCTTGCTGTTTGATAGATTGAGATAAGGATAAACTAAATATTCACTGTAAACAAACTGATTAGGTTTAACGAAATAAAATTTCGTAAATTGATAAACAAATTGCCATATGTGTGGTAAGCAAATAAAGGCAATATAATAGTAAATGCCTGAGTAATTTTTCTCGGTAAGGAAACCTTAAAAAACTTTGAACTATAATAATTTAATAATTGGTCGCTTAAATTATTTGTAAAATAAACGAATGACATTGATTAGTATTAAATTGAATTTTTTTTTCAATTTAATACATTAATTTAATACAATTTCATTTCCTTCATCTAGAGAATGCATTAAAAATGAAGATTTTAAAATAAACGTTGCAATCACTTAAAAAGTTTTAATGATTATGTTGTTTATTTTGGGCCTGTGGCGGCCCTGTGTGCTCAATATTTGTAAAATAATTAATTGATAATATTTGTAAAATAATTAATTGATAATATTTTTTTTAATAATTAATAATATTTGTAAAATAATAATTATACAATTATTTGTAAAATAAACGAATGACATTGATTAGTATTAAATTGAAATTTTTTTTCAATTTAATACATTAATTTAATACAATTTCATTTCCTTCATCTAGAGAATGCATTAAAAATGAAGATTTTAAAATAAACGTTGCAATCACTTAAAAAGTTTTAATGATTATGTTGTTTATTTTGGGCCTGTGGCGGCCCTGTGTGCTCGGATCGAATCCCGGCGTCGCGCAACTAAAAATGCCTCCGTTTGTGTTGTCCCTTCATAGGGGGTAATGCTGGTCCGCCTATAGGGTGCCCCCATAATAAAAGGGCCAGAAAAACTGCGGTGTATTATAGACGAATGTATTGACGACAAGTGCCTCCGCATTGGTTAAAAAAAATGTTGTTTATTTGATTAATTTGAAGATGTGATAAAGCTATCAACATAGAACAATGAACATCTGAGTTCATCTGAAAATATAAATGTAATTTATAAGCTTAAACTAAATATACAAATTATAAATTACATGATAATATTAACTTACATTATTTTTGGATTAAACATAGATTGGTGAAGAATACGTGTGAAATAATTTTAGAATTGTGCATAAAGCTGCGAAGTAAGCAATATGTAATTTTCGAGATGTATACATATTTATGTAATTTTAGAAATGCGTGATTGTTTATTTTTCTGACTCATTAATTATTTTATATCTTATCAGTATAACCTTTATATTCGTTACTGACAACATCAGCGCAATATTAGATATTTCGATTACCGCATGAACGAAATTTATATATTATTATACCTTAATGCATCTTCAAATATAGAGACCTAACCCTTCTAACATGTTTCGAGAACTGGGTGCAAAATTTGCTAAAATTTCGCGCTACAAACGCCTTTTCCGCAAAGTCTGTAGATTTTTTTAATCCGAAAGAACAAGAAATCTATTTTTCTGAATTAAAGGAAGGTATGTTTTAAATTGAAAACTATGAAACCTCTAAGGTATTTAATTTAAAATACACAAAATCTTTCATTTTTTTTTAGGTTTCAAAGTAAATTTATTGAACATAAGTCCTTCAGTCATTCAAGCCTAGTTTCAACAACGAATTTATCATTCATCAGGTGATTCATCAATTTTTCTCTGTTTGGTATGCTCGTGATTTGTTAATCTAATAAGCATCTGGAAACTGGATTCCCTAATTGCTCATTTCAAGACGCTGGTTGGCCGAAAAACCACGATAAAAAGAACAGCTGTCTTCTGCAATGCTAGGGAAAGTTCCCCATTACTTTTGCTTCCTTTGGAGCAAAAGTTTGGAGCCTTTCCCTATAAGATTATCAGTAGTCGGGGATGAGATTATCACTAGCTATTCATTGTCACTGCTCCATCATATCCTCAATTATCATGACTGAATACCAGGAACAAGAAAAAAGGATATTTAAGCAAAGTCACCTAGTAATATTAAAATAATACAACTTGTGCTTTATCACAACAATCGCTCATTTTCAGTTTTCATATCGCTGTCATCTTTACTTATATAAAAGCCTAGATGTAGGTAACCATTCCGGGACGGACCAAGTCGGGAACATCTTAACATTGCGACGCCATTTTCTAAAATTTTTCTTGAAAAATAATACCACAAAAGTTACATATTTTGAAAGCCCTTTAAAAAATATGAAAATTTCAAGTGAACACCCTATCTCAAAACCGTTTAGTTTTTTAAATATCTTCAAATTAAAATATCCATTGAAAATAATCATTTATTCAATTGAGTCATTCACTTGAATTTCGAATTCATTCTACTCCATGGTTTTTCATATTCCCTTTAAATAACTACATTTTTAGTGTTTAGTTTTAATGTTAATTAAATTGTGTTTCACGTTTTATTTTTGTTTTATTTTATTATTGTTTACTGGTGTTTAAGTATCGTTTTCAGCAGTGCCTGCTGTGTGGTGGGTCATTCACTTTTGAAACAGTTTTGATTTAGTTTTGATTTAGTTTAGTTTTGTTTTGTTGTTAAGTACAGTTTTCAGCAATGTCCGATGAAAATGATGAATCACCTCTTGAAACGCTGAACAACATTCCGTCATTTTTGACGGGGGTAATATACTAGTTTTGGATATAAAGATTCTGAAATTGTTGGACACATTGAAACTACTAAATTGGTAGGAGAATCGGATATAGAAAACCTGTCTGATCCCCCTACACACCATCATTTCTTGTTTCACTTTAAGCTAATCAGGCTGACTGAGACATGGAATATGAATGATGACTGCGCCACCTTTTCTCATTCACATTTTGATGGTATGCTTCCTTAGAGGGGAGATATGAATACAGTTGAAATACATTGAGGTAGAACTCATACCATACTAGTTAATAATACTTTTCTAAAATTTCATTGAACAAAAAACATGGTAAAACAAACATATTTCAATATACATAAGGTTAACGACAGCACAAAATCTACGTTCCTAACATTGCGCCATACCCATGAGGGCTCCCTAGCAGATTTATATCGATTCCCATTTATATCAGAGTCATTAGCTGTTATGACGATTCTGGCGTAATCTACAGTAGAAAATCTGCATACTGCCTGTCTTCTTCAGTGTGATATTTATCCAAGAAATACTAACACATTTTCCCATTCTCCTTAAACTTAACAGGTTGACACTGGAACGAAATACAGACGACGACTCTGTCACACACTTTTATTCACATATTTTCCTTTTCCTTAGACTACAACCTTTGTCCAGAAAGTTCGATGAATGACGTCATAGTGTTCACGGTCGTAAGAGTTTGCATCCGGCGCATACCGTGGCGGACAGGGGAAGACTGGTCTGAACCAGTTCCTGCGCGGCGGCGCTGAGAGTTAGCTTATCGTGTGGAAACAGTTCATTGAAGAGTGAAGGTGTTGTGCGCACGGTCAAAATTCAAAATGGATCAGCGAACGAATATGCTGTTCTGTTTCAAACTTTGAAAATTAGCGAAAGAGACTCATGAAATGCTACTAAAACTTTACGAAGAACGTGCTGTCATCTTGAAGTGAGTGTATGAGTGGTTTAAACGCTTCCGAGAAGGGCGAGACACCATTGAAGACCCCCCCCCCCCCCGAAGTGGTCGGTCTGCAACTGCACGCACCCGGACAACGTACAGAAAGTAAAGGAATTGTTGGCCAAGGACCGTAGTGTGACAGTGCGAATGATAGCAGAGGAAGTGGGTATGGGTCGTGAGATGGCCCACCTCATACCGACCCAGGATTTGGGTAAAAGCAAGCTTTGCTCCCGACTTGTGTCCCACACTTTGATGCCGGAACAAATGCATATTCGGCTTGACGCCTGTGGAGACGACATGGCGGATCGAAACCCAAATTTCCTGAAAACCATTGTCACGGGTGATGAGACCTGGTGCCTGAAGTACGAACCCGACGGCAAGCGTCAGAGTATGAGTGGCGGTGTCCAGGGTCGCCGAAAAGCCAGAAAGTACGAAGTGAGAAATCCTGCATCAAGACAATGCTCGTGGTGTTCTTCGACTCTGAGGATCTCATCCATACAGAATTACTCCCTGAGGGCACCACGTTAAATGTCGCTAAGTACGTGGGTATACTGAAACGTCTGCTGCAACGGATCAATCAGGTACGCCCCCAGTGCGCCAAGCAAGACAACTGGATTCTGCTTCACGACAATGCCCGGCCACATACTGCCTTTCTGGTGCAGCAGTTCGTGGCCAACAGGCGAGTTGTGTCCCTGAATCACCCACCCTACTCCCCAGACTTTTTTCTCTCGTACTTTTTCTTGTTCCCCAAATTGAAATCAGCCCTTAAGGGCCACGGGTTTTCGGACATTTAGGACTGTTTCATGTAAGAGAACAATCCATTCTAACTATTGACATATTCACCGAACTTTCTGGACAAAGGTTGTAATTAGGTTGACGCTGGACCGAAATATAGACGACGACTCTGCCACACATTCTTACTCATATTTTTCCCTTCTCCTTAAACTAATAAGGTTGACACCAGAATGAAATACAGACGATGACTCTGCCACAAATTCTTATTCAAATTTTTTCCTTCTCCTTGAACTAATCAAGTTGATGCTGGATCTAAATACATACAATGACTCTGCCTCACACACACCTTTTCCTTCTCTTTTGAGTAATCAAGTTTACACTGGAGCGACAGTACAAACGATAATTCTTCCCCACATACATACTCACATTTTTTTACATGGTCTTTATAAAAAGACGTAGTCTGACGTAGGAATCTTACGTAGAAATCTGATATGAACTCACCATTAAATTGTGCAACGATTTCCTTTCATAAACCTCATATCATTATTATTTGAATTATTATATTATTTGAAACAATATTTACATTACTCCTGAACAAAAAAATTAAATTAATAAAAATATTTACTGTTTTCTAGAATGCATTTAAGGCAATTTAGATGAAGCTTTATATTTTAATAATTTTACTTTCAGTCAAAAAGAAATCTCATTCCAGTTAATGTTTTAGGCACTAGATTCAGGAAAGAAAATCAGAAAACTGAGGCTGTCGTACCAGTGCATTTTACCTTGAAATCAAATAAAAATACCCTTCATGATGAAAATTCTCTTTGTCGTAAGCTGAAAGCATCTTTTAAAAGACAACAGACGAAATTCTCCTGACTTTTAGCCTTAAATGCATCATTTTATTTTCTGTGCTTTTAAAGCAGTAAAATATATTTTGAGTGATTTTGACTGGTAATGAACGCATCTTTATATTTCCCGATTCATCTCAACATTTTCCGTGCTAATGCTGTATGAAAACTCAAATTTCTGTTGGTTATTTAGAGAGTATTTTACCGAAAATGCTCGGTGGTTTTATTGATAGACATAGAATGACAAGCGTAATGTAATTAAATCCTCCATTGCCTACAAATAGCAAAGTTATTGCTGAGAGTACACTGATTAATGAGCAGAATGATTGATGTCAAAATGATTTACACAATAACGTGTAGAAATAGTAGAAAATAATTTTACCTATGCAAACCCAGTTTAAACTCGATTATCGATAGACTTTGATTATTTGGATGTAACCACTGTCAAATAACATGTTCAGTTTCTACGTGCTAATCGTATTTTATGTCAAAACATTTCAATTCCTAAATTTTTTACAAGTAATTTGGTCCCAGAATTGTAAGTCTATGGAGAACTTTTCCCCATAAAAAGTTTTGACATATGTTCTTTATTAACTTTAACTTTTATAAACTGTATCGTAAATGTCAGTCAACGAATCCACAATAAGTGTTATTCACTTATTCTTATATTACTTCCAATTTGTGGTGCGCAAAACAGCGTAAAAATTGTTGAATGTGGTAAAATACAAAGAAAAATGTTGAAACTTATTTCATCATCATGCATTTGTCATTTTGTTAACAACGATTGCGATAATTCATGGCCTTTTGGGAATGAAAACCTTTTGATCTGCGTAGCACGTAACCCATCCGTCCTGATACTTTTCTGTAAAATTTTAGAATCCTTTTTTAGTCAGTATTTCCTTCAAATTTTAAAGCTCCATTCAACGTTTTATGTAGACTGCAAGCTTCTTATACTCGAAACAATTCATCGAAATGGTACGTTCAGATTACAAAACAGGTATTATTTGCGCTGGGCTGCGTTTTCTCATAAATTTAAAAACTACGGATAAGTTTTCATCAAAGTACATTTCAACATTTATGCAGGTATAGGTCTGAGTCTGTAATAAAACTGAGGAATGCAGTAAGAAATAAAATATTTTAGATACTGGTAAACGATTCAATTTCATTTTTAAATACAAGGTGCGCCCATAAAGTAACCGGACATTTATTTATAAATAAGAAAAATATTACTCACCTTCAAATAAATTTATCGCCTTCAAAATAATCGCCAAAGGAATTTATACAATTTTTCCAACGTTTCTTCAAGTCATCGAAACACTGTTTATAGGCATTGGAACTAACCGTTCGCAAAATACGCGTAACATTTGATTTAATATCCGAGACGTTTTCAAATCTCTGTCCTTTCATGGATTTTGCATTTTTTGATAACAAAGGACTTATTCACGACGAATTTTTTTCTGAAAATCAAACAATTAATCAGTATTTTTACAAGGAGGTGCTTTTTCGATTAAGAAACAGGATAAGGCGAGTTAGGAAGGAACTGTTTGATTCTGGACAATGGTTTCTTTTATACGATAATGATAGGCCAAATACAGCAATTTCTGTACAACAATATCTTGCTAAGCATTCAATTACAGTGATAAATCATGCACCATATTTTCCCGACTTATCGCCAGCTGATTTTTTCCTTTTTCCAAAGCTTAAGATGGCCATGAAAGTACAGAGATTTGTAAACGTCTCGCATATCAAATCAAATGTTACGCGTATGCGTAACATTTGATTAAATGTACGCGTATTTTGCGAACGGTTAGTTCCAACGCCTATAAACAGTGTTTCGATGACTTGAAGAAACGTTGGAAAAATCGTATAGACTCCTTTGGGGATTATTTTAAAGGAGATAAATTAATTTGAAGGTGAGTAATATTTTTCTTATTTACAAAACAATTGTCCGGTTACTTTATGGGCTCACCTTGTATCAAATTAAAACTTACAACAAATTATTAAAACAGAGTAAAAGAAAAAAAACTCGGTTAGAAGTCTTAAAATAAGCATGAAGCTGTTATTGACAAAATCCACTATTTTTTCTACCTCTGTTAAATGTCACCATACATTTCTGTAGCACTTTCTGAATTTCATTTTTTATTGAACTTGAAAGTCTGGAATACAAACCTGCCAAAGTGATAACAGTAGCACCTTAGTTATAAAAATGACTACTCTACACACGTGTATAATTATATCTCCATTAACAGGGTTTCTCTAGCGTCCTTGTAGCTAAAAAAATATATATATACCTCAAAAATTCAAGCCCAAAAAACTGATTTCACCCAGGAAGTAAATCTGGAATTATATCCATCTTCACAAGGGAAGGTTAAATATTTGTAATACCGGTTAAAGGCATTGTGTGTTCGTGAAACCTTATATATACTGTATTCGAGGCTTTTTATCAATTAAAAAACATCTTTAGCACTAAATTTAGCATTGGATTTAGCACTGGATTTAACACTGGATTTCATCTATAATTTGGTCTTTGTTTCAATCCTGAGATACCGAAGAGTTTTAGGGGTGAATGTTTAGAAGCAAGGACACTTAAAGTTAACTGAGAACAAATGTGGTGTTATGTGATCCCTAAACAACATTGATAGCTAATGATAAAACTAGCCGCTGTTGTTTTATATATGTTTCGAGAAAGAACGTTTCAGGAGAGTTCTATCTCCTCTTAAATCTGAGACTATGTGGGAGCAAACTATTGTTAGTTACTTCTTTGGTTTTCTCCATGGTTAATTTAAGGTGACTGCCTACGTTCAGAGCCAATTTTTTTAAAACTCATTTTTTAAAGGATTTTTTTATCTTTTACTGTAAAATAGCACTTAAAAATTAAAAAGGGAACAAAAACTTGCCTGTAAATACCATACTGTCTTATAAATTGGTGAATTTGAAGTAATTTTTAATGAAATTTAGCTAAAACACCTATTACTCTGCACAAAATTCTAATGCTACTATTTGAATTTCCATCTCACACATAATACATATGACAGTTATCTTCAAAATGACAAACAATCTAAGAGAAATTTTAAAATGCAAAAATAATACGCGCAATTTTATGTTACAATATGAAGCTTTTTCCCGATTCGTCATTCCTTTCCTTATAAACACAGCCCCAAATAAAAACTATTTATTATACATCAATTGTTGTATATCATTTCATTAACAATAGCATCTAAAATATTTCCGGAAAATTATATACATTATTATGTGAGATATCATGATAACGGTACAGATTTGTGCTAAAAAACATAATTCTGAGAAAAACATATTTAAAGCTGTTTGTCACTTCAATTTTGCAGTAGAAGATTTTTTAAAAAATAGCTATAACTCTGCTTCTAATTGATGTAGAATAAAAATCAAAACGGTTTTGAAAACAGAAAAGATTGAATTACACTATTCTGGCAAAAAATAAATTAACCAATATAATCAAAAAATGACATTTTCAACGTAGGTAGTCACCTTGAGCAAATTCTTTACCGATTTCCCACTGTCACGATATTCACTTGATTTCTAGCTAGTAAAAATAGTGAACGGGCGGTCACAGAGAGGAGCTGGAACTAGATTTGGGTGGGGGTACATCTTATGTAGTAGACGATTTCTTCTCCAGTGTGTCAGTCACTTATCCTTAAGACAAACACATTCTTCCTTTTACTTTTCAATATCTTGGCAACTATGTTAGCACCTAACTGGTGACAAACATAGTGCAAAACCTTCCAGTTCCGTCAGTCGTGTATAAAATCTGTATCAACCCACCACATCTGAGTTGCAACTCATTGAATTCGACATTGGGAATCAAAATGTTAAGTGCCTCTTGGATTCAGGATAGGTGACTCGTAGCGCCACCTCACACTGCTTTCTGGTATCCTTGCTGATTCTGTCCATGATATATACCGCGATTACCCCCATATATATATATATATATATATATATATATATATATATATATATATATATATATATATACATATATATATGAAATAAATTTCAAACCTTTCCATTATCGTTAAAAATGTCAATCCAAATTCTTTCACCCTTTTGCATTAAAGCATTTCCCCTCAATTTGAACCGAAATAATCTATTAGTTTTTCCCCTAAAGCCACTCGCTGACCATTATATAACAGTTATATAAGATCGAACCGGGTCGAACGTTCGAGAAACATCATCCCATATGACGCGATATAGTCAGGTGTCATGATCTGACCAATTAGAACATTAATCTACCCGTACTCGGCCGAGAGATTTAGCGTCTCTGTAGATTTTGTGTGCCTGCTCCCAACGAGGAAACATGTAAAGTACGCAGCTGTCAAAATGGGCTGACGGGGCACCGTCCCCGTTAGCGCCGCGATGTGTCCATTGAAATTTTGTTATGAATAGAGAAATGTCTACTGAAAATAAACAATTATCGAGATGAAATCGCCTCTTCCTTGATCTGGTCTATATATCTTCCTGTCCATATGCCTCGCCACTCGCTACGACTTGTTACGACTACTACACCCCTGATTTATCATTACATATATATATATATATATATATATATATATATATATGTATGTATATATATATGTATGTATATATTTACGAGTCCATACATTGAAAAGTGTACAATGAACGATAAGAAAAAAAAATATTGAAGTATTGTTAAACACAAAAAGAGATATAGAAATTTTTTTTCCCGATTTTAAACTATCCATGGGTAATGACTTTCAACCGATAAAATTGTTTTAGTCAAGCATTTACCGATGCAGCATGTCTTCTAAGAAGTATTATTTCTCAAAAATGGACAAAAATTTAGATAAATTTAACTACGAGTAATTTATCATACTTAAATCGCATGTAATTTTATATTGTCTTTTCAAATAAATGATAAAGGAAGACAGCGTATTAGAATAACAGGCTATGTTATAGGTTGAAAAATTTCTTAAAATACTAAAATAGAGTCTATTTTATTCAAATTTCTGATGATCTAGAATTCAGTTTTTAGGTTTTGCTGGTGTATTTATCAGATATGCTAGAGATGTATTAGTCTAAGTTTGCTTGGAAGCAAATTATCCCATCATGCAAGTCAACAGTTTAATAGTTAACTAGGAGCTCAGTGTTATTTTTCCCCACTGAAATAGATTGTTTTGATATTAGTGACATCATTTCCATAATTTTTTTATATAGAAAATATAATTAAGACCCTTTGCGGTCTCTTTTAAAGGCATGGTTTCATTAAAACAAAGAGGTAGCCAAAACATGATATATTTTATGTAATCCTGAAAAGACGTTACTTCAACGTCCTTTGTGCTGTTCCTTTGCGAATACGCTGCATTTAGTTTTCGGCTGTCTCTTTCTTAATAGGTCAAAGATCAAAGATATGCAGAAAAGGATCATCAAAATCAAAATTATTAAGTAATGTCAGAATTATTTAGAAAAGCACACCATAAATAAATAGAAATTAAGATAAGGTCACCCCTCCCATTACTACTCGTACATATAAAAAGTAAAATAAGGATTCAGCTGCGGGAGATTAACCCTCAAACCAGCCCACCGGTCATTATGACCGACAGCGGTGGAACTAAGGGGTGGGGCAGGAGTGGGGAGAGGCGTGAACGCTTGACTGACTTTGACATCCTCAGTCAGTTCCTGGACATCAGGGAGATCACACCAGGGCTTCACAAATGCTCGCCATTTGCCAGTAAGTTGCAATTTTGTAAAAGTATGGCGGTCAAAATGACCGGTAGGCCTGTTATTGCCACTGAGCAATAACAGGTCTACCGGTTCTGAAAGGGATTTCAGTGTTCTGTGCGATTTTTAAAGTATCCTGTGAAGCCTTGACATCACTCTTTTCTACCTCAATCACTGGCAGGCTAATTTTTCGAGCAATTATATCTGAGAAACATTGTGCAATTCTTTTGAGTGCCCTACGATTTGATGATGTAGATACCAGATCAAAATAAATTGAATAAATAAGTGTAGATGATTTTTCCCTCACTATTCATCACTAATATAAATCAAACAACCCTGTGCACAATATCAACATACAGTTCCATCGTAATAACGCAAAAATAACAGCCTTTTAGGCTTTGCGGTCAATTTGACCGATAGTCCTGACAGTGGTAACAAATTCATGGGCCGGTTTGAGGGTTAAAGTAGATGCCCATTCGGTAAAACAATACCACTGAATTCACCAAAAAGAAATCTAATTTTTAAGATTTAGTTCGATATTTTTACATGTAACAAATTATCCCTTTACACTTACCAAAATATAGAATGAATGTTTTCCTGCGCTGTGGAATAATGATTACTTTATGTCGACATACATGCCTATGAATGTATTCCTACATGAAAAAATATGTACCATAAAAAGTATTTTAAATAATTGTAAAATCTGAGATATGTTCATTCATTTTATGCTTTGAAGCCAGTTTTTCTATTTATGGTAAAAGATGTTCTTTTGATAATGATACGTTATGGTAAAAGATATTTCTGAAGAAAAGCGCATAAAAAACTGCATGCCTGAAATAATTTGTATTTGAAATCGTCTTTTTGTACACCATAAAATGCAACAAGAAAGGATGAAAGAGGAGAGATGCGTATCCATGGAAACCAATGATTACCAAACGTTGAACTAACAAAATGACTATTGCGAGAGCATGGAATACATAAGATAGCTTATAAGGTTTGAGATGATACTCTGTTTAAACATGAAATATTGCGTTCCATGCTTAATGCTTAGAAATATGAAACGTGCTTGGTTGTAAAAATAAATTCCAGAAAGATATACACAATAAAACCCAGACCGTTATTTGCAGTTTGTAGTTTTATGTTAACAATATCTTTCCCAAATCTCAGTAACTTTAAAGATCATGTAAAAGAGATTAACGTAATATTTAAATTTTTAAAAGAAACTAAACAATGATATTTTGTATTTTACAATGAAGCATATCACATTAGTTTTTGTAATATAATTTTGATAAACAGGCTAGATAAAATAACCAAAAAACAATACTAGAACTTGTTTTTCTGTAATCCAACTCTGCAAAACCAAAAGCAGAGTGAAAAATATTAGTTAAAATTGGTTCATGCGATACTGACTTACATATATTTGCCATAATTTCAGAGCGTTTTCTCAGTCTTAGATTTTAATGCTAACAAATGCTATTTTTTTCAAGTTTTCTTTGTCATTTGCTGGCTAACAAAACCTTATGCTTATGGCAAAACGATTTCCAGAAAAAAGAAGCTAAAAAAAGAGACCATTTCATTGAGTGCAAAAACTGTATTATATTATTACAATTTTTTTCTGAAGTAGAAACAGTTTCTACGGAGAACTTTCTCATCTCTGAGGAAATTATTAGCATCCCTAAGTGAGGAGTTAGGGCAAGGTGGTTGGTTTTGTAATGCAACCAGAATATTTTTTTGGGGGGGCAGCAACGGTAAATATACAGCGAGAAAATATCAGTAAAGAAATATGAAACAAAGCCGTAAATATAGACTAAATAATTTGTTTCCTTTTTATAATTATTAATGCTATATTTTCTATATAAATCAATTTCCTATAAGTCACACTTGAGCATGAATTACAAAATGCATGTGTAATGTGTGTCATGCAATTATAAGTATTTTTTAATATTTTAAACTATTTATGATATTTTGCAAGATGTACATAAAAAAGCTCAAGCATATTTTAAATTATCTACACAGGTGTTTCAATATCCCATGCATATACCCCAAGGTCTGATTACAGAGTCGTGTTTCTTAAATAATTTTTAAGGTATTACAATGTTGTAATAGATCTTTCAGTCGCATGAGTTGTCAAAGTTAATGTTATCATGATTTGCTGGAATTTCTGCTCCGAGAGATACATTTACGTTCTAACATCGTATTGCCGTTAGATAATTTTTTGGTCTTTTTGCTCATCCGGGTCATTTTCAATCGTCTGACCAAATTTCAGCGTATACACAACGCCAGTTGAAACATCATTTCTGTCAAAAGTTAAGGATTTCACGAAATCCAACAAACGATCTCTCTTCATGATTGGAAAGATTAACTTCAGGTACTGTTAGCAATAGAGAGTATAAGGCTTGGGTAAATTATTTGTCTGGGAAAATAATTACATCAAATCATTTAGGCCTATCCAGCATTTTACGGATTAACCTTTTCCCTACGGGGTGGGATAGCATGTATCCCAAGAATACGGGCTAAATAAAATATATATATATACATATATATATATATATATATATATATATATATATATATATATATATATATATATATATATATATATATATATATATATATATATATATATATATATATATATATATATATATATATATATATATATATATATATGAAATAAATTAAATATTAGGCCCTCCACTCTAGCACTTAAATTCCAATTCCTAAATCCAATCCCCAGTAACATTACTTTATCGCTTTAAAACCCATAGCAACAGAACTTCCCATAAATCACACGCCTTGCATTTATACACGTGTATACGTCTGGAGAAAGGCGTGGGTTCACATCGCGAGCCCCAATGCTGACCCTGCAAAATAATAGATACATGTACCTAGCCTCTCGCGCGTAAGGTTGAAAGGGGATATTGCTTCGAGCCGTCTTCCGAGATGGACGGATGTACTTTTCTTCGCTCTAATAAACGTTTCGGCCAGACTGCATCAAAATTTAATTCTTTTCAGGCTGAGTCTAGCTCCAGCCATGTAAATATGATCTAGTTTTCCTTTTCAGATTATATTTAAGAACGTGATGTAATGGATATATTACACTTACTTACACACACACACACACACACACACACACACATATATATATATATATATATATATATATATATATATATATATATATATATATATATATATATATAATCCCCTTAATGTCCGTTCTTACAAAGGGGGTATGAAATTTCCTATTCTAAAGAGGAAATTGGAAAAAAAAGTCTCGTAAACTAAAGGTTAACACGAAATGTTAAGAAGAACACTAATTGTCGGAAACAGTAATTTCGATCCTGAAGCATGTACAGCCAACCCTCGGTACTCATTTGCTTCAGTACTAGTCGCATTTCGAAGCCAGAAAAATGCTTCAGTACTCGACATTTGCTCGGTGCTCGTCGCACATGCTAAAATATGTACGAGAGGCGCTCTCTCCGGACGAATAAAACCCGACATAAATGGAATTACAAAATTTTGTTCAAAAGTAACACCCGGAAAAAGCTTTAGCAAGACGAAATGTGGACTTGTTGAGTGATAAAAAAAGTCTCACTTCAGAAACAATTTGAAACGTAGACAGAAGCAAGTTTCTCTTGGTTGGTTTGCAGTGAAACTCCCTGAATCGGAATCTACAACAGGGATCGATGGTGTTAAGAGACAGAAAAGAAAAAGAACCCCTGTGCGTGGGGTTTTATTCAGAGACTCCCCAAACTACACAAAACAATAAACACTACACAAAAACTGCACAAAACTCTAAACACTACGCAAAAACTGCACAAAACTCTAAACACTACACAAAAACTGCACAAAACTCTAAACACTACACAATAACTGCACAAAACTCTAAACACTACACAAAAACTGCACAAAACTCTAAACATCAATATTTAGCATACAGTGAGGTTCAGACTTAAGCTCTAAAATTCTATGCAATAACCCTTCTACTTCTCCACTATCCCATTAGGCCATCAACCCCTTTCAGTACATGTTGAGGGATGGTAAAATTTATTTTATTTTATCTAATTATTGTTTAAAATTATTCCTGTCTATTTTAAAGATTTTGAATCAAAAAACATCACGGTCCATTTTATAAATTGCCAAGTAAAATTTGCAACGTCTTATTTTATGGAACGAATGAATTCAATTCACATTACTCTTTATGGGAAAAATTCGTTGGGTACTCGTCGTGCCTTATGGAGCCAATTAACGACGAGTTCCGCGGCACCAGTGATTTTTTTAAATTAATCGGAGTATCGAAGAAAATTTAGTCTAAAGATACGTTCCAGGTTGGTGAACCAGCCATAGTATTCGATCAGTCGTAGCTGGTATTAACAAATGTATGCTTATTTTAGAGTGAAAGAAACATGCTTACAAAATGCTGGGATTTTATGGAGAATATGCAAAACGATGTGAATGTAAATTTTTCGTAACAGCAAAATGATTTTGCATGACAGTTTTTTTTTTCCATCTGTGTCGGTAAAGTTAAAGGCAACTGGATTTTTTAGTTGATACCAGGGAAAAAAACTACACAAAACTGTAAACATCTATATTTAGTATGCAAGTGAGGTTTAGACTTAAGCTCTAAACTTCCACTTTAAACATCTAGTGTACACATATAATCTCTTTTTTTATTGCACTAATTGGCCAAAATTCTAAAATTAATTTGAAATATATTTTGAAGTAACAGTTTTGAACCCTCAAGACCTGGAAAATACGTTTTTAGTTTCTAGTGGTTTTCCTCGAATGTCACGTAAATCAGAAATCAATGAGAAATTAGTAGCATCCTAACCCCTTTTAAAAACATCCCACCATCAACGATATGATCTTCATGAAAGCACTATGCATTTGATGTATAGGGCAGTATAAAAAAGTTAAATTGTAGTAACAAAATAAATATCTTCTGCCTCTCTTGATGCTGTATATATTTAAATTTTTATCCGCATCTTTTAACGTGAATTTTATAGATTTTGCCATTTTTGATAAAAAGGTACACCTTATGTGCAATTACATTTTTTTATACTTATTCAGTAAGCATTCATTTAATATTAATAGCTTACCATCTGCATATACTAATCAAATAGGAGGGAAGGGTTTCCTACGTCACATTGCTCTACTTAAGGGGACAGTGGACGTTCAAACCTAATTTTTTTTTGTTTAGAATGGATTTGCTTGAAATTTGAATATGTGATTAGTACTATAGATAAGTAAAAGTGGTTAAAATTTAAAGATGGAATATTAATAATTTAGGAATTATTAATTATTAATTATATCAAAAATTGGCCTCATTAAAAATGTTCCATGCGCATTTCTTTTGCATATAATATGCTAATTTTTATTTACAGGATACCTTATAGAACTAACTATGAAACTTATTGCTTACTTTAAGCATTAATTAAAAATATAAAGAGAAAATAATAATAATAGTGAAAACACCCTTTTTATTTCGCAAAATACCTATAAATCATCTTTTCAAGTACACTAGAAATTCTGAGCTAGGAAGCATAATTTTTTTTCAATAATATTTATTTGATATACGGTTAAGTATATAAAACTTAAATTTCAAAGCAATACGATAATTAGAAATACGCCTGGAGCAGTTTGAATATTCGTATGACATGAAAATTTTTATTTTGAGAAAAACACATTTAAAGTTATTGCTATAGTAACCACATAATATCAAAATTAAATACAAATGCCTATAACTAGGAAAGTAATCATAGAAATTAAAAATTCTTTTTGCAACACATTCCTACTCGTCCGTAGTTTCACAATTCAATAAAATAAAAAAATCGAATTTTTGGACAAATTTCACAATTTTGAAAGTCCAATGTCCCCTTAATTTCTCAATATTTGATACTGGAACTAACCTTTTGTCAACTGAATTTTAGCTGCAGTTGTATACGTTTTTCGGTTTTCAGCAAATATTTTTTCCAATCTACCAGAAAAACGGTTTTTTTTAACTTCAACCAAAATTCAATCACCGCAACTCAACCCGAAACGTTATTGTATTCGTTCTTGAATACACTGACGTTACTTCTCATAAAAGAAAGGTATATTTAATTATAATTATAGAAGTCGGAATAGCAGGAACAGTAGAAATACATAGTTATCTCTCGATGTACCCTCAGTGGTTTCCATAACGTAAAGAGTAATTGAGGAAATTTAAGGTATCCGTACACAGTCGGTGCTGATTTTTAAAATTTTTTCATTTGGCTTTTTATCTATTTTTTATAATGACGTGTAAGTTAAAACTTGGAACAATATATAAAACATTTAGCTGTTACATTGAAATTATTTCTTCAGAGAGGGAAAGCTGGAAAAACTGGGTGAAAATTTGACATTTCCGTAAAATATAACTCAAAAACAAACAAATCTGTGTTTTCTGTGCAAAGAGTGTCAAGTCCAAAATTGTAGTTTTGAGAAAAACGAGATTGAGAAAAAAACGGCTTTTGTAAGTCAGTTGTCTTAAATTTAAGTTTTAATTATTTTTTTAAAGTAAATTTTTCCAATTTTATTTTTGTTGAGTAAAGAGTGTTAAGTCCTTGATTGGGGCATAACCCCTTTAACACTAACATGTTTGTGTTTTGTTTCACATATCGCACATTTTCCCTGATGAATAAAAATATTTAGGCGTGGAATTGGACTTATCTTTTTGTACCCTGTAGTAGCCCTTGAATTTTCAAACATGCCTGGTTTGATAACTCATTTGAACCCATTTTGGGTTTAACACTCTTTGTACAGAAAACACAGATATATATTACCCTTTTAAACATTGGTAAATGAAGATAAAAACTTTCTCTAGGGAATAGAGAATTCTCAGGACTATACTCTGTGTATCCTAGAGTCTGTAGCAGTTAAAGCACAGGACAATAAATTTTAAGTGACAATTAATTTTAAGTGACAATTAATTTTAAGTGATTTTGGTGTACGTAAAAATTATTAAAAATTAACTGTCACTTTGAAATTTATACTAATGTAAATAAAAAACATAATTAATCAGCAGATGTGGGCATAGTTTATTCCGTTTATAAACATTTGTAGATAAAGTATGCAAAATTTTAAGACATTTTAATCGTCACTTTTTGTTATAGCAAGTTTTGCGTGAAGAGAAACGATGATAAAATTAATTTTGAGGAAACGATCAAAATAACTTTATAACGCATTTATTGCTTTAAAAATAACTATTTTCGTACTAAAATCCACCAACTTTATAAATTCAAAGATAATACGGAAGATAAAAGATTAAGCTTTAATGTTATTGCGAAAAAAAAAGAAATAAAATCCATATTTTGACCGAAAATGCTGTTTTAAAGGTGTACGGATACCTTCATTTATTTTTACAAAAATTTAAATACTCTTGGCACTAACTGCCGTCATGCTTATTAATAGTATGCATGCAGTAAAATTTTTAATCTTTCTAACATTTTTTATGTCCGTCTTTTTTTTAATCAGATTTTCATAGACATAATCTTTTCAATTACAATCACATTCCATTTAAATTACTGTTTGATTTAAAAGTATTTCTCGTTATTCACAAAACAAAGTATACATTATGAGAAAAAAACTTGCACTGATTAAATAAAACAATATTTATTTTCAATTAATTTTTTAACATTTAATACAGGCTTCAATAAATACCCGAAAAAAACAATTAATAAAACAAGAAACAAAATTTAAATACAGAAATTTCCCCATTTTCAAACTATCTCCAGAGAACCATAAGCTAAACCGTTTGAATAAAATATTTATTTTAGTGTCACTGAGCTTCGTACCAAAGAACTGACTGCCTGAGGAAAATATTAAGGTAAGGTAAAAAACAAGCTCGAAAAAGTTAATAGGAGTTTTTGCAATCTAATTACTTCCATTTGCTTCAGTGTGCTTTGTTGAATAACGTTAAAGGGAAATTGTGTACTACATCTTTTGTCTTCTAACTATTGTGCACGCACCTACCGAGCCATTATACCTTAATTTAAATATGTGACTCGGCAAACCAAACTTTCAAATTCAAACTGGATTTTCAAAACTTTAGCCCCACGTATTTTATTAAACACAATCTTATGTGATGTTCCTTCTGAAAATTGAGCAGGTATTCCATGAAACCAGACTGAAACCAATAACTTAAGTTCATTTAGCTTTCAATTATAATGATTTTTTTAAAATTGAATATTAAAATTAATTCATTATTGTATCCTACAAACCGCTAACTCCATAAGTGATAAATACCGGAAAAATAGTTTTCAATATTTTCACGTCTAACTTTTGTCCTGCGGTCATAATGGACCAGAGTACCTACATAATGTAGAACAATACAAGTCAAAAATATTGTTATTTTTTCAGATTCTCTTTCAGCCATCCAAGCGATTACTGCACATAATGTCTCGGAATCAAAAATTATTGAATCTTGTAGAAGAAATCTTTATCTCCTGGGCTTAAAAGGGATGACTGTTGTCCGGCCCACGTTGGAATAGCTGGAAATGAATGGGCTGATAAACTAGCTAAAAAGGAACTGAAATTTTACAATAAAATAATAGCAAGGTGCCATTTACATTGTAACGTCACGTGTATTGTGCGGTTATCACGCCCCAAGGGGCCAGCTCCATATTTTTGGGGGGGAACACTATTTTCCAGTTGCCACCGTTTTTAAAACACGTGCAAGAGTTTTGGACTGAAAGTTAATCCCAGGCATAGCGGTTTCTCTAACAAGTTGGGGGTAACTGTTTGGAAAAACAGAAGACGTCTCCCATCACCGTCGAAAAGCTCTCTTTCCTAGCGATAGCTATGCGACTTTGTTACTGGAATGTAATAAAGTTCGGCGTTAAGAAGAGCTGTCATCCGATAATCTGCCGGCCCTCCCGGTTGTGGGAAAACTATTTCTAAGAAGGCGGCCACCCCGAGTTTTCAAGCCGAGAGAGGAGAGACTGTGTGTTTTGAGAAAGAGGAGCCTGTAACATCCAGCCCGGACAGACGTGTTCTTTAGGAGCTCTTGTTTCAGACCATGGGTACCGGAGCCCGTATTGTGAAGCTGCACTTAAATTTACTAATTATGCTGTACCTTTTAAAGTTATTTTTTTTTTGTAAATAAATTGTTAAGTTTCTAGTTTTAAAAAATTGGCCTTCGCATTTTAATTTGGACTCTGTCTTTCTTAGTTATGCATCCAATAGTAGTAATTTTAGCAACGCCTCAGAGTTTAGCCTTACCGTGACGCCACAACATCAATGTAAAGAATAATTAAAAATGCTATGAGGAAAAATTACGACGTTAAATTACACGAAGACATTAAGAATAAGAAGTGGAGGTAGTCGAATTATAATATCCCAGACTCTCCGAGATCCATTGCAGTAAGCGGCATTCCGTTTGTAGACTGGACATGATTGTCTCGCGAAACATCTGCACCGCATTCGTATATATCAGCGGTTCCCAACCGGTGGGTCGCGACTCGATCCTAAAACTATCAGAAACCATCGAAAAACCATCGAAAAACCACCAGAAAAAATAAGAAAAATCGAAACAAATCGAATTGTGATTTGAATGTTTTCTTGGTTCTTGAGTTTTGGCATCTGGGGCAGACAACAGAACAACTACATCCCTCCCAGATGACTGACACAGTCACACAGGTGGTGCAAACTCTGGCAACGCCTCTCTACCTCTCGTTCTACCGCCACACTGTCGAAGATTACGCCACGTGAGCACTATTGTTTACTAACCTCAGTCACTCAGTCTTACTGTGGACATCGTTCAGTGACCACTTGTTGCATATATTGCAAACATACATCTATTGTTAAATAAATAACTGTTTTGCTACAAAGTGCATATATTTTGTCAACCATTTTCAAATAAGAACACAAACTGTTTATCAATAATCAATCTGTATCTTCAAAAAAGCACACACACACACACACACACACACACACACACATATATATATATATATATATATATATATATATATATATATATATATATATATATATATATATATATATATATATATGTAATGATAACAATAGGTGTAAGCTCGGGGTGTAGTCGTAAATATGCAAATAACTTGGCCGTTGAAATCATCAGTTTTGTAGTCGTAGCTAAGGCAAATGGAAACTGTGACGGGGCGAAGCAATGGCCGGAATCTTCAAACATTTTGTATCCATAACGTGCAATCGAAGTCGCAAGTGGCGAGGTAGATGGAGAGGGAAATAAAGCACCTCGGAACACATCAGGAAAAAGACAGCTGGTTCATACAAAGTCTTTATTTTATGACACTGTTACGTAGAACATCAACTAAATTTACTCGAATACATCGCGCGACGCTGGCCGGTACGGGGACGCGGCCCCGCCCGTACAAATTTGACAGGAGCGAAAACTACATGTTTTCTGGTTGAGCAAACAGACAAAGAAGCTACAGAAAGCGCGCAATTCTCTCCCGAGTACGGGTCTATGAAACTTCTAATTTGTCAGAAATGAACACGTGATTAAGTTGCGTCATATGAGAGGATGGTCTCGCGATGCCCGTTATATAATGCTTATATAATAGTACGCGCGTGCAACAGTTTTAGGGTAAAAACTAATAAATCACTTCGGTTTGGATTTAGGTAGAAATAAAGAAAGCGGGGCTGTGTTCTATTGCGTTAGGATGAAGAATTTGGAAAGGGCGTGTTAAATAGTAAAAAGGGGTTTAAATTTATTTCATATATATATATATATATATATATATATATATATACACTAGTGTAAGAAATTAAGAGACTTTGGAGACTTGGTCGATTATCTCTAGAACTACTGTACCGATTTTAATGAAATTTGATATGTACATACACTGATACAATACAAAACAAATAACCATTCAATAATTGTAATACACAAGCATGATCGTGTGTAACACTCGTTGGAGTCGGAAGGTATGAAACAGCGGTTGCAGAATAAACAAAAAAATGGGTTAATAGATGGTGTTATTTTGCAGCAATCGGTTAATTTCAAATTGTAACAGTAAAAATGAGTAACCACCAACGTTTAGATGATGGAATGAGGTGGCGAATTGTGGGGAGGCTAGAAGAAGGCCAATCTCAAGTCCAAATTTGTAGAGAGTTCAATTTAACGACCAGCGTCGTGTGTAACTTATGGAAACAGTTCCAGGATACCGGATCCATCGAGAGAAAGCCTGGGCAAGGTCGTACAAGAGCCACGACGGCCAGAGAAGATTGACATTTGTCGATTATAGCGAGGCGTAACAGGAGTGCTACAGCTTCTCAGCTTTCTCATGACTTGTATGCAGCCACAGGAACCCGTGTATCAAGGGTGACTATTTAAAAAACACTTCATGAGAGAGCGTTGTTTGCAAGAAGACCCGCTGTTTGCGTCCCGCTCACTTCTACGAACAGGAGAATCCATTTATCATGGTGCAGAGAGCATAGAGATTGGAGTATGGATCAATGGGCGACCGTTCTCTTCACTGATGAGTCCCGGTTCAGCCTAAACACCGATTCTCGCCGTACGTTCAAATGGAGAGAACCAGAAACCCGCTACCTACCCTCCAATGTCCGCGAAATCGACCATTATGGCGGAAGAGGTTTAATGGTCTGCGCAGGCATCATATTGGATGGCCGCACACCTCTCCATGTCTTTGAAAGAGTCACTGGTGTGAGGTATAGGGATGAGGTCTTGGAGCCCTATCCAGGGAATGAAAAGAGCGTTGCTGAACGATTGCCACAGGAAATGAACCAATTGCCACAGGAAATTATAAACTGCCTTATTTCAAGTATGAAATCACGCTGCGAGACCTGTATATCTGTAAGAGGGGACCATACCCCCTATTAACCCATCTATTAACCCATTTTTTTGTTTATTCTGCAACCGCTGTTTCATACCTTCCGACTCCAAGGAGTGTTACGCACGATCATGCGTGTGTATTGCAAGTATTGAATGGTTATTTGTTTTGTATTTTATAAATGTATGTACATATCAAATTTCATTAAAATCGGTACAGTAGTTCTAAAGATAATCGACCAAGTCTGTAAATTCTCTTAATTTCTTACACCAGTGTATATATACGAGGGTAGGCTTAAAAGTAATGCACACATGCTTGTAGAGCGCGAACGAAACGACCTTCAAAACCGCGCCAAGGGGCATATGGAAGTTTCATTCCCCCTCAATACTCATTACAGGTTTTAAGTCGTTGTGTTCATCCAGCGTATTTTGAAAAGCGGTAGTGTGGAGACGTGTTCTAGTGAACGGCGAGTTATACAGCGAGCTGTTCTCGAATTTTTAACAGCTGAAAAAGTGACTCCTACTGAGATTCATCGTCGTTTAAAGGCTGTTTATGGTGACAATGCTGTTGATAGGGATACTGTAAATCGATGGGTAATAAAATTTCGTGGTTGCGACCCTGGAAAAGTTATAATTGTTGATGAAACACGCAGCGGACGTCTGATAACTGCCACAGACGATGAACATCGCAAACTCGTCGACGATTTGATTCAAAATGACCGGCGAATCACTCAAAAGCGTATCGCAAACCATATTGGAGTATCCAAGGAATGTGTCTGCTTCATTATAGAACGATTGGGATACCGTAAAATCTGTGCTCGATGGGTACCACGCCGTCTCACAGGCGAGAACAGCGTCGGACTGGAGATGCTCTGCGAAACCTGAAGTTTGAACCGATTCCACACCCTCTTTATTCCCCTGATCTTGTGCCTTGCAATTTTTATTTTTTTCCTCTACTCAAGAGAGACCTAAGGGGTAATCATTACACCTCGGACGATGTGGTGAAGGCAGCTGTCAAGTCATGGATTCGAGAAAAGTCGGAAGAATTTTTCAGTGACGGAATGAGAAAACTTGTTATACGTTGGGAGAAATGTGTTAGTCTTAACGGTGACTATGTTGAAAAATAAATATAGGATTTTGACGCTTAAGAATTGTACTTTAATGTTCTTTTTGCCTGATCTCGTTATTTCTTTTTGTTCACGCTCTACAAGCATGCGTGCATTACTTTTCAGCCTACCCTCGTATATATATATACACACACACACACACACACACACACACATATATATATATATATATATATATATATATATATATATATATATATATATATATATATATATATATATATATATATATATATATATATATATATATATATATATATATATATATATATATAATGGTAAATTATATATACATAAGGAAGGGATACGATACAAATAAGGTTTTGTACTCCACCATGGACCGATGGACCGTGGAGGAATTCCGATAAGAAAAGGTGTGTCGCCAGCTGAAAAAGGTTGGGAACCACTGGTATATATGATAGTCCCTTGCGAACTTTGTGCAACCAGAATTTTGAGATGGACAGAGATCATTACCTGTACTGTTCATCGTTGAATGAAGAAAACCTATACAATCGGTATTGGCGTACTAGAGAGTTAATGCAGTCGACATGCAGTACTTAAATTTAGTTTTTGTTTTGATGTAATGTAATTTTTGTTTTCTTCTATTGTAATTTTACTGTAATTCATCTGCTGTTAGCTTCAATCTCATGCATCTCTGATGCATGGGGACCATTGATGTACAATCAAGTGCCTTTGCAATAATAATAAAAAAAATCGTGTAAAACTAAGACGTACAACTAATTTTTATAAATCACCACACACGGAATACCTGCTTTTACCGATGTTGGAGTTTAAAGCATTTTTGTATGTTATTCTGTTTAAAAAAATAATGGATTATCCTCATCAGTTTTTTTTAAACATACCAATATTCCTCATAATTTTTATACTATTATCCTAATTTGATGAAAGCTTGGAGACATAGAATACAAAACGAAGCACATAGACTTTCTCTCTCATACATCCAAGACATATATCCCGCAGTTCATCACCGCGGAAATAACCATTGCTGAAACTATCAAGAAAGGTCTTTTATCGTTAAAATCCGTCGCTATGACAACTAATAGAAAGTCGCGTAGCGTCATTTTTGTCATAAAAATGGCTCGAGTCTCCGTCTTTACTGGTTAAGTCAGAGCTTTGCATAAAATCATTCAGTTACTTAGAAGAATGACAGACTTTCTTTAATGCGCAAAATAAGTGTAATATCGAATTCAAGGCAGTAATATTAAAAATGCTCTCTTCTTCTTTGTAATAAGCCAGTTTGTAATAATTTGTATTCTTCCCGTAAGATCAAATGGCAAATAAGTTATTTTAGAATTGAGTTGAGTTTTAGTAAGTGAATAGATTCAACCCTCAGTTTCACTTTATTTCTCGTTCATTAAAAAGCATTCTCTGTTGATCATGCTTCTAGAATTTTTTTATGTTCCGTTTTAAATTATTACAAAAGTATTGTGTCTAATTTAAAATGAATATTTTTACAGCCTTTTTTTCCAATTTCATATTAAGCTGCTAAATAACAACCACTTAATAACGTTACATAGAAGTAAAAGAAAATGTATGGAAAAGCTTGATATTTAAAAGAATCCCCGAAAAATTTAATTTTTATTTTTGCTCAAGTTGCCATGATTTTCATCCTTAAAATGTGCCATGGATGTGACTAAAATACTTGAATAGTTTCAAATTTTGCCTTGAAAATACTTACAATATTAGATCGTGTTTAGCTTTTGGTATATCTGCTGGACCAAAGTCTCTGTTTACACAATTATGACATTTCGTACGTAAAATAAAGCTTTAAAATGTTTGGCTTTAGGATTTCAAAATAATTTGTTTATGCAGAGTTCAATCTCTTTAAACTACTAAATATCATTTTTATTAACAATTTTTGATTCGGAGAAAACATTTTCAGAATTCTTACAGTAAATCAAAAACCGTAACGATATTTTTATAAAATGTGAATAAAGGAATACTGTAAATAATTTCACACAGTCACTTTTAGGCAAACTCCTAGAAAAAAAGGGGGGGGGGGTAATGCAAATTAGACACAAATTGATATGCATACAGGTTTCGACGGACAATGCAAAATTTCAAAGTATGGCGGCCAATGAATGGACACGTGACGCTGCAGCGCATCTTAACTGCGCAACTGGCAGGATATTAAACAGGAGAAATTTCGATTCCAGGTCATAAATTCTTTCCGAATTTAATTCTGTGTACTCAGGTAGACAGTAACTATGCCTCGCATACAGCTGCGCGAACAATATGAGCAGATGTCAGCATTTCAGAGATAACGTGTAATTGGGTTCAAAGAAGCCGGTTGGTTTAATCGGCGAATCGCTCGACATTTGGATAGGAGCGATGCCACTATTAGACGATGTTGGCAAGAATGGGTGATCCATGGCCAAACACAGCGTCAAGAAGGAAGCGGTCGGCCTAGAGAAACGACAGAACGTGAGGACCGAACAATCGTCATAGCGGCACTCACAGCCCCAGATTCATCATTATCATCGATCGTATTTGCAACTTGTGCTTAAGTGACCGCAAGGACCATTCATAGGCGGTCCAGAGAAAGGGGGCTGTGCTCACAGCGACCCTTGCGCCGACTTCCATTGACCTCTGTATACCGACAAGCCCGTTTGCAGTGGTGTCGGGCGCATCCGACCTGGAATGTCACTGTCTGGAGTAAAATTGTCTTCAATGAGGAGTCCTGCTTCGAATTGAGCCCCGACGACCAGCGCATACGTGTCTGGAGACGCCCCGAACAGCGGTAGGATACCAACCTAACTGTCTTCCGCCATACGGGCCGACAACTAGGAGTGATGTTCTGAGGTGTCATTTCATTTCATAGCAGGACAACTTTGGTTGTCATCCGTAGCACCCTTACATTCAACGGTACATCGACGATATTCTCCGCCCGTTGTGTTGCCCTTCATATCACGCCATCCTGGACTTACATTTCAGGAAGATAATGCCCGCCCGCACACGGAGAGAGTTTCTACTGTTTGTCTTCGTGCTTGCCCAACGCTACCTTGACCAGCAAGATCACCGGTTCTCTCCACCATTCAGCCCATTTGGAGTATTATGGACAGGGCCCTCCAACCAGCTCTGGATTTTGACGATCTAACGCGCCATTTGAATAGAATTTCGCACGATATCCGCAGGAGGACATCCGCCACCTCTATCAATCAATGTCAAGCCAAATAACTGCTTGCATAAGGACCAGAGTTGTACCAACGCGCTATTGACTTTTTCACTTTGTGAAGCTCTTTTTCTTGAATAAATCATCCAATTTTTCTCCAGTTGTAATCATTTATTTTTCTGTACATGTGCATCACATCTACCGACTGTCGTTCAATTCGGATACCTCTTTGGTGTGTCGCTTTTTTTTCTAAGAGTGTACATCCTTTTAAAGATAGCACGGGGTAGAAGCCCGCGGTAGCCAAGCTGGTCTTGGAACTGGAGTTACTCGGTTCGAATGTCGATGAACGTCATTAAATACCTTGGTGTCTAGGCCGGATATAGGCACGTTAAATCGATAGACTGGATTGGTGAAGGGTGAGAGAAGATATGGCCCCTCCAGATGTGTCACCCCTAGGGGAGGCTTGGTCAAAATTGAGGTGACACCAGGAGGTGTTGTTGGTTCATCTATACGTTGCACCTATTGAAAGCAACCAATAGTCTCACGGATTATGTGCAAATGTCTTAGTAGACAAGGGCTCCGCATTGTTAAACAAACAGCAACAGATAGAACATCTAAATTCCCATTCCGAAAGAACATAGTCTTAATGTACAATGTGGTAGGCATAGATACGAAAGGTTAAAAATGGCATATATAGCAAAGTAACCATTCTAGGAATGAGAGATTGCTTATTTTATAATTCTAAAAGCTCTGTATTAAGGTTTATGTGAAGAAAATAAATTTCTGCCTTTTGTGATTGTTTTCTGTATCATGGTCGCAAAAGGTAACTTTAGGAGACTTTTAAGGGGACAGTGGACTTTCAAAATTGTGAAATTTGTCCAAAAATTCGATTTATTTTATTTTATTGAATTGTGAAACTACGGACGAGTAGGAATGTGTTGTAAGAAGAATTTTTAATTTCTGCTATTACTTTCCTAGTTATAAGCATTTGTATTTAATTTAGATATTATGTCGTTACTAATAGCAATAACTTTAAATGTGCTTTTCTCAAAATAAAAATGTTTATGTCATACGAATATTCAAACTGCTCCGGGCGCATTTCTAATTATCGTATTGCTTTGAAATTTAAGTTTTATATACTTAACTGTATATCAAATAAATCTTATTGAGAAAAATTATGCTTCGTAGCTCAGAATTTCTAAATTTTGTACTCGAAAAGATGATTTATAGGTATTTTGCGTAATAAAAAGGGTGTTTTCACTGTTATTATTTTTTCTTTATATTTTTAATGAATGCTTAAAATAAACAATAAGTTTTATTGTTAGTTCTATAAGGTATCCTGTAAATAAAATTGACCATATTATATGCAAAAGAAATGCGCATGGAACATTTTTAATGAGGCCAATTTTTTATATAATTAATAATTCCTAATTCATAAATTATTAATATTTCATCATTAAATTTTAACCTCTTTTACATATCTATGGTACTAATCACATATTTAAATTTCAAGCATATTTATTCAAAACAAAAAAAAGTTGGGTTTGAAGGTCTACTGTCCCCTTAAAAGACAAATACATTTTCAGCACTAAAATGTGTACATAAATATACATTTCTGTGAAATATTAGCAATGCTGTGTTGCAGAAAAAATCAAATCAGCATGCAGCTGCGCGTCATAGAGGTCATGTCAGAGGGAAATGCTACAAGTTCTTAAGAACTAATTAGCAACATTAAGTTGCTATTTGCTATTTCTGCAACTCATTCGATATTTTTGATAGTATATGCGTAGCAGCGTGATTTAGAATAAATTTTTATCAAACACGCTTGTTAGTGAATAAGGAATAATTTAAATTTGTATGGATAGGGACTAAAACACTTTTATAGTTTTTTTAAAGAATTTTAGAAAATGTTCTGTTTTAAACGAAGTCAAACCCAATATTTTCACGAGCGCAAAACACTGAGAAAATTTAATTTTGAACAAAATTTATATAAATACAAGTACTCGTTAAGCTAAAATGTCTTCAAATTAGTTTTGAATTCTGAATTTGAATATTAAGTTCCTTGTTTTGAAGTATTTAAAGAGCCCGTGGTCAAATGACCTACTGACCAAATTACCGGTGTATGTAAAATAAAAGTAAATAAAATAAATTATTTTTGATAATTTCTTCTGGTTTCTTTCGAGGATCTAAAGTGTCATATTATGTACATACTATTAACCAAGAATGAGCTCTCTAGTCTTATTTACCATAGCTTCAGAGGAGTGTCAATGACGTCACATTTTTTAATGTTATATGCAATACGTGGGCATAACATTCGAATATGTGACGTCATATAGGAAATATGAGGTTTATGGCCTTTCACTGAATTTTAAAATGGAATCGAAGGAGGACTTCAGTGATACCGAGAGGTTTCACGTAATTATCGCAAAGCATCCACAACTTTCGAATCCTGAGTTCGAATCCTGGAGAGGTCATGACCGTTCCTGTTCTTCACACATATGAGGCGTTGAAAGGCAAAGTGGTGTAAGTCACATTTTCAACTTTTTTCATTTGAGGGCAAATAAATAATCTCCATGTTCAATTTATAGTGGAAGTGTAAAAAGTTATTATTTGCAGTATTGTAATAATTGTTATGAATTATAATTTGTTCAATTTATGGTGGAATTTTTTGTAGTTTTTTTGCAGTTAAACTCTTTTGACTTACACCATTTGACTTACTGATTTACACCACTTTGCCTTTCACCGCCTCATACATGAAGCAGTGTTGATTCCCCATCACGTCGCTCCCATAATAAAGCACCCAACGAATTATCGGTGTGGATGGGTCAATGTCCTCAGGAAAAAGCACTTGCCATGTCGTGAAATAAAAACCTTGCAATTTTTGCAGATAGCGGACTATGAAACTCACTAGGTATAAGAGTGGATACAAAATATTCATCTTCAATTTATGCTAAAATTGACGAATATGTAGGTAGCGTCATCCAAAAAAGAGATATAAACCAAACCGTTATATTTTTACTGTAATAAGTTTTGGTAGCACTTTCAAGATCGGTGTCTCATTCGTATGAAATGTTCAGGGTTCACTCGTTGTTTTGGAAAAAAAGGGCAAAGGTTGCATTTAGCATTCAATCATACCTTATCGTATTCACCCTGTACTGGATTGCATTCTCTTATACATTCAGTCTACGGGTATGTCTTGTTTCTAGGCATGCGAACGTGGTTTCAAACCACAGACCACCGTGGTTTCAAACCACCTGGTTCTTTTAGGCCGTCTGCACACGGAGCAACTCAAAAGAAACTGATAACCGACTCCAATCACAAACCAGTCCGTGATGAGTCGTAACCTATGTAATTGAATGGAGCCACGCACACGGCGCAACTGGTTACAAACCCGTCAGCAACGCGTTTGTAATCAGTCGCAGGCAACTCAACATGCCGAGTCGCTAGCAACTTCAGTCGCCAGTTTCTCTTGCGTTGTGCGTGTTATTACACAATCTATGTTACAGCCGATCTTTTGGAAAGCTGCCAAATGACGAACACGAGAGTCACGTGACTTCTGCCTAGCGATGAAATGAAATTCTAACGTTTTTGTTGTATGGAATATGTGCGCCCATATATAGAGTCCATTTTTAAACGATTGATCAAAGACAATCTATTGTGACGATTTTTTAAAATAAATTTTCTGATAATAATTTAACTAAAATTAATGCCCGGAATAATGATGTTCTTCCTTCCATGACAGGTCGCAAACTATTGATTTGAATCACTTTTGAGTCGGCCCGTGTGCGGAGCCGCATCACTAACGAGTTTGCAACCGATAAGCAATTTCAGTCGCTAACCAGTTCAGTTTCCTTGAAGTCGCTCCGTGTGCGGACGGCCTTAGCCATTGTGTAACAAGCTATGGACGAACAATGAACTAATCAGCAATGCATAAGGATAGACGGACAACGCGATTTCAGACGCTCCGCGGGTAGTTGCATAAAATGTAAAGGATTGAAACGAAAAAAGTAATGGTTTCAAAATATAGTACACATGAGATATAAACTAACCAGTATCAAAGCAGTGACTGTATAAAATAGGTTGGCTCAGTATATAAAATAGACTCTCCTATACCCATGCAAGAAGAAAAATTCAAGATATTTTCTTTGTGATTCGAGAGTAATCTAAAGACACAGTCAGTTTTCGAGTGATAGAGAAGTTTTTCACAAAAAAATTAATAAAATAAAGTGTTAACAAGGATAACAATCAATGGCATAATTCCTAAATTTGCTGACTTTTATACGTTGATTATTTATTAAACGAAAAGCAAATAAATCTGGAAACTTGAATTCTCGAGAAAGTTTTTAACATGAAGAAACTTTAAATAACTTGTGAACGGAAAAATATTTCTAAAGTTCGAATTCTCTTCAGCAGAAATAGTTTGGGAAGTTACCTGTAAGTTTTATTTCTTCATGTTTTTGCAGCCTCTGCTTAGAAGCTTTTCCCTTCCAAAGTCGATTAATGACTTTTGATTTCCGAAATAGGTTTTAATTTACCAACTAATTTCTTGGAAAATAACATATATAAAAAAAGGGAAAGATGAACATCAAAATGCGAAAAATCTTCGAGTACGCACTTCACTTTCCGTACACCCAAAAGTTGAAAGAAAGAATTATTTTTTCTCTCTTTCAGTTAAAAGCTTCTCTTAAAGTTACAGATGTCGAAATCTCCTACCCTTTTACCTTAAATGCAATGCCTTAGTTTCGTTGTTTTGCGGAATCAGGTATTTTATATATAGCAAAGAAATATGATTTGAGATTTTATTTTGATGGAGAGATTTATTGTTTTCTATTTAAGAATAAAAGAACAGAGAGAGATCTACAAAGGTCATAGTGATAACGTTTCAGAACTAAAAGCTTCCTTTTCTTTTCATGGAAATTATTCATTATTACTTTTCTCCTTTATCAATTTGCATAACGGAGTGTTTCATTCAAAATAAATTACTGACATTAATAAATGTTGGATTTAATAAACTATTATATAAGTTTAATTGAAACCAGAATTTCTTTTTGCCTAAATTTGGTTTAAAAAAACGACTTCTAATAACCCCCAGTCATCACACCCACACACATCTTATATAAAACAGTTCCGTAGCTAACTGACATACAACGCACAGACCAAACCGCTGGACCTAAAGGGCTGACATTTTGCATGGCGATTCTTCCTATGGTGTATGAGTGCACTAAGAAAGATTTTGGAAAAATACTTCTTGGATTTTTTTAAATTAAATTTCTAAGCTGTTTTAGTAACTTTTTTCAAGTTTGCAGTTAAAATAATAATTTGAGGGTTATAAATTTATATCACGAGAAAGATCCTAAAAATTACTTTAAAATGAAATCTTTTTCGAATCTTTACCTCCATTTTCTGATTTTTGGTGAATTTTTAAAGATTAAATTTTAGAATTTAATTTATTAAATGCCGATTACGTGATTTCTTTTTCTGGTACTTCAATAAATTTATCGTCACGTGCATAACAACTAAATAGACAAAAAAAAATTTTCTTGCTAATGCGGCAGACGATTGGAGATTATCCAAAAAAATATTAAAATACAATAAAAGATATATTCCTCAAACTGTACTATATTAACTGTACTATATTCTTTAGCATTCTATTAGATTTAATTTGAAAATTTTCTTCTACATTATTTTGTATATAAAAATATCCGGTACGATTTTTTTATAAATATATTTTTTTGTTTCTTTTTACATCAGTTATATACATTGATCGTCGTATTTATTATATATATATATATATATATATATATATATATATATATATATATATATATATATATATATATATATATATATATATATGTACATATATATATATATATATATATATGTATATATATATATGTATATATATATATATATATATATATATATATATATATATATATATATATATATATATATATATATATATATATATTTGGCATTAGTTGCATACATTGACCGTTGTATTTAATTTGAATGTACTCCGCAGCGAAGTGCGGGTTTTTAGCTAGTATTAAAATATAGGTGAGAAAATTTCGCTTTTTAATGCCTTAGATTTTTATCTACTCGTATATGCAATCCAGGATGCTGTTTACTCCTTATATTCCAAAATTTCTTAAATAAACTGTACTGGGGCACTAGAAATATATTATTCAAGCAATTTCGACAAATTCTGATAGCATATATTATGAAAATTGTTTTCCTTCCTTTTAAAATATGAACCGTCATGGTTACAACAGGTACTATTACCGATGCAGAGTCACGAGAATAATACTCTTTTCTTAAATTCCATTTTGCTTAGGAATCATCAACAAGCATACTGAACATTTTTATAATCTCGGTTCGTCATGGCAAGCGTTTCCTTTTCCAGATGACTTTAAACCGGTGGTACGGTCTATAATTCTTCAAAAATCATGAAAAATCACACTCAATTTGAAATTTTTGATTTTCTCGAGATTATCATTAAAAGAAACCTTAACCATTAAACATTATTGTTCTTTATCTATATATATAAAACAGTTCTATAACTGACTCACTGACTCACTAACATATAACGCACAGACCAAACCGCTGGACCTAGAGGGCTGAAATTTTGCATAGCGATTCTTCTCATGGTATAGGGGTGCACTAAGAAAGTTTTTAGAAAAATTCTTCTTAGATTTTTTTAAATTAAATTTTTAAGCTGTTTTTGTAACTTTTTTTAAGTTTGCATTTAAAATAATAATCTGAGTGTTATAAAATTTATATCACGAGAAAGATCATAACAATTACTTTAAAATTAAATCTTTTTCGAACCTTTACCTAAATTATTTGATTTTTGGTGAATTTTTAAAGATTAACTTTTAGAATTTAATTTTTTAAATGCTGATCACGTGGTTTCTTTTTCTGGTACTTTAAATAAATTTATCGTCTCGTGCATAACAACTAAAGAGACAAAAAAATATTATTTTTCTTCCTAATGCAGCAGACGATTGGGTATTATCCAAAAAAAAAAAATATCCCTTACGATTTAAATAAATATATATATATATATATATATATATATATATATATTTTATATATATATATTATATATATATATATATATATATATATATATATATATATATATATATATATATATCTTACATCAATTGTATACATTGACCGTTGTATTTAACTTGAATGTACTCCGTAGCGAAGCGCGGGATTTCAGCTAGTTAATCGTATAAAAAATTATACTACTCGAGTCAGGGTGAAAGAATCCTCTAGAATCGAAATGAAGATGACTGTCGTATTGCTCGTCCAAAGTTATCTTATCGGGCGTGAATTAGTTGGGTAGTACATTAATTTATTTATAAAGGGGTAGTTGGGTGCGTTGTGTTTTAAAATTATTTTGTTAATAACCCGTAGTTCAGGACGTAATTAGCAATTGACGAACAAGTGAACTAAAATATCGAAGAACAAATAAAACAGAGAGTTGATTTAAATTTAACTTAAACTTAATTTATTTACAAATTATTATACATTTTTTGTACATATTATTTTAATCATACCTTTTATAGGCACACTTATCCATATACCAAAATCAGTTTATCATTATATCCAATATTAACATTCAAAATTTTCTTGACGAGGAAAATAGGGAGCGCACGACAAATAACCAAAACTCAAAATACCTATTCAACTCTAACTCTTATATAAATTACTCCTACTCTGACCGTAATCAACCTTATTTAAAAAAAACCAAAACAAAAAGGGGACTGAGCTAAACAATAAATTGTGCCACTCACTCGGTTCCGTTGATATTTAGCAGATTGTTGACTCCGCTGACTCGTCTAGCTGGGGTCCGTTGGATCCTTCCGTACATAGGCAGGGCACACACACCTCTTGATTCTATGTCTCTGATAATTCTTGTGACCGCTACACCACTCGCTCCACTATTACTTTATATACAGGGGAATTTCTATTTTATCAGTAAATATGTGTGGGGAACTCCAAGTTCGACTCAACGCAGTAATAACACAAGGAGAACCGCAGCTCTACTCTAATACGCAAAATCTCAGGAAATAAACGGGGAACCGAAGCTCGACCCGACACGCCAGAAGTCTGAGTCTGAGACGAGAGAGAGAGAGAGATCTGAGAGCCCTCTTTTTTTTAAACTCCCAAAATTAAACTTTTCATATTCCTTTCTTCTTTCGTGTCTCCTCCTTCTCAAAACTTCCCATCCATTCAAGATTCTGCAACAAACTCATTCGCTTACTCACTTCAAACTTTATTTAATTGGCCGCCCCTGATAACCAGCATACGCCCCCACGGGAACACGCCTGAATAAACCTCCCACGACGCCCTTGGTTCTTACATGCCGCCATTGTAAATCCGAAAACACAGTCCATTGTCGTGTAGTGTCAAACCCTGGCGACATCTTCTCTTAATCTTGCCTGGCGATCAACCTCCCAAGTTGACCACCGCCGCAGGACTATTCACTACCTTATGTCACACAGGACCGCTCCGCTCTGTAATTATCGTCCCGCTCAGCCGGCGTTCCCAATTTTATCAAATCAATGTAATGATGAAAGCCTTAGATCGACTTCACCTCTTAATATTTTTATGAAATTTTCATATATTCGAAGGCGCTTCATTACAATGACCTTAGGAACGGAGGAAGCATAAAAATATTTTGTTAAATCCGCAATGCCACTTTACTTTTCTCCTGTATTTCTTTTAGAATATTTTCCTATTTTGATGTCCGGTGCTCCTATAGCCTGCACTGAATCTATTGAGTTTCGCCTACAGCTCTACTTTAAAATATTTTTTACAATTTTTCGGCTGGAAAGGTTTCTGATTTAGAGCAATCTGTGTAAAAATATTTGTTTAAAAATTTAATTGTTTAAATATTTTTTCCTGGTTTATCTTTCTCAAAACATGTGTATTTAATAACAGCCTATGTGCTCAGGGGAACATTAAGTAAATATGAGCTTCGTTTCCTTCTTTGCCATATACTTATATGTTGTGCAGCAGCTTAAAATTCCCCGTTTCCCCTGATCAATTGTTTTGGAATTAGTTTTGCTTTACTTGAGGTAAATGTTCACTATCATTTACTCAAGGGCCATATTTTTTTAGTTTTGAATTTGAAACACTAGAGTTTGCTGGTACATTATGTTAATACTCTTAAAATTCACATCCCTCTGTTATTCGACATGTGTTAATAAGTGGCTAGCATCAATAGGTTAACGTTTATAGATCTATATATAATATTTCTAAAAGGTGTTTTTTTCTAAAGATCCCTTTTCCTCCCTTCGTAGTTAACCAAAATCGATAAAGGAGGAACCATTTTAAAGATTAAGTTCTCCGCTTCTGACGAAATTTAAACTTAGAGTTACACATTGTATTGTTTGTCAGAAAATAGAAGTATAAACATTATAAATATTTTATTTTCCGCTAGATGGGGTGAGTGTGCTCGCTTTTTAAAATCTGTTTTAGCTTCTAAAATAGTTTGCATTTATTTATTATCATTCTGGAAATTAATTAATAAGTTTTTTTCTTGGCTACATCCGCGTATGTGTGCATTATTCTTTTTTAATGGATAAACAACTTTTTTTGACTAAAATATATTTTCTTTCCCCCTGAAGAACATTTTATTAGTAATATTTTTGTTTGGTATGCCTTTTTAGAATTTCATTTTATTTATTCAATTCTATGTACACATTTGAATTGCATATGAGAAAGTTCATCCAAGCTCTCAAGGGGAAGCTTCTATTTTATCTCCTAATTAAAGGATAATCAAAATAAAGGTCTTACCACGTAAATGTGCAAGTCGAAGGAAAAAATGAGATTGGGGCGACAGTTGGTGCGTAGCGGATCGGCAAATTTCTTATGTAACTCTATGGGAAAATGTGCGCGAGACTTGTAAAGATTTGCTTTATTGCTAGATGGCAAGCACGCGGTCGCTTATTTATTTACTTTCACTTTCATCCCTCACTAACCTTTAAACTATCTAACACTAACCTTTAAACTAAAAAAACATACCATTATCATCCTCATATATATAATTTCTATAAGGGGAATTTTTAGAGACGATCCCCTTCATACTTAACCAAAATCGATAAATGAGGTACCATTTTAAAGATTAAGTTCTGCGATCTGACGAATTGTCAATTTAGAATGACACAGTGTACCGTTTGTTTAAAAATCGAAGTTAAAAATTGACTTTTGGACCGTTTGAGTACTTTCCCCAGTTGTGTCGACACGGCACGGTCAAATAGAGTGCTCAAAGAGGTTTTGCAATGTAAATAACCTCTTTTCCACGAGTTTGTGTCATACTCAACTATTAATTTTGCCTACAAAGATGTTTTGACATGCACATATCTCACGTTCCCTTGTTTTGTGTCATGCTTCACCTCCAATTTTGGGTCCAAAGGTGTTTTTTAATAGGTTTTATATTATCCTTTAGCACCATTGTTGTTTAACAAATAAACAATGGCTACAATTCAACTGGTTCTTCTTTCATCCATCTACAAATCCCCCACCTCGCTATAAAATTTATCGTATTTTTTTCGCATGCAAAATTGTCGCACCGGCCACCTAGTGTCACAATTCGTTTCATGTCACAATCCGCTTCAATACCTCGTCCGTCTATTTCACTCAGCTCTCCCTTTCGTCCACTATTCTGTTTGGTAGAGGATGTTTTTCCGTGCACGCTGTATACTATCATGACTTTCGATACCATAGCTCAAAAAACACCCATTTGCATGGGGGTTGTAGTAACAGATACTTCAATTCAAACACGCTCCAACAATTTGCCCTTTTCGCAAGGTCTGCAAAGTTTGACATTTTACGCTGTTCCCTCGAAAAGCACCATGCCCTTAGCTTCATTACTGCTACCTGACAGTAGAATTATACATACACTATCTATATATATAAAACAGTTCCGTAACTGACTGACTGACTGACATACAACGCACAGACCAAACCAATGGACCTAAAGGACTGAAATTTTGCATGGCGATTCTTCTTATAATGTAGGGGTGTACTAAGAGAGATTTTTGAAAAATTGTTCTTAGATTTTTTTAAATTAAATTTTTAGGCTGTTTTAGTATCTTTTTTTAAGTTTGCATCTAGAATAATTATTTGGGAGTTATAAAATTTATATCACGAAAGAGATCGTAAAAATTCCTTTAGAATGAGATCTTTTTCGAATCTTTACCTCCGTTTTCTGATTTTTGGTGAATTTTTAACGATTAAATTTTAGAATTTAATTTATTAAATGAGGATCACGTGATTTCTTTTTCTGGAATTTTAAATAAATTTATCGTCACGTGCATAACAACTAAATAGACAAAAAAGTATTTTTTTCTTGCTAATGCGGCAGACGATTGGACATTATCCAAAAAAATATTAAAATACATTAAAAGATATTATGTTCCTCAAACTGTACTATATTAACTGTACTATATTCTTTAATATTTTCTATTACATTTAATTGGAATATTTTCTTCTACATTATTTTGTCTATAAAAATATCTCTTGCAATTTGTTTACAAATATATTTTTTTGGTTTTTTTTACATCAATTGTATACATTGATCATCGTATTTATTATAAATATGTATATATATATTTTTTTGGCATTAATTGCATACATTGACCGTTGTATTTAATTTGAATGTACTCCTTAGCGAAGCGCGGGTTTTCAGCTAGTTTAAGTATAAAGCAAACGAGGGATCCTAATTGTTATCCACTGGAAGTAATCAATTACCACTGGAGGTACTTTGCAGAGTTTGATACATCACAGCTTTTAGGCACACATGTACTAGACTGTGTTTTCCTTCACTTTGATTAGAAAATCATATTTGTTGAATATTTCAGAAAAAAAATTATTTTTATAAGATACATCATAACATAAGAATTCGATGTATGCAATTACTTTTAAAAAATTACTTTTAAAATTCACGCAGACACACAGTTTCCAAGATAATGGGATAGTGCTATATTATTGATGAAATGTTAATTTAAAACAAAGAGCAATATTTTATATCATTTGATATCCCTGTTTACTTGTATGTAAATTATCAAAGCAAAGCGGTACTTCCTTGCTATTAATGATGCATTTCAAATGTGCATTTTTAAACAGTGTTTTATCATATGGACGCGACTGATCTCTCCTGTGAACTGGAACTACCATAAACTCTCGATTTGAAACTCAGCAATTGAACTACTAAAATTTGCTTAGATAATGGACGCAGTCGGCATTCAATTACTCCTGAATATACATTTCACGAAATAAAGGTTTAATGCAAGAACCATAAAATAGAATATGTACTCCTGCTTAAATCAGTGAAAGTTAAATGTTCTTAAAAGTAAACTAATGTTTTAAGATATAGCCTCTTTACTGAAACTTTAAAAAAATCATAATTGCATTCGGAGTAAAATGGGAAAAAAAATTTCCAACCGAGAAATATCTTTCAGTAATGTTATCTTGCAGTAATGCTGATGGGGCTTTGTAAGTGGTATTTAAAAAAAAAATTGGAAAAAATATAAATAAATCAGTCCGCGTGGTTTTTTATGGGGATAAAAAAAATGTTAATAAAGAGTATTTTTGAAGACAATTATTTAGCATACATTTATGATCTAAAAGGTTTTCTAGTAAATCACAAACCGACTTGAAAAATGACACTAAAATCAGTCCAATTTTAGTGGAAGTAATGAGCGAGAGTTTCATTACAGCATTTTACAGGTTCCTTCCTCTTTTTAAAATAAATTATTAGAAAGATTATGTCTCTAGGTACAAAAAATGCTTTTAAAGAAGAAACACATAATGATTATCTTTTATTATATAATATAAACTTAAAAACATTTGTTAATTAACATAAAATTTAATAATAAAAAAATCTCTCATTGCCATTTTTAACATTAGGGACGGGGGGGGGGGGGGTTGTGACAGCCCTGTTGTACAGCGCGCTGGTTTTAGGTGCTGAGGGTGCTCGGATCAAATCCCACCGTCGCGCCACGAAAAATGCCTCCGTTTGTGTCATCCCTTCATAGGGGGTAATGCTGTCCGCCTATATGGTGCCTCCATAATGAAATGGACAGTAAACTGCGGCGTAGTATAGGCTAATGTTTCACGACAAGTGCCTCCGCGTAAAAAAATCGGGACGTAATTCCCATATTGAAGGTTCACGTATTTACTCTTCACGCTTAACGATAAACGCTTCACTTATTGAAGTATTAATAAAGTGTTGAGTAAATTTGATTTAAATTCTCTATAGGTTCTATATATATATCTCAGTGGTGTAATGATACGATACCAAGCAAATTCTGTGCCTTATGCTGAATTCCCAGACAAATCAATAGTTCTGAATTATGAGATAGGAGGAATTGGTTGGTTGGTTTGGATACAACGGTCATTTCACAGAAGAATATAATACTTTCTACCATTTACTTTCTGAAAACTTATTTTTGTCTTAAAATATTTTCTATTCCCATATCAGTTTTGGAATGAATAGGTCTAACAAAAATCTGTCTTCGAAAGAAATTGCTGTTAATGGTACAATGCAATATACACTAGTTATCAAAAATTAAGGAAAAATCACAAAAAGAGGGATAACACGTTCAAAACTAGGTCAATCTGTTTAAAATTTAAATATGTTATTATGTAAAAGGCACTGAGCAATACTACATTATGCAAAATAGTGGCGCTGCAGTCGGAATATGTCATTTGCGAGGAGAATAAAATTGCATGTCTCAGAGCAAGGCGGCAATTGTCGCTGCGAGGCTGAGATTAGATATCTGGCATAGACAAATTGTTACAATGACCTCTAGGCATCATTTGACCAAAGAACTGCGATGGAAAGCTATTGGGAGACTAGGGGCAGGGCAAAGTCTGACAGAAGTGGCCAGATGGCTAAATGTGAATCTGTGTCTGTGGTTCATAGACTTTGGTAACAAGTTCTAACCACCGATTCGGCATTCAGGAGGTTCGGCCAATGACTGCCATACGCTACGACGAGTGTCGATGACCGATATTTGTCATTATGCGCACGAAGGAATAGAACCGTATCTCCGTCTGAACTCAGATACTCCTTCGCTTCAAGCTCTGAAAGGTTGGTATCAACACCAACCGTGCTTAGAAGGCTTCACGAAAGTGGTATTTTTGAGAGGCGACTAGCCATTTGCGTCCCGTTCACGTCACGCCATAGGCGGGAACGTTTGCAGTGGGCACGTCAACATGCCCACTGGACACGTGATCAATCGAGGGCTGTTCTATTTACGGATGAGTCCAGGTTTAGCCTCCAAAGCAACAGTAGGCGTATTTTGATTTGGAGAGAACCTGGAACTCGTTTTCATCCATCACACATCCGTGAAAGAGATACATACGGATCATGCAGTGTCTGTGTTTGGAGTGGTATCTCTTTGGGTGAACGCACAGACCTCCATATCTTTCCCCGTGGAAATGTGAATGCTCACACCTATAGAGATGACATCCTTGATGCTTATGTGCGTCCTTATGCCGGGGCAAAAGGTGATGCTTTCGTGCTACAGGACGATAACGCGAGACCACACATGGTTCGCATCGTGGATGCTTATCTTGAGCAGGAAACAATTCAGCGCATGGAGTGGCCAGCTCGATCACCGGACCTGAATCCTAACGAGCATGTTTGGGACGCTTTAGGACGACATATAGCTGCTCTCAATCCTCCTCCTAGGACCCTAACCACGCTTTCTACTGATTTGCAAGAGCAATGGCTCTCACTTCCTACCGAACTCACAGACCGCATAATTGGCAGCATCACACATAGTTGTATGTGCTGTATTGCTTCTCGCGGGGATCATAGGCCATATTAAAGGTACTTTTCCTATACCAAACTGATACATACGATTTGTTCATTGTATACATATGCTAGTTTCTATAACACCATAATTGTCTGGCGATTTCTTTTTAAGCTATTTTATACCTACCTATGTGTTGTATAATGTGTATAAGTTTCATTAATTTCTACGCGTAATTTTTTGAGTATTCGCTATTTTGTGACTTTTCCTTAATTTTTGATAACCAGCGAAAAAAGGAATTAAGATATAGAAACACCCACTTTTCAAAACCTTACAAACCTTTAAAATATCTGCTTGAGTTCTTTAAATCCTCGTAGAAAGGTTGTTGTAAGAACGGTATTTATTAATTTTCCTATGACATCACTAGAATAATATAACTATAAATCTAAATTTGGGCCAATTTTTAGTGGTAAAAAAAATCAGCATTACTTAGTTTAATTTAGGAAAGAAACGTGAGAATTAGCCGATAAAATAATTATCAAGTTCACAAATTTAAAGCCATGACTGATTATTGTTTTCTATTGGCTGTTTCTGAAATGTTATATTAAAAACAAAGTCATACACAAGGAAAGAGGAATAATTTGTGTCCTTCGTTTACAAGAGCAAGATATGGATTATTGAGTTATAAAATTCATGTTATTTCAAATCATGAGTTAGTGTTGTTTCTATTATTTAATTTTGTAATGTTAGGTTTTATATCATTAAAAATCAAACATTTAAAAAGGGCTCTCACGGTGAAGAGTACGAATAATTTTCTCTTTCCCCGTTCTAGTGTCCAGTCCTGTCGTCTGTCCCATTTTGTTCCTTAAAGTGTTATTACCTTTATGTCGAAATCATTAGAAATTTTAATCGCTTATTTGAGTGAGACGAGAAAGGAACGAAGGCCAGTCAGACTGATTATTGAGGAATTGAATAATTAGAAAAAGAAATGTCTCTGCAAATGCTGCCATTATATTTTATAGATATATTTCAAGGCCAGCTACATTTTCTGTCCATAACCAGACCACGCATTCGCAATGCTAAAGGAAACCGTCCCATTCTAACATTTTAGCAAATTCCAACTTCCAAACAAATTACTTTGATTCTCTGTTGAAAACTTGCAGAGTACTCTACACATTTCTCTCTTTTCTTACACTTTTTGAAATTTTCTCATAGATATGCATCACTGAAGGCGCAATTTCCAAGTGACTGTATAGTTGCCCTTAATGCCACACACTGTTTGATGCTTCAACATCGCGAATGGAAAATTTCCTCACACATTTCTGACTTTTTCCATTACACGTCATAAAAGGAAGAAACTTTTTGCATGAATGGATAAATCAAATACCTGATATTCCGTTGAGCAAGTAAAATATATTCTCTTGAACCGTTGTACTAATTCACCTATTATCGAAATCACTTTGATAAATAATATTGTTATAGCTTTTTACTCTTATTATTCATGTATCTAAAATATGGGGAAATATATACACGCGAAATAATGCTATCTGATGGAAAAATAATTTTTTTCCTATTTCAACTAATTTGAGAGAACTTTGTGTTACAGAAAATAACATTGTATAATTGCTTTTCAATGTTTACGCAAGACACTTTTGGGTCGTTGACATAAGGAATTTTACGCAAAAATAACTGTAAAAAATTTAATTTAAAAGTCAGAAGCAGAAATTCTAGAAATGACTTCAGGTTATAAAATGAGATGTTTGTTATTTTTTTATAATACGTTCAGAGAGAAAGATTAACTACTTCAAAAGTGTGCTGACATTTCTCCTTTAATCTCTGAACCTAAGTTCCTTCTGTGTGGTGTTAAAAATCGTTATTTATTACTGCTAACTGTTTAACATTAATAGTGTTTCATTTTTATAATAAACATTTCTATAACTATCGTTCATACGACAATGTGCAATAACTCTCAATTGATAACTTTTTTCCCGAATTCACTTGAAAAAATAAAAACTTTATTAAAAGTTTAATTTCAATATAGCTTAATTTAAATACAGCCTAACTTTCATAATTCTCAAATTCTATTTCCAGTTTTACAAGAGAAAATATATTAGTAAAATTCCTCGATTATTAAGGGAATAAAGATTTTCTTTATTGCCCATTTTTACCTTTATTTATGTACGAGTATAAATTGTCAAGGCTTTATTTACAATTTTTCTTACTTTTCCCATCCAATTGGTTCTGATTTTTCATAGCAATTTGCATTATAATTTATTAAAATGAACGTGAACATCAACATTTGGTTATAAATGCCTTCCTTTATTTGAACATTTTATACGATTCTCTCAAACTCTACCTGTGACCTTAATTTCAGAAATTAAACTTTTTACCGAACTACAGAGTTCGAGGTACGCTTTAATTACTGCAACAAATTTGCACAGACACGTATTCGAAAAACCCTAGTCTCTAACAAATCTACCTTCTTAACGATAATCTTCGTCGTGTAGGCTTTATGTGGCCAATTAGGATCTATGAATGTGTGATCGTTGGTTTTATTAAAAACATGTTTTAGACACGCTAAATCGACTGACTTTGTGGTCAAACATTAGACTATAAAATAGGAAACAAGCAAACAAACAGATAGAAACCCTGAGAAATGTAGAAAGCCGATGGACATTTGCAAGACAGCAAAACATATGAAGTCCGGATCACTTTACTTAAGCAACAAGTGATGAAAACGTAAGCCTCCCACGCCAGGGGGCGCGTGTTTGAATCTAGCGTAAGGCATAAATGTAAAAAGGTCAATCTTTCGTTTTCATAGAAGGAACCTCAGTTTGGAAAGAGGAGCTATTATGTCCTACTGTTCATCGCCGGTGGGAATCGTTAATCAATAAAGAGGATAAAACTTCTCTGTGTGTGTGTGAAGTGTGTATGCTTTTATTTCCTCACATATTTCCATACGAAACTCAGACTGGGGTTTCCTGGTTTGGGGCCAGGAACATGAGAAACGACAACTCAAATTTATTTATTATGCTGCTGTATAATTGTCACAAGAATGTTTACCCAGTACTCGTATGTATGTCTCTCATGTCTCATCTTCGTCGTATTTTAATTTTAATTTTATTTTATGTTTTGTGGGAAAATATTGACTTTTTCATCTTCAGATTACGATAACTCGCCAAAAAATGATCGTAGAATTTGATCTTTTTACAATCTAAGACTACAGACATTTCTCTTTCAAACTTGACCTCATTTGTTTAAAAATATTTTAAAAGACACTAATATTTTCATCAAAAATTGGAACACAGTTTTTTAAGAAATATCGTCCCCTATGTGGATATAATATCGATGCTCCTCGAGTTTTTATCTTACAAAGAAAATATTTACATCATCTGGAAGCTGAAAGCTTTCTTATTCATATAAACCTCATTTCAAGTCTATATCTTAAATTTTCGATTTTTAATTGAATTTTAAAGCTGATAATTCAACAGTGTTGATACGCCTTTCGCATTAAGGGTGACAACAGTAAATGGATGGAAGCTGTTTGTTACATTGTCCGAGAATCACCCCTATGTATCTCGCTATTAGCCATAACAGAGGAGCGAGCCTAGGTGCGAAGTCCCTAGTTGTTAATATAAAACTAAACATATTTTCTGAGTAATTTTTTTGTTTATGCTCATGTACACACAAAAGCTCACTGTCCTATTCTTTCCAGTTTTGAAAACACTTTCTTGCTTTTTAGTACATCGTTCAAACACTAATGCCTATTTTTACCTTTTATGGAGAGAAATTTTTCGTGTGGCTTGATATCATTAATTCTGAGCTTGTTTTCCTAAATAAAGGTTTGGAACTTATATCAGTTAGTACAAGAATGGAAAAATTTCTTTTCATTCGTATAATGGAAGACCAGAACAGCACCTTATAACGATGCTGAAAGTTAAGGAAGTCTAATTCTTGTTAGTAAAGGTTCACTATCGATTATGTAGATTAATGTATTGAAAGTATTTTATTCTTTACGTACAATACATAAAGGAAACCCTTATAACGCTATTGTAGGTAATCCCATTGGAGCCAAAATCCTCTAGGGAAACATAAACTTTTCCAGCTGAGATTGAAAAAAAGTTGGCAAGCTAACAAGACCGTACTTTGTAGACAATTTCAATTTAGCGATATTTTTACGTAATAGAAATTTTTTTAAAATGTACAAAAAACAGAATATTCAAAATCATATTTTAAAAATTATAAAAAAATGTAATTTACATGTTTGTATTCAATCGTTATATATTATTAATAAAGGTTTCTTCGGAAAAAGACTTTTCTAAAAATATCACCAATTTCTTCATATAGAAAAAGTGATATCAAAACGAGAAATAAATGAGATTCGGGTTCATGAAAGCAGAAAAAAAAATGTTACAAAGGCTATATCTGGTGTTAAATTATTGCTATATTTTTACAAACACTAGCAGCACCAGAAATTAATTCATTCAGTTTTTTCAATCAAATAACGTAACATAACGTAAAAATGATGATGTTATGCTGTTCCTCCTTTTAGTGAAAATCTTTTGCATTCAGTTTACTAAGTTTTAAAAGTAATTCTGAAAAAGCTTCGATTCTCTTCTTTGAAATAATTGTTTTTACTTTTCCACAATAAAACGTCTCGGTAATCTTTCAAAAATGCCATGAATAGCATTTCGAAATACATAATATTTTCCATTTTGAAAGTTTCAACATTTTTTAACACGGTCTCAATTTACATGACATACCATTTCTTAGCTTCGCATTTTTACCGCTTTCATTTTGAAAAATGAAACAAAATGTTTGATTCCTAATTTAATATGACACTCCCTTCTGGAACTGCTTTTTTAGTCCATTCGAAATGAAATCCTAACTATTTGATCGATACAAAAGAAAGTTATAAATTTATCTGTAGTGGAATCGAAAACTTTTTCCAGATTAAAAGAAAATAATAATCTGTCTCAAACTAATTTTCCTGACACTCATCTTTCAGAAAGTGTTTCATATATCATACGGAAAATAAGTTTTTGTACCTTATCCTTATTTGTAGATGATATACCTAAGGTTTTGTTTTATTGATTGTTCCTTCATCTCTTTATTTTTCAAAAGAAGCTTGTTTTTCATTAAATCTAGAGTTTTGATTAGGATTTATTGTTAAACATTGAATAGGTTTTTAGTTTGGTATGTGTAATCTGAAATCTAGTTTTCGACATCTGTATTTGTTTTTTGACACACCAATGAACGTCTCATTATTAAATCTACCCCAGGTTTATCCTTTTGTTTAAAAGTGGTGGAGGTTTTACATCCTAGTTCAGATTTTTCTGGTCTATTTCACGCTGGAGGTCGCAAAGAAATAGCCGTAAGGAATTTTTTGTAAGGTCACTTGAATTTTCAATTTTTGTCGGAATGTTGAATGAAAACATTCTAAAGTATTTGTTGTACCGTTCCGTTCAGTGTATCATTAACAGACAATGGATGGGGTGGATATAATTTATAAAAATTCATAAATAAAAAGAACTTGTCATGTTATACGGATGAATAATGACAGAGATAACTAAGACAGTATTTCTGATGATACCGACTGATGCATGTTCATTAAGTAAGCCTAAATATAAATGGGACAGTTAAATTGACAAAGACTTTTGCCTTTTGAATATTCAAATATGGAGTTTATTCACCAGTAACTTCTTTTACTGAAATAAACATTTATGGAAGGCCCACCCCGGATGGTCGAGCCGTTTATGAAGAACAGACAATCATGATTTTATTGTATTCATTTCTCGGAACATATAAAAATTGAATTTTATTTTTCCTCTTTTAAAGGTTATCAATAGATAGTATTTTTCATAGGATATTCTCCCAAAATACCTAAACTAAACTAGCGTCAAATGATAGATAATCGAAACTACAGTCGTAAAAACTCCTAATGTTCGGTGACCACCGAACACTTTGTAATAAACATGTAATCCGCTTTGACAGGTTTTATAATTCCTACTTGACATTACTGTGTACTGTTTTTATATGTTAGAATGTCCCACAAACCGAGATATTTATAATTTCATAAATAACAAACTATTGTACTCAGTTTTGTTTATTAAACAAGCTGTGGAACAGATACGTTAACAAATATTTTGAAAGTATTTCTTATTTGAAATACATTAATATTGTGTGTTATCATTAATATGCTTAAATAAATAAATAAATAAATAAATATATATATATATATATATATATATATATATATATTGTAGCGAACTGAGGTTCGTAGTGTCAACCAGTAGATGAATTAAACACACCAGGTATACATCACTCATTACATAAACAAAACAAATGCAATTCATTAATAAAATTGATGATGATGAGATATGTACACTGCACAGATGTAAGATGAATTTCGTAACTTAGGTAATCACACTCGATTTAATCGACGTGGGGAGGAGTAAGAACACAGAATCCCGCTAGGCTAGCAGAACTGGCTCTGCTTCAATGATGAAGAAACGGCACTTCGGCCTGATGGGAAAGGGCTCCCCAATAATATCAACGGCGGTGACCACTGCACGCACCCGGTAGCGATGAAAATATTAAATTAAGGAGAAAGGACTCCTCACTGGAAAATAAGGTAGCAAAGGCTACTTCCACGAAGACTGGTCTCCGACAAATTAGCGGAGTATGTTTACTCCTGCAGGAACTAAATCGTCGCTGCAAACAGTCACAAGGGACTCTGAACCTCTAAGGGCGGCAAACCCGGCTGCTCTTAAACTGGATCCGCTACGTGTCAGGAACTAAAAGACGCAAGCCACGACTGAGGGGTCCATTCTCTTTTATAGAAGAGCCTCCACCGGATATTGCATCATTCTCCGGAAAGTCGAACGATCTAGAACAAGTGAGCAACGGAAATGGGTTTCCTGGGGCGATAATGAAATATTTTCCCCGTGTCTAAAGCGGCCGCCTTTTTAGTTTGTCCTCCAAGCCACTTCAAAGAGTCTCAAAGGGCCGCTTCGGTAAAATGCGAAGGGCACGAGTCCTTTTGTTTAGGCACGCGACGCCTACAGGATGCTGCTTAACAACTGATAGTTCATGAATGAAAGCACCTGGAGTCTCCTGTCATTTATAACTGACATCAGCGGTGTCACCCGGCGGCGATGACTAAATCAAGAAAAATGACCGATGTCCCCTAACGTTCTGTGGATCAAGTCTATCGGATGAACAAAGGGGAAAATGCCGTCAGCATTTTGCCACCTAAGTTGTCGGGATTCTTTTGATGAGTCTCAGGCCGAGATAGAAGAATTTCTTTTGTTAACGGAGAGGTTGAAATGCAATACTCTACATAACCCCCCTGCCGTTAAAGTTTTCAATGTGGTTGCATATTGAAAACCAACGTTTCGTGTGGGTGGTTCCCAATTCTGCTATCTAATGTACCAGTTCCAACAGTTTTTTTTTTCTACTACACAAAAAAAATACACAATTCTAACAAGTACGTACACATGCACTAACTGGATTACTAAAAACAAACACAAATAAATTCATGGTACTAACAATTAATTCTCTATGCTACTACACTTACAAATCTAAGGTAATTCACGGACGTTTAAGGAATGCATCTGCTTAAAGCGTCAGCGTTTGTATTCTGTCTTCCCGGCTTGTGTTCTACCCGAAAACAAAATTGCTGCAACATAAGTTGCCACCGAAAAAGACGGCCATTTGAACTGGCATTCTTCTTGAGCCATACCAATGGATTATGGTCGGTCACGATTTTGAATTCGCTTCCGTCCAGATAGTAGTGAAGTTTTTTTAACGCGAATATGATCGCCAAACACTCTTTTCCTGTGGTGCTGCATTTCCTTTCGGGCTCAGAGAACTTCCTACTCAGGTACAGGATAGGATGTTCCTTATCGCCTATTTGTTGGGCCAACACTACCCCGGCTCCCAGATCGGATGCGTCCGTTTGGACAATAAATGGAACAGAAAAATCAGGAGCTCGTAGCACAGGTGTTTTTATAAGAACGTCTTTCAAAGTGGTGAACGCTGCCTCGCAAGCTTCGTCCCACACAACCGCCGCGCGTTTCTCCCGTCCTTTTAACGCATCGGTTAAGGGGGCCGCTATCATAGAATATTTTGGAATATAGTGCGCGTAATACCCAGCGAGACCCAGAAATGCCCGGATACTTGTCTTTGTCTCTGGCCGGGGAAATTCCCTAATGCATTTTACCTTTAATTCGGCGGGATTTCGATAACCTCCACCGACCATGTGCCCCAAGTATTTTACATGGTATTGGGCGAACCGACATTTCGATGATTTGATTGTGAGCTGCGCTTGCGCTACACGACTTAACACGATATCTAAATGCTTCAGATGCTCGTCCCAGGTCTTAGAAAATATCGCGATGTCGTCGATATATGGAACGGCATACTCCTCACACCCATTTAGGACGTCAGCCATGAGCTTACTGAAAAAGAAAGGTGCGTTTTTAAGCCCGAAAGGCATCCGCAAAGGCCTGAATGTCCCGAATGAGGTGACAAAAGCCGCAATGCGTTGGGCCCTTTCTGTCAAGGGGATTTGCCAATACCCCTTTGCAAGATCGAGTATTGTTATGAAATCAGATCCTGCAACCTGTTCAACCCTTTCCTCTATGTTGGGGAGGGGGTAATATTCGGTGCGAATTATTTCGTTCAACCTACGATAATCAATACAGGGTCTCGGCTCACGACCATCAGTTTCTACCAAAATGATAGGCGAGGTATAATCAGACTCACCTACTTCTATCACTCCTAACTTTAACATTTTGTCAATCTCCAACTTCAAGATTTCATTCTGTCGGTGTGACGTTTTGTATGGTCTACACATAACGACCTTATCCGAGATCAGTTCTATGTCATGCGTAACTTTCTCGGTTTTTCCTGGGTTATTAGAAAAAATATTTGCATGGCTACACAATAATTTCTTTAATTCCCTTTGTTGAGTGAGATTTAGACGAGCGTCAAGTTCGCTCTCGCGCATAATCTCCTCGTAATCGAAATCGGTAGCACCGGTTTCAAAAACGTGGATTGCGAAATCATCCTCAGTACCAATTTCGACTTTACCTTCATAAACCCAATTTATAGTTTCGGGACGCCTGATATAGGGCTTCAGCATATTAATATGGTAAATGCTGGATTTCTGTCTAGGTCCGGGAGTTTGCACTCGATAATTCGTCTCGGATATGCGAGCTTCAATTTTCCCTGGTCCTATCCACTTCGGCGCCATTTTGCTAGGCCGAGATAAAGAGAAAATCAGAACTAAATCTCCAACCTCGAAATGCCTTTTAACTGCGCTCTTATCATACGCTTCCTTACGCTTAGATTGTTCTTCACCCATTATCTGAGCAGCTAACTCTCGCGCTCTTTTTAATCTATTCACTAGGGTAAGGACGTGCTCTGTCAAGGGGTCTCTCTTCCTCATAACCTCCCATCCAACCTTCGTACAATAAAACTTCAGGTGTTCGTAGGTTTTTTCCATACAACAGTTCGGCCGGTGAGAATCCCGTACTATTATGCGTTATAGTCCGAATCGCGAGGAGCGAGGCTGGTAAATGACGTTCCCAACTCTCCCCGTTTTCCCAACACAGGACTTTTAATAGTCTTTTAAGAGTTCGGTGGAATCTCTCTACAGGGTTGCTTTGTGGGTGCCCCACTGAACTATGCGTCACCTTGATGCCGAATTTCTCAAAAAATTCGCACGTTAACTCGCTCGTGAAAGACGTGCCATTGTCGCATTGCACCTCTTTCGGGAACCCGGTTCTACTGAATACCTGCAATAAGGCATCCGTGACAGATAATGACCTTAGGTTTTTCACGGGAATTGCTTCAGGGAACTTTGAAGCTAAACATATAGCGGTGATTAGGTACTTATTTCCATTCTCAGATTCGGGTAAAGGTCCGCAAGCATCGATGTTTATTTTGACAAATGGCTCGCTAATTATAGGCGTTAATCACATGGGGAATCTCTTAGTATCTTGAGCATTTCCTATGCGCTGACATGCGTCGCACGACCTCACGTATTTCTCCATTTCTTGGTAACATCGGGGCCAAAAAAACGATATGTCTAGCCTCTGTTTCCATTTCGTTGCACCTAAATGAGCATTTGTTGACTCATGGCATACTGCCAACAGTTTCTCCCTGAATACCTGTGGGACAACTAAAAGATTTCGTGTATCCCCAAAGTGGTCCCTCTGTTGTTTACACAGCAACCCGTTTATCACTACATAACCCTTCTCGCCGGTTTGACCTGAACTTTCGACCCTTTTTAACAATGCGGCCAATTCTGCACATTCCCGCTGTGCGTCTGCGAATTTCTCGTGGGAAACATTTAATAGATTCAACGCTGGGTCTTCGCGGTCGAGGGGGGGGGGGTAAAACTAACAAATTCGCCTGCTCCCCCCTTTCCAGTTGTGTCAAAACGATTGACTCCCCGTCTGAGGGACTACTGTCCGAACGCTCCCGAAGAAACTCGTTTGACTCAAGCGTCTGTGTACAGCTCTCTTGACATTTGGACTGCGAGCGCGTTATTGCATTGATTTGCATGCTCTTAGAGTTTTGTTGACCCTGTCTCAGAAGAGCTGCCGTTTGATTTCCCAATATGTATCTTTGTTGATTTGACCTGTCGCTAATTACACAGGCCTTTGTTGTTATATCTCCATACTGGGAGTTCAGAATTACTCGCGCTAGGGGCACGTTAATGGCACGAGTGTCTAACGGCTGAGTGAGCCAGACTGTCTCGCCGAGATAGTCGTCGGGCGAAATAAATCTTTTACAAACCAGATCAATCGTACTACCCGTATCTCTAAGTATCTCACATACATGGCCGTTCACAGTCCCTATACTCACATATGGTTTTAAGGGATCTGTGATTTCCAAATCGGCACCTATGGAGTTAACCTCTTCTTTTTTTGTTAATAACGGACACTGGGGCCTAATATGGCCGACCCCGTGGCAAAAATAGCACTTAATGTCTGTCACACGCCTTTTGTCGAACTCTTTATGGTTCCATTCTTTACGGCGGTTTTCTTTTGGGCGAGGGGAGCTCACCTTATCTAAATTTCGTTCGGGTTGGTGTTGTTCGGGGAGGTTTTCAACTTTCTCTCCCGTTTTTACAGCCCCAAACATTTTACGTTGGTCGGGCGCGCGTCCCTCGAATTTCTTCGGCTGGTTGGGGGGCTTACCTGTTTTTCTGATAAGCTCAAACTGGTCCGCGTCTTTGACCAAGGTTTCAGGGGACGTGTAATTCTCCCAATCCCTTATATTTTGCTCCCGGATTTCACTCCCCATCTTCCGTTTTAATTGGTCGACCAGAAAGAGATCTTTTAACGACTCAAAAGTTGTAACACCGAGACCCTCTATCCAACTTTCGAAATACGTCTTTATTTCGAAAAGATAATCTTTCCATAGGGTTCCTGGCTTACGCTGGTGTCTAACAAACTTCTGACGAAAAGCTTCAGGACTGAGCCTGAATCGCTCGAGAAGCACGCTCTTAACATGGGAATATTTTTGTGTGTCCTCGACTTTTTCCCGTAACACAATGGCCGCTACCGATAATGGTAACAGGCTAATTAAACTGCCTGACCATTCAGCTTCCGGTATTTTTAAATGCTGTGCCTGCCGTTCAAAAAGGCAAAGGTACAAGCTTATATAAGTTTCTTCCGGGTCAAATTTTTGCATTATGTGCCTTAATGAGTGTCCCGCAGGTCGCGGAGGACTAACAGACGTGCTCTCTTGGGGGGGCTCCCTACTCATTCTTAATTTGGCTCGCTCAAACTCTCGCTCTTGTTAAGCTAATCTATCCTCCCGTTCTTGTTGAGCTATTTTGTCTTCCCGCTCTTGTTGAGCTATTCATTCTTCCCGCTCTTGTCGAGCTAATTCATCTTCTCGTTTTTGTCGAGCTAATCGTTCTTCCCTCTCTCGTTGCTCGTTTTCTATACGGGTCTCCATAATTTCAGCAAACAACCCTTCAGCCAATTTTACATTGTAATCTGCTGAACTTTCAATTTTTTTGATCATCTCAAGCTTCAGCATTCCCAAATCTACCTCACAACTCATTTCTATAGCGAGGTTAACTAAGTCCTCTTTCTTTGCACGAACAAGAGAACCCATGTTTGACAGAATACAAAGCTATTACAATACTACACAGAATACTACACACTATTATAAACCCTGAGGTAGTAATTACATTAAAACCTGAACACAAAATGCAACTACACAACACTATCAATTAACGTACACATGCAATGCATTAACCAAAATGAACTAAATTACTTTTAAAATTCTGCTTGCGATGTTACTATTTTAAGGTTCATAAAAGATAATTCACTTTGCTTTTAACATATCACAAAAATACACAATGCAAAATAGTTAAACACAATGTAGTTACACTATTTCTTTTTGAGCACAGTTACGTTCCTTAATTTCTGGGAACTAATTTAACACACTACTATTTCAATAAAAATTCTACTTTACACAATAACACTAGTTCTTATTTTACATCAAATTAAAAAAAAATTCTTAACACCTTTTAAGTTCAGATCAAGCTATTAATTACGGTTATTAAATTCAACAATTTAATTCTCCTAATTCTGAGCAAACAACCAAAATATTATTCACTAAACTACTGTTGGATACCAGCACAAAAGAGAAACAGAATGGTACTCAAAATTTGATGTGAAGACTGGCATCTAGTTGGCACTGCAGCAAGTTTATCAGATGGCACAAGAACGTCAAACGTTCTACTCTAATTCACAGGATACACACACCCGCGATAGCACTTTCACACAGTCTCAGTTCTGAAACACGCGCGAATGTCACTAAGGAAATTAACACTGCAGCAGTTTAGCAGATTTCACAAGAACGTCAGCCGCTCTACACTACTTCACAGAATACACACCCGCAATAGCACTTTCGCACAGTCACAGTTCTGAACACACGCGACTGTCACTAAGGGAAAACAAAATGTTCCTACTCTCGCTTTTTTCGTCAAAACGCTGCCACCAAATTTATGAATGAATATATACCTTCTGTAGCGAACTGAGGTTCGTAGTGTCAACCAGTAGATGAACTAAACACACCAGGTATACATCACTCATTACATAAACAATACAAATGCAATTTATTAATAAAATTGATGATGATGAGATATGTACACTGCACAGATGTAAGATGAACTTCGTAACTTAGGTAATCACACTCGATTTAATCGGCGTGGGGCGGAGTAAGAACACAGAAGCCCGCTAGGCTAGCAGAACTGGCTCTGCTTCAATGATGAAGAAACGGCACTTCGGCCTGATGGGAAAGGGCTCCCCAATAATATCAACGGCGGTGACCACTGCACGCACCCGGTAGCGATGAAAATATTAAATTAAGGATAAAGGACTCCTCACTGGAAAATAAGGTAGCAAAAGGCTACTTCCACGAAGACTGGTCTCCGACAAATTAGCGGAGTATGTTTACTCCTGCAGGAACTAAATCGTCGCTGCAAACAGTCACAAGGGACTCTGAACCTCTAAGGGCGGCAAACTCGGCTGCTCTTAAACTGGATCCGCTACGTGTCAGGAACTAAAAGACGCAAGCCACGACTGAGGGGTCCATTCTCTTTTATAGAAAAGCCTCCACCGGATATTGCATCATTCTCCGGAAAGTCGAACGATCTTGAACAAGTGAGCAACGGAAATGGGTTTCCTGGGGCGATAATGAAATATTTTCCCCGGGTCTAAAGCGGCCGCCTTTTTAGTTTGTCCTCCAAGCCACTTCAAAGAGTCTCAAAGGGCCGCTTCGGTAAAATGCGAAGGGCACGAGTCCTTTTGTTTAGGCACGCGACGCCTCCAGGATGCTGCTTAACAACTGATAGTTCATGAATGAAAGCACCTGGAGTCTCCTGTCATTTATAACTGAATTCAGTGGGCCACTGAATTAGGGATACCTACCTAGTAACGAGTTGGGCCTCCTCTGACCTTGATAACGGCTGCCACACGAAGAGGCATAGATTCAACAAGTTTCTGGAAACGTTCCACGGGAATGGCTTGCCAAATATTGGCTAAAGCTGTCCATAATTCAGTAAGGTTCTTTGGTGCTGTGTGATGGCCTTTCACGCCTCGTTCCAAAATATCCCAAAGATGCTCAATAGGATTTAAGTCTGGGCTTCTAGGTGGCCAATTCATGACAGAGAAGTCAGAGGAATGCTCATCCAACCAGTCAGTAGCCAACCGGGACTTGTGAGAGGTACAGTTGTCTTGCTGGAAAACTCCATTACCGTGCGGATAACAGAATAGCATAAACGGATGGAGGTGATCACCGAGCAACTCTACGTACCCAATTGCATTGAGGGAGGTTGGTACACGCACCAAAGATCCCAAACTGTGCCACGAAAAAACACCCCAGACTATGATTGAGCCACCATGCCCTTGTACAGTTCCAGCCAGGCATGCAGGATCCATGGCTTCATGAGCCTGACGCCATATTCTCAGCCTCCCGTCGGCGTTAAGTAGTCGGAATCGAGACTCATCACTCCATGCTACTCGTTTCCAGTCCTCTACACTCCAGTCTCTGTGCTCTCTTTTGTCCAGGCAAGACGTGCAGCCCGATGGCGAGTATAGAGCAATGGTACTCTCGTAGGTCGACGGCTCCTGAAACCCATACGGGGAAGCGAGCGTTGCACAGTCCGTTTACTGACTGTACGACTGGCACCGCCATTAAACTGGGTGGTAATTTGAGCTAATGTTTGGCTTTGCTGGCTACGTACAATACGCATGAGCCGTCTCTCACCACGCACTGTCAAGGCTAATTGTCCTTTGCAGTTTGTCCGATCGCTAGTTTTTTTCCACCATTCATGTATTCTTGGTATACTCTTGACACTGTCGACCTTGAAAATCCTAGCTGTCTGACGATGTCGGAAATTGAATGGACCATGCGTCGCGCACCTACGATTTGTCCGCGATCGAAGGCGTCTAAATCAGGCAGTTTACCCATACTGGCAATTCCAACAACTAATTCAGAACAACCACAGTACGCGCTATATATGCAGTTACCACAGCGCCCTCACTTGCGCATACATGATGCGCAGCGCTACACAATTTGCATAGGCTTTGCTATCCCTAATTCAGTGGCACTTCAGTGTATATAAATGCATATTTTCCTTCTGTAGGCTCAATAAACTTTGCCTATATATCAGAAAATATTTTTCTATACATCTGATAAACCAGATATAGACTGGATTTTTCGAAATTATATGCGTCCGGTATTTGTCAGTCAAAGTACATCGGAATTTCCTCGTATGATCAAATTTATATATAAAACGTGGTGTGACATGATTTTTCTCTAGAGAATCTACATAAGTTTGTACATAAATCTTTCTAGCGAAAAAAATAAATGCCCTTTATCTTCTTCCCTTTTAATGATAAATTAAGAAATTTCTTTTCATTTGAGATGGAACTTTGCAAAATTCACTATATATTCTCTTCTTTAGTTTTCAGACGTCTGTTAAAACATTTCCAATTTTGAATAATTTTCTATTCCCCGTGTCTTTGATTGTAATCCTACAAGACTATTTATTTTGACTGTGAGTAGAAATTAACAATATAAATTTTCAAGAAGCTTATTTATAGGAAATTTATTACCACATGATACATATAAGAGGAATTTTTAAGGACATCTGTATGTAAAAAACCGTTGTTTAAAGTGAAGAATACTATACTTCCATTCTCACGAGGTTTTGAAAGACGTTTAGCGGTAAACAATAGAATTTTTGGTAAACAAAGTACAACAAAATATCAGCACATTATTGAATCTCAACGCAATATAATTTAAAATAACTAAATCACCTTTAATTGCTGAATTTTATGATTTTTATTTTCAGCAAAAACTATGGATTTTGAAACACAAAATTTCAATTAAAAAATATGTATATTCAACTTACAAAATACGTACCCCATTAGAAGTGTTAAAATTTAAGTTCGATTTAATGTATATGCCATATATCTATCGATAAAATATTATCAAAATTAACCGCTACCCTTTTATATATAATGCGCATAGTTATGAAATTAATGTCTTGTGACAAGTTTTCTGAAGGCTTTATCATTCAAAAGATTATAATTTGTGATAATATAGATGTTTAGACTTATTTCTAACAATTGCTACAAATTTTATCTTGAACTTAATTAAAAACTGTTCTTTTTAAATGAACTTTGCAATTGTTCTCACCAATTTTTAAGAATTTTAAAGGTAGTATGACACCTTAAATCAGCAATTCCTAGTTATAAAAGCTTTGAAAATCATGCTTTGAAGCTTCCTTTGAAGACTGACTTCATTTCGACTACTAATGTTGTTGGTGAACCTGGTAAATGCGTGTATTGAACTTAGTCACGCATGTCCAGCTTAATCACGAGTACCTATTTAGCCCAATTTACTATTCAACACATCATCTACAGGTAGGCTTTTAAACAGAATAAGGATCTTCAATGGTTGGAAATGGATAACAGATAACGAAACGGTTCGGAGAATGCAAACATGAAAGGCACTTAGAAACGGTATCAAAGGTGAGTAATGAACAGGATTTCGGAATGAATATTGCATATGGGTTTCACCGCTAATAAAGTGAATTAGGCGGAAATAAAAGTGAATTCTTTAATATACACAGATTTTGTATAGTTATGAATAGGCTTTTACCCTAATCCTTTCATATTGCATACAATACAATTTCTAAGACGTAAAATAAGTTATAATAATCCGAAAATCATCACTTTTTTAAAGTTTCATTCTAGAACAAATTTTACTCAAGATAAATGAAAGAAAAAAATGCGAGGTTTCACACACACACACACACACACACATATATATATATATATATATATATATATATATATATACAGTTGAATCTCCATATATCGAAATTTTCAACATATCGAACTTTTAGCAAATCTCCAAGTTCATTACGTAGAAAAACTGTTTCTATATATCGAAAAAATCTCTATATATCGAATTTTTTTTCAAGCCATATTGGGAGATTTTATTCCACTTTAAACCGTTTATATCACGAAAATTGAAGGTCAGGGGGAAAAAGGAAGTTCAGTGAAGGTCACTACGAACCCCGCAACTCAGTTGAGGTTGAGGGGTGGACAAACGGTTTTTTGTTCCGTTCTGGAATTCCTAAATTCCCCCTACCCATTTTCGAATTTCGGTTGCCTTGTAGTAAAATCAGTTTATAGCTATCCCTTTTGTCTGATTGTTATTCCTCACTTTTACGTCTGCTTAGTTTCAGTGAAAATTGTCCAACTTAAAGTAGTGTTTTATAAATTCGTTTCGAACTTTTTCTCTCGATTACAATGTCAAAAAGAAAATCCCTTAGTGTTGTGAATAAAGTAGAATTTCTGAAGAATGTAGATAGTGGAATGCGCAAAAAAGACATTTTTGCTAAATTTTGTATTCCCGCAAGCACAATGTCGACTATTATAAAAAATAGGAATGCCGTAATGAAATACTGTGAATGTATTGAACCTAACAGAAAACGTTCAAAAACAGAGTCAGTAGTGAAGAAGAGAAAGAAACAAAATACCTGCTGCAACCAGTTTTAGTGTAGTGATTTCCGCCTTTAATTCCGTACAATCGTATTTAGAAAAAGGTAATTTTGAATGGAAACGTTAAAGAATCACTAATAAAAGTAGTAAAATAAATTAAAAAACTTCAGAAAGTACTTACAGGCTATGATAACATTATATGTCAAAAACAATAAAATAAAGTGTGGTTTTCTATATTTTGACATATTGTTTAGTCGTGATAATAAAGATATCTTATGTAGAAATTTACTTAAATATATATGGAACTTACGGAAATGATTTTAAAGAGAAATTATTTAATAAATTGTACTCATATAATTAATTAATTGAAAAAGTAATAGTCCATTAAATTAGTGAGTAAGTAGTGCTTTCATTTGTTAATTCTAGAAAGATCTCTACGTAGAAATAATTTTTAAAGGAGTTATACTTCCTGGGCGAAATTCAATTTTCTTTTTACGTTATTCATAGTAATATCTCTTCACCTATCCCTCTTACGACAACGTCTAAATAGCGTTCCACAATTGTTACAGGAATATTTTAATTGTTAATTCTTTAGATCTCCAGATAGATAACATTTTTAAAGAAGTTAGCATCGCTCGCTGAATTTAAAATTTTTTTATACGTTATTAATCGCAGTATCTATTCACCTCTTACAACATGGTATAAATGAGATTCCACACTGATCACGGTAATATTTCGTTTATCGATTATGTGTACCTACCTCTACGTAGAAATTATGTTTAACATAGTTATCCTTGCTTCTTGAATTTAAATTTTCTTTATGTGTTATTCGCAGTAATGCTGTTTAACCTTTTCCTCTAACAACAGCGTATAAATGAAGTTCCACAGGTATAAAAATGAAAACGTGTGCTTTTACGTATTTGTCTAAATTACCGAAAGTTTTTCCCACAGTAAACTGAATTCGAAGATAAACCAAAATTGAATGAATAAAATATATTCCAGAACCTGCTTAAAATATCGTGACATCAGCGGGGTACTATCTTTTTTATTTCCGTTCGCAAGGGAGAGATGTATTCATAAAATATTGTTAGGAGGTACTTTTTATCAATGATCATTAACTATTCCTTTCTGTCTAAATGTCGCTCTTTTTCCATGGAAAAGAAAGGGGAATAGTTCAAGAATGTGAAATGATGGGATCGGATTCAAAAGCCAAAGAATGGGATTATCTGTTGACGTTTTCGCGCACGGAAATTCTCAAAGTGCGCATTAAAAATTCAAATTATTTTTTCGAAAGGCATTTTCCTTTGCCGAGGGGTAGAAGAATTTGCTGCACAGAATTGGAGATTTCATTTTTTTATCTTGACATTTTTAATGCAGATTACGTAATTGGAATTTTAATAAATTATTTTTCAAAATGTTGAGGTGAATAACAGTATTAAGTCAATTTTGTGGAGACTTGTACTTATGATGTATTTTATTAAATTTAATACACATAACGGAGAGAAATTTTCTAAAAATTCAGCTTATGATCTGAAGTTGGTATGCCCATTTTATTATAATGTGTTGCTTAGGTTTTTAATGAATAATAACGCAAATAAACAAGAACAATGAATGAAATTCACATTCAGTGATTTTCCTAAAGGAAACAAAATTGTTCCATTCAAATATGCAATGAATATATTACGCATTCGCAACTTCTAAAACAATATCTAAGATGAATCAATAATCACTTTAATCAAGCGTGCACTAGATTTGTACAGAATTGAAATATTGATTTATTTATTCACTTACTCAAATTTTTATTAGCTTTTCAAGATTTGATTCTGTTTGTTTTACATCACAAAATTAACTTTTCTTCATTCTAGCTCGCATAGTGGACCCATTGTGGTCGGAGGTGTGTTCAAGATGCTTTCGAGATGTTATGTAGGAATTTTCTGACGCGTGATTTTTTAGACTAAATTCTTCGCACAGCCAGGAACTAATAAGCGATGATTAGAGACACGCCAGGGAGGAAAATGTAATCTTTACCTTGGAAAAAATATTTAGTCTAGAGATATTCACTTTTACAGTCAAGTGCACTCATGTGCATAAATTAAGGATAATGACAGCTCCAGTAAATAAGTTTCAGAAACAAAACAAACGTGACTTATTCATAAATCCCATTTATTAAACAAAAGGTAAAGAACAAAAAAGATGGTGTATATATATGATACCATTAATAAAAACTACGATTTTTGCTATCTGGAGCAATTGTAAAAAATATCTCCTTTACAAAAACTTAACATTACATGGTTGTTATGATGGTTAATACATTGCATGTCTCCTATGCGATGAAATACAGTCCGTACAATGCCTATACATGCTGAGTATCAAATTATCGAGCTGATCTTGGGGAAGATTACTCCACTCAGCAAGCAGCGCTCTCCCAAGTTCCGGTACACATGTAGGAGGTGGTTCACGGGCTGCAACTCGTCGGCCAAGCATGTCCCACACATGCTCTATCGGATTCAAGTCAGGTGAGAATGCTGGCCATTCCATACAGGTGATATCCTCAGATTGAAGGTATTCGTTTACGATGTTTGCTCGGCGAGGACGGGCTTTGTCATCTATAAACACAAAATCTGCGCCCATGGCACCCCTAAACAAACGTACATGTTGTTCCATAATGATGTCCCGATAAATGTGGTCGTTCATGGTTCCAATTTGAACATGCAGATCTGTTCTGGAGCCCAGTATAATTCCACCCCAAATGAGCAATCCTGCACCACCGTTACGGTGTCGTTAAGTGATGTTGTCTTGGTGGTAACAGGTACCTGGCGTTCTACATATGAAAGTCCGACGTGAATCAGACTGCAAAGCTAAACCTGGACTCGTCGGAAAACATCACACAAGCCCTCTGTGACGATGTCCACATTGCATGTTCTCTACTCCAGGCTAATCGCTGCCGACAGTGAGTTGCCGTGAGCGGAACACATATAACAGGCCTACGAGCATATAGACGATATTTCCCAAACGTCTGTATATGGTTTGCCTTGAAACTGTGGTAAACGTGGCTGCAGATAGCGGAGAGACAGGTCGGAGGCTGTGCTCCGTCTGCGTCTTTCGGCAGTTACTGCCAAATACCGGTATTCATTCTCCGTTGTAACTCGGCGGCGACCTGTACTGTAACTCTACTGATATTTACATCATCTTGGAATCGTTGCCAAAGCCTAGAGATGACACTTTGGGCAATTCCAAGTTCCTCGGATACTTTCATCTGAGTACTCCCACATTCCAGGCGGCCGATAATTCTACCACGTAAATTCCTCCACATGCGTCCTCTGTGTCATAACTTTTCGGTTATGGCACTGAGCGGTTTACAGAACGCTTGTGAATAATTTTACTTCTTTGCCATCATTCCTTATATACCCCTCTCTTACACTCTCGTCATTGTGATGTACTATCGGCGTCATCTGGTGGCTTCCTGCAATTTGCATATTATTCTTGAAGATGTGTGTGATAATTCTACATGTGAAATTTTTACTTTAGTTTTCGATTTCCGTGTAATTCTGAATTACCCTTAATTTATGGACATGAGTGTACTTTTACCATATGCTTACGCTTAACAAACTACAAACATTACGGATAGCTATATTTAAGATAAATATAATTTTTCAGCAAAACAGATGATTATAATATTATATATATACATACATATGTTACTACCAAAGTCCAAAGTCTGTACAATTCACGAAATGGCCGGACACTTCTAGCTTTGGCCAAGTCACCTGGCCAAAGCCCGAAAGAATCGAGAATTTACCACTCCTTCGGGCTTTGGTCAGCGAATTCACAATAACCCCCTACAGTTAATGGCCAGTACACGAATTGTGAAAAAGGATAAAGCTAGAAGTTTTGCGAGGCTGTATGGGTGTTGATTATACCAGTTCTAACATATATTATTTGCACTGTGAAAATCCCTTTACTTTAGTCAATGTAGAAACAAACCACTTCAAAATCAAAAAGGACAATTTTTCTTGGGCAATTCGCAAACTGTTCATTGATTGTCGGCGCATCGCGAATTGGCTGGCCAAAGCTCTAAGGAGCTGTAAATTCTCTAATATTTAGGGCTTTGGCCTTGTGACTTGGCTATTGCTAGAAATAGCCGGCCATTTCGAGAACTGGTCAGACTTCGGGCTTTGGTCATATTATATATATATATATATATATATATATATATATATATATATGTGTGTGTGTGTGTGTGTTATCGTGAAAGACCGAAATTGGTGAATGTCGACATTCTCCGTTGATTGTAAACACATACCAAATACGTCGGTGAAAGACCGAATATTTGGTTATATTGTTATACATTCGGACCATCACCGGTGTATGTCGACAAGCACAGATATGCAATGGGGGAGGTCGAAAGGAGAAGCCGAGCAGATAGACAGAGAGCGACAAAAGCGCCAAATCCTTTGTTCTGCCGCGATTGAAATCACGTGGAATCTATTTGTTATACTCTGGAACACTGCTGTTTGTCAGTCTTATGCAAGGTTTGCAGGTGCGGGCAACGTTTTCTTAATTTTTTTTTGATCGACGACAGACGATCAAAACGTTTTGAAGTTTTAAAAATTTATGATGAAAAGAAGTTAATTGTACCATTAAAACCAGGAGAAACGAATATACAGTATTATGCTACCAATGATGAATTGTTCAGTATACTATTTGAAACTCACACCAGAATAGGTCATGGATGAACACGTATTCTTAAAGAATTGAAAGTTAAATACAAAAATATTACAAATGAAGTTGTAATGTTGTACTTAAATTTATGTAAACAATGTCAAATGACACATAGTGAACCTATAAAGGGTATTGTTGTGAAACCAATGGTCACTTCGGAGTTAAACTCAAGATGTCAAGTCTAAATAATTGACCTGTAGTCACAGGGATGGTGAATATAAGTTCATAATGGTGTATTAAGATCATTTAACAAACTTTGTCTATCTACGACCTTAGAAAACTTAGACAGTTGAAGAAGTAGCATATCACCTTCTTCAAATATTTTTAACATTTGGTGTCCCAGCTATACTGAATGCAGATAATGGTAGGGAATTCAGTAATCAAGTCATATCCGAACTATGCGCAATGTGGAAAGATGTTCATGGAAAGCCTCGTCATAATCAAACACAAGTCTCAGGTGAAAGGGCCAATCAGGATATACAGAATATGTTAAATGCATGGATGAATGATAACGATACAAATAAATGGCCATATGGTTTGCCATTTGTTCAATTTGCCAAGAACACTACCTACCATGGAGGAATACGCTAGAGTCCTTATGAAGCCCTGTTTGGCGTTAAACCAAAAAGAGGCTTAGCATCGTCACCTTTGTCTGGTGAACAGATCGCAAACATTGAAACCAAAGAACAGCTCGAAGAAATTGTTAATACTTTCTGGAGTGTCAGTGAAGCTATTAATAATGTGTCACAGTTTAGTGGACTGTATTATTTTCCATTACCAAAAGAAAATATTAAATGGACTTGTTTTAAAGATGTAGTGAATCAATCTTCTTAATTCTTTTAATAAAAATAATATTGGAATATCTTACCTTTTACCATCATCTGAATAATAGTTGAATAAATCAATACAAAATAAGACTTTCAATGCATGTATCCATACGAAAAATTTAATAAATGACTTCAGTTTTGCACATAACTTGAATTTTTGTCTTAAAGAATAAATATTCTGAATCAGAGTGTATCACATGAATTATTGACTTCAAAATGTCAATCCTTAACAAAAAGAATAGGAAAGGAATCGAATCCAACATAGGGAAGAGCCATTTTTTTTTTTGCATTATTTAGTGTCGAATCAACAACAAAAAATGAACAAACGTAGTGACGCCATCTAGTGAGCAGAAACTTAACTAAAAGACAAAATGCAAACAATAAGTGAATTAAAAAAATTATAATGATTTATTAACACATAAAAATAAAAATAATAAGTTTTTTCTGAAGACTGAACACTTTCAAAAAATTTTGAGCAGTGGCCGTAAGGAAAACCGTACCGAATATATATATATATATATGGATAGACAGATAGATATATATATATAGAGAGAGAGAGAGAGTGGGAGACAGAGAAACATGCATAAATATATATAGAAACTCTTGCCGTAAAATTCGAATAACCAATGCCGAAAAAATGTAACATTTCCCCGCAAATTCTATTAGAAATATCCGTACACCAGGTGCTCATTTCTTATGACTTCCTTCACAAAGTCAGAGGTTATGATCTCATCCATAGATGAGATTTCTTCTCATAAAATGTCGCCGAGAGAAGCAGCTACAACTAATTGAAGGACTGGAGGGCAAGGCTATACACGCTGTCATTGCAAAAAGAAGTGTTCCACGACTAAATGCAGTTGTAAAAGCAAGGGAGTCTTGTATAATTGAAAGTATCATAGCAGTTTAAGTTGTTGCAATAAATAATATTGTATAACGCCAATCAAATAATTAAGTAAGTTTATTATTGGTGTTATTTTTCTTTTCTCGTTTAGAATGTACTGTTCATTTTAAGTTCGACAGTTTATTTACATCTCTCTGTTAGTTAAGCTTTCTCCAATTTTGACATATATCATAATATGTTTTGCCGGTGTAAGTGAGAAATAAGGATATTTAGGAAGTATTTCGAACGTACACCAAGCGACAATATGAATGTTGACATTCACCGGAGAATGTCGACATTCTCCAGATTTCGACCTTTCACGGTAACTAACACACACACACACACACACACACACACATATATATATATATATATATATATATATATATATATATATATATATATATATATATATATATATATATATATATATATATATATATATATATATATATATATAATAAAAAATCCCATAACTCTTTTAAATTCTAATTTATTCTAAATTTCCTTGGGCGTTCGAGGTAATTTCGCTTTTGATTCTAAGTTCTAAATTCCCTTGAGCGAAAAGCTTTAAGATGGCTTCCTTTTTCCAATCCACGCAGCGTGGGTACCTAAATTAAAAACTACCGAGCATTATCACGTAAATTTTAAGCATTAACCAATTAGACACCACTACAAAGATCACATGACGAGATTGTCTATATAAGAGCTTGCACCATGTCGGTGTGGGGAATCATCGTTAAGCTATTGCTTCGGGAGGTCACGCTGCTGTCGATTTCATAAATGGGTTGTCCGATGTAAGCTGTCTTCATTCCTTCCTGGGGTATCAACTTTCTTTTTCATCTGTGTGATCTGTCAGCTCCGGTCACCGTATTTCTAATTCTCGTTGCCTCTGATGGAGTCGATATGTCATATATATATATATATATATATATATATATATATATACAGAAGTGCCACTGAATTATTGATACCAACCTAGTAACGAGTTGGGTCTCCTCTGGCCTTGATAACGGCTGCCACACGACGAGGCGTAGATTCAACAAGTTTCTGGAAACGTTCCACGGGAATGGCTTGGCAAATATTGGCTAAAGCTGTCCATAATTCAGTAAGGTTCTTTGGTGCTGTGTGATGGCCTTTCACGCCTTGTTCCAAAACATCCCAAAGATGCTCAATAGGATTTAAGTCTGGGCTTCTAGGTGGGCAATTCATGACAGAGAAGTCAGAGGAATGCTCATCCAACCAGCCAGTATCCAACCGGGACTTGTGACAGTTACAGTTGTCTTGCTGGAAAACTCCATTACCGTGCGGATAACAGAACAGCATAAACGGATGGAGGTGATCACCCACCAACTTTACGTACCAGGAGGTTGGTACACGCACCAAAGATCCCAACCGTGCCACGAAAAAACACCCCAGACTATGATTGAGCCACCATGCCCTTGTACAGTTCCAGCCAGGCATGCAGGATCCATGGCTTCATGAGCCTGACGCCATATTGTCAGCCTCCCGTCGGCGTTAAGTAGTCGGAATCGATACTCATCACTCCATGCTACTCGTTTCCAGTTCTCTACACTCCGGTCTCTGTGCTCTCTTGCCCAGGCAAGACGTGCAGCCCGATGGCGAGTATAGAGCAATGGTACTCTCGTAGGTCGAAGGCTCCCAAAGCCCATACGGTGAAACGAGCGTTGCACAGTCCGTTTTCTGACTGTACGACTGGCACCGTCATTAAACTGGGTGGTGATTTGAGCTAATGTTTGGCTTCGCTGGCTACGTACAATACGCCTGAGCCGTCTCTCACCACGCACTGTCAAGGTTAATTGTCCTTTGCAGTTTGCCCGATCGCTAGTTCTTTTTCCACCATCCATGTATTCTTGGTATACTCTGGACACTGTCGACCTTGAAAATGCTAGCTGTCTGACGATTTCGGAAATTGAACGGCCCATGCGTCGCGCACCTACGATACGCGCCTTCGATCCGCGATCGAAGGCGTCTAAATCAGGCAGTTTACCCATACTGGCAATTCCAACAACTAATTCAGAACAACCGCAGTACGCGCTATATATGCAGTTACCACAGCGCCCTCACTTGCGCATACATGATGCGCAGCGCTACACAATTTGCATATGCGTTGCTATCCCTAATTCAGTGGCTCTTGTGAGAGGTACAGTTTTGTGAGAGGTACACACATGATTTGTGTGTGTGTGTGTGATGATATTATTAACAACCTATTATCGCCCTTTCTGAACTTTCTCTCTCATCTGGTAACACCTTTCCGACGCCTTGGCGAGATGCTTCGCCTTTCCACATACAAACTTTATCCGCCAATTCTGGCAACCTCTCTGACCTAATTCTTTTTTCGCGCGCTACGATTTAGACGCTGGACTGACCCGAAGGGATAAGATTCGTCGCTGTGTTTCGTCAATAAACTTCAGTTATTCGTTATGATTTGCATTCTTTTTTTTTACGGCCTCCCGGCTACCCCTCTAATAGACCATATTTTATATAAAACTGACCATATTTTTCAAAACCGATTCAATACGCCAAAGAGCAAATGTTGTGGAAAGAATCTTTTCGATAGTCACACTTCAAAACGGCCCTTTCTTTCGGAACTATTACTGGCCACCATAGAGAAGTTTCAATGAATATATATATATATATATATATATATATATATATATATATATATATATATATATGGTTATATATATATATTTAAGAATTTGTACTCATGTACGTGAAGTCTACAAGAATAAGCAATGACAGTCGCTAGTCTATGAATAAAGTATTTAAATCCTTAGTCACAAATGCATTTTTTATATGGTCTTAGTGTATCTATACATGAATATAAAGTGAAAAATAAAGAAAAGTTAGGAAATCCTGAGAAAGTAAACTTGTTTATAGATAACATATGCGAAAGAAAGTCACTTGATCCTTAAGAAGGTTTTCTTAAATCCTATCGTTTTTCTCCAGTTACAGGAGTAAACAAGTGGGTTTAAGAAAGGAAATGAAAAATTTTACTGTTCCCTTTTCATTTCCATGGGTTCCCTTTTACCGTAACAATATAGTTTTACATAAGGTATTAATAGTTATATTTCAGTCATGAATTTCTGATAATCTAAATCAAATCTACATGCTTGAGGGAATCAGGAACTCGTAGGATATTTGATATGTATTAAAATCGTCAGAATCAAAGGACATTACTCATTTTTCATTAAGTTGTCATTTTAAAAAAAGCTATGGCGAATGTCTTCCAAACAGAGCAGATCGTATACTAAGTTTCTTTTTTCCTTCCGATAAAATAATTTTTAATTGCAATATTTATTACAATATGTCAACAATATATATATAAATAACACAACCGAAGCCGAAATAATGAAAGTTTGAATCATGAAGAAAATAATTTGTACCACGAGAACAGCGACATAACATCTTATTCGCATCAAGCCAACCCAGCGTCTATCTTAATAGCGCCAAAAAACAATTATCTCAGGGAGGTTGCCAGAATTGGCGGAGGAAGTTAGTGTGGGGAAAGGCGAGGCATTTACGCCAAAGAGAAGAGAGAGGGGTTACCAGAACAGAGATAAATTTCAGAATTTGCGATTATAGGTAGTTAGTAATATTATCACATATATATATGACATAACATGTCTTATAGAAACAGTTGTCAAAGCAGATACTGGAACAGCTGGAAAAGAGTTCTTGGGACGCAGTAAACAGGCGAATGAATTAAAATAGTTTTATTTGTCGTTAATATGGAGTTCCCCAAAATAAGGGAACTAGACCATGTGACATATTATATAAACAAACAATATCATAAAAAGGCTCGGCTTTTAGCCTTGTTCACATTTTTTATATCGGGAAAATACAGAAGAGGTGATGCAAGGGTTATTCCCTATGACGCTATGTTACGTCATGGACTAGGGCGTGTCCGATGATTCTTATCGGCTCAGCCTCCCTAGATAGGGGTTCAACTAAGTCTGCAAGGATCTTTCTCTGTCTCCAGGGGAACGAAGGGATTAAGTACTGCAAACTTTATGAGCTGTTACATCATCTTTTAGAAATTGAATAAATTATGTTTTACAGGAACGTGGAGAAGTCAGATTATTAATATAAAATTATTTTTATATTACATATATATGTGGGCGTTTGTGTGTGCATAAAGAGAGGAAGAGAGAGGTATCAAGAACAGTTAGTTCTATTGTGAAGATAAAAGAGTTTAAAAGTCTCATTTACTACAATATGGAAGTTTTAATTAAATAAATCTTTCTTTATCAAATGAAAATATATGTAATTAGACATGAAATGTGTAATACGATTTTTGTACTTTTTAATAGTCTTCGATATTTTTTTAAATAAAAGGCAATTCTTTATTATCTCTACGGACATTAAAAATTTAATTTAATAAAGAGTGGGAAAAGCTTTACCTTAAACTATGAAAAAAGGTTTTTCAAAATTTAGTCCTGATGTTCCGTAAGATAATAATTAGAAATGAAGTTTTTCCGGAAATATATAAAACTGGAAAAAAAATTCGTGGAATAAAATTATGCCCGATTCCACGTGAAATAAAAATTTACAATATAAACGTGTAAAATCTTCATTTGGATATGCAACAAAACTCTCTCCTTTTGGTTTATCACTGAGAAACATTTAGGCAAAGTTCTCTGACCGATGGACAACGACCAAATGGTTAAGTGCGATGGTCATGAGTGCCAAAATGCAGGTTTCTTTCCCAGGGATAATTGTAGCAACTCGGAACCGCATTTAATATTCCGCTTCAGTTGATTGAACCTTTGTATATTAAAAAATTACTTTAAGGATAAAAAATCCACCAAATGAAATTTTCGAAGAACGTTTCTAAAGTGCTTTTTTTCGTATGCTGCTGCAATCCACAGCAATGTATTAAAGTTTCTTCTGATTTGTAACACAATGTATTATAGCTGTTACGTATTTTTTCAATACGCCATCTATATTAAAAATCAAGTTTCCCCCCATATATATATATATATATATATATATATATATATATATATATATACACACAGAGGCTGTTCACACATTTTTTAGACGATGTATATTGTATTCACAAAACTAAATTACATAAAATTCTTGTGTTTTAAATGTTCTATTTGACATCCCTCATTCTGAAATATCTTTCGACACCGCAATTTCCAGGATAATAATGCCTTTTGAAGTGTCAGAAGAGGTATTCTATCCCATTCCTCCTGAACAGCTTTCCAGAGTCCTTTAAGGGTTTTGGGACGACGTTTTGATAATGCAGATTTTAAAACTCCGAAAGCACAAAAATCCATAGGTGATACATCGGGAGATTTAGTAGGGATATCAGTGAAGGGTATGGCCTTGATACCAGTTTTTTGTTCCATTTCTTTTAGGAAATTTACAGTAGATTTTAATGTGTGACTGCTAGCTTTGTCCTAATGGAGTCTCACAGATTGATGGCACTGTGGGTAAAGCGATAGTATTTCATTCAGAAAAATTGGCGATAAAATATGTTCCTGATAGAATTTGGAATTAATCTTGACATTTTTTTCCACTCTCTTTTTTTTAACTTGCCTTATAAGAAAAACCAGCAACAATCATGAATCCCTTAGAAAAACTTTTCTTTCGATTCTTTGAGCCATGTACTTAATTTTTTTCTCCCCTTTTATGATAATAAATGGCTCTTTTTTTGTTGCAATCATTTAAATACACCCATGATTCATCTATTGTGACAATTGTTTTCCATTTTTCTTTGGATAAGTGTTTCTCATATAGAATTCTGCAGCGTGTCCTGCGTTCAGCGATATGATTTGGAAGAAGACGATGCACATTGCGTTTTTTCGCTTTCCTAAGATTTAAATCAACGTTTATCATTTTGTTTACAGTGGACACCGAGCATTTTAATGATTTTGCCTTTGACTAGGGGGATTTTCTTTTAACATTTGTAAGCAATTTTCTATGTTAATAGATGGCAGCATGTAACAGACCGCACGAAGAATGTGAGCGCATGCGCACTGCAATATTGTAACAGAGAGAGAGCGATGTGTAATGGATGGCGGTCGCACGTTGACGGCCAGCCGCTAAGTGTTTTCTATATTCCTCAAATAAAACTATTGTTATCGTTTTAAGTATAATGTCATGTTGATCTTCCGTTATTAAGTAACCAGAAGCTTGCCTTGTTAGCAAAAGAAGAGCTAACAATTATCAGAAGAGGGATAGACGAACTTCCTGACAACGGCAACGAACAAGGTAATCTTGAATATTTGAATTTTTGTTTTACTCAAAAATGGCGTACTTAGGTAGATATAAAAAGTGTGATTTAGTTCAGTTAGCGATTGAGTTGGGCGAGAGTGTCCCTGAAATTAGTACGATAGTTATTTTGAAGGATATTATAACCAAAAGTAAAAACTATGATGAACCGTTTGTTAAAGAAGTGTTAGCAGGATTAGTTGACGAAAGAGTGAAACAGGAAACACAAAAATTTGAATTTGAGCGAGCTTTGCAAGTAGAGAAACTAAAAATTGAAAATCAGAATAAGATAGATGAACAGGAATTACATAAAATTGAACAAAAATATGCTTTTGAATTGGAAAAATTAAAAATCCAGAATCAGAATAAGATAATTTCTCAGGCTGAAAGTAATGTTATTGTACCAGAAGTAAAGAAAAACACTATAGATTTGAGGAATTTAATGCAGAAATTTGACTTAAAAGACGGAGATATAGCTTCATTTTTGGTATTATTTGAAAGGCAAGCTAAACGAGTAGGACTTATGGAGAGTGACTATGTAACACACTTATTAGGGCTATTCCCTCTTGAAATTACTCAGCTAATTGCGAGAGAATCAGAACAGGAAACTAATGAATATATATTTGTGAAGAATTTATTGTTAAAAAGATATAAACTAAGTCCCGAAAGTTTTAGACAGAAATTTCTCAACCGTGTTAAAGATGTAAACGGCACGTGGACTGATTTTGTATTCGAATTACGCACCTATTTCAATGAGTGGTTAACAGGATTAAATATAAATGACTATGAATCCCTAAAAGAACTTATGATTACAGATCAATTAAAAAAGCGAGTCCCAAATACGATGCGTGAACATTTCATTGATTCTTGGCCAAAGTTTGTTAAAGCGAATGATTTAGCCCAAGTGCTGGACGATTATGAAAACGTTCGATCAGGAATTAAAACTAATAGCGAAAGCAGAAATACGAAGCATACTAACTATCGTGATGATTTTAAATACTACCCGCATTCAAATTACAGGATGAGTAATCGTAATAGGAATAGGTTCAATTCGACCAAGTTTGAGAACAAAAACGCGAACGTCAGCAGAAGTAAAATAAATGAAAAAGAAACCGCAACTCATAAAGTATTTAGTTCTTCGATACGCGATGATAGAGCATGTTTTGTTTGTGGAGGGAGAAACCACATTGCTAAGTTTTGCAGAAAAACGAATGAAGCGCGGAGCGAAAATCTGAATGTTTATGGGAATCGTGAAATGACGGCGCCAGACAAATATCTACGCCAGGCAAAGATAAACAATCAAAGCATTAGTATTTTACTTGACACGGGAAGTAGCAGTTGTCTGATGAAAATGTCAATTGCTAAAAAGTTAGGATTAAATATTACTCCATGTAAAAAGGATCTTTATTCGTTTGGAAACCAAATTAATCCAGTTTCGCAAAGTCTAGGTGTTACAGTTACAGATATAGAGATAGACGATGTTTTGGCTAAGGACGTTACTATTTTGATCGTGTCAGACAATACACAACCAGTTGATTTATTAGTTGGAAGAACATTACTCGATTTACCGTACATAGCTTATGCTAGGGTTGGAGAAAACTTACATATCGGATATGCGAAAGATTACCCATTCGTTAATTTAGAATTTATTGAGGAAAACCCAACGGTTAAATTGAAAGTAACTGAAACAGTACAAATTGTGAAGAATAGTATAAATTTTGTCAAAGCGAAGACTGAAGATTTAAATGATGGTTTAATTATGATTAGGGGAGAAGGTGAAAATTTAGACTCATTATTGGAAGTCAAGGAAGGGGAAACAATTTTACCAGTTATTAATACCAGAGATAGTAATATTATATTGAATAGAAATCAAAATGTTGGTAAAGCGGAATTAGTGGACGATGTCAATTTAAAGTCGTATAAGGACATTATAAGTTTTGTTAATGAAGCACAATCATTAGAACCTCTAGACATGAGTACTAACGTAGAACGAGAACCTATAACTTTAGAACAAATTAAATTTGACGAGACGTTACTTGAAGACCAAAAGCAAGATATAGTTCGTTTGTTGAATGAATATAGAGACTGTTTTGCATTTGATTTAAATGAATTAGGATGCACAGATTTAACTTTCATGGATATTAAAGACATAGACGGTAGTAAGCCGGTATGTTCCCGACCGTATAAGACGAATGCTTCTGAGCGTAATATTATCAAACAAATTGTAAAAGAATGGAAAGATAGCAAAATTGTTTCGGAAACACGGTCACCATACGCAAGTCCAGTTTTGTTAGTGAAAAAGAAAACAGGTGAACACAGATTAGTTATTGATTTTCGTCGTCTCAATAATCAAACAGTAAAGGATAAATTCCCCCTGCCAAAAATAGAGGATTTATTGGAAAGTTTGAGCGGTGCTAAATTATTTACCACCTTGGATTTAGCTCACGGTTACTTGCAGATTCCATTGTCGGAGGAAGCGAAGAAAAAAACAGCCTTTATTACACCTGACGAAACCGGACAATTCGAGAGAATGATTTTTGGATTGGTTAATGCTCCCTCAGAGTTTCAAAGATTAATGTATCAAGTATTAGGACCGTTATTTTTTACTAAAGCTGTTTGTTACTTAGATGATATCCTCATACCTGCTTTCTCTTGGGAGGACATGCTTGAAAGATTGGTATTAGTTTTGGAACGTCTACGATTAGCGAAACTTACTCTTAAACTTGCTAAGTGCGAATTTGGTAAAAAGGAAGTACAATTTTTGGGTTTTGTAATAAATGCCGATGGTTTAAAGCCAGGTTTAAGGAAAATAAAAGCTATTGAAGAATACGTTGAACCTAAGAATATTTATGAAGTAAAAAGATTTCTAGGACTTACAGGTTTTTTTAGGCGTTTTGTTTCTAAATACGCGGAGAAGGCCGAACCATTGAGTAGATTAACTAAGAAAAATAAAGATTTTGAGTGGAAAGAAGAACAGAAGAATGCTTTTAAAGCTTTGAAAGAAATTCTTAGTAACCAACCAGTTTTAGCTCACTATAACCCCACATTAGAGACGGAAGTACACACAGATGCGAGTTTAGATGGATTAAGCGGAATGCTACTTCAACGTGGAGACGATGGAAAATGGCATTTGGTGTATTGCGTAAGTAAGAAGACAACTGATGTAGAAAAGAATTACCACTCAAGTAAGCTGGAATTAATGGCCATTGTATGGACACTTGACAGATTAAGACAGTATCTCCTTGGAATTAAGTTTACAATTGTTACTGACTGCCAAGCATTGATCTACATGAATTCGAAGAAAACGACGAATTCCCAGATAGCTCGATGGTATGATTTGATTCGGGAATTTGATATAGAGGTAAAGCATAGACCGGGTACGAAGATGAGTCACGTCGATGCGATGAGCAGAGCTCCAGTTTTAGAGGCAGAAGATACTATGACAAGCATAATAGAACGAAATCTAGAAGTTTGTCTTACACTTAGTGAAGAAGAACAAGTTTTAATAATTCAACATGCAGATCCAGAGTTAAGGAAATTAATAGACATTTTTCGAAAAGATGAGTATGAAAGGACAACTGACGACAAACAGAAAATATGCAATTATGTTTTTAAAGGAAATAAGCTGTATAGAAAAGTTAAAGGGAAGGGAAAAGAAAAGCTACTTTACGTAATCCCCAAAAGCATGAGGAAAAGTACCGCAGTGAAGTTCCATGATCTGATGGGACACTTTTCAGTCGACAGAACTGCCAACAAAATTAAAGAATTATATTGGTCCCTTATATGAAGCGTTACTTACGAAGACATATATCTATGTGCTTTGAATGCCTGATGAACAAAGTACCAGGAGGAAAACAACAAGGCTATTTGCACCCCATTAAGCCAGGAAAACGACCATTCTCTCTTATACACATGGATCATCTGGGTCCATTTGTGAAAAGTTCTCGAAGAAATCAAGACTTACTAGTAATAATTGATAACTTCACCAGATTCACACGACTTTTTCCAGTCAAGAATACTTCATCGCTACATGTCTTAAAAGCTCTCAAAACTTATGTTGAAGAATTTGGATTACCAGACAGAATTGTCAGCGACCGAGGCAGTTGCTTCACCTCTCGTCAGTTCGAACAATACTGCCAAGAAAACGGATTTCATCATACCTTAAATTCTACGCAACATCCACAAGGCAATTGTATGGTAGAGCGAGTTAATAGAACCATCTTATCAACAATAACGACATCCATGAAGGACCAACGTCATAAAGACTGGGACTTACGAGTTAAAGAAACTGAAAGAAATTTAAACAACGTAGTTAACAAAACCACAGATAAAACTCCCTTCGAGATGCTACATGGCTACTTGCCCAGATTCAATGATGGTATCCTCAGGAAAGTAGCAGACGCAGACGCAGAAAAATGTTAAGACCCGAAAGAAATTCAAGAGAAAACACGTAAAGAGATTGAAAAGAAGCAACAAAAAATGAAGGAAGATTATGACAAGAAAAGGTGTCGAACTATAACATACGAACCAGGAGAAATAGTAGTTGTCAGACGACCACCAAAACCAACAGGAGAACCTACGAAGACGCAAGCGAAATATAGAGGACCACTGATAATTACAGAAACACTGCCGAATGACACATACAGAGTTACTCAGCTGGAGGAAAAGCAGAAAGGACGATTTTACACCACCACAGCTCACGTCAGTCAACTCAAGCCATGGCCTAAACCTCAATATGAAGACGATGACGATGGCGATTCAGACAACGAGGCTCCCAGTGCAGAACCTCCTGAACCACCTTAACTTAGTTCAAATCATCACCAGGTAACAACCTCCGAAGATCAGGTAATATAGTTTTTTTTTATTCTTTTTTAAAATTTTACCCAAGAACTCTTGAACTCTAAGAAGGACTCAATTAGGACATTATCCAAAAGACTTTGAAGACCATATATTATTTTTGTTTTTTAGCACATTGTTTATATTTCTAAATGTTTAAGTTGTATTTTTAGTAGTGTTATAAGTACGAATTGAGGGCAATTCTCTGTCAGGATGCCCGAATGTAAGCAATTTTCTATGTTAATAGATGGCAGCATGTAACAGACCGCACGAAGAATGTGAGCGCATGCGCACTGCAATATTGTAACAGAGAGAGAGCGATGTGTAATGGATGGCGGTCGCACGTTGACGGCCAGCCGCTAAGTGTTTTCTATATTCCTCAAATAAAACTATTGTTATCGTTTTAAGTATAATGTCATGTTGATCTTCCGTTATTAAGTAACCAGAAGCTTGCCTTGTTAGCAAAAGAAGAGCTAACACATTAAACAACGTACCTTTCCAATAGTCGAAGATGTCCGTTTTTTCCTTGGATACTTGATTGGAATTTTTGTCCCACTTGAGGCTCCAATTTGACGTTTTTTTTTTCCTTTCTGGTTGACGATATTACCTATCGAAGCTTTAGATATCACAAAACCATGACTCTCACATCCTTTTTGGGTAACGGAGTATGCATATTTCTCTTTGGAAAGAGCATAAATGTAGCCTTCGAACCACTGCTTTGTTAAAAACGCCATTTTGAATGAAAACAAAACTTTTAAGCCGGAGACGATAATTTTGACTTTTAAAAACATAGTACAATTGCAATTATTTCTTTTGCAGCAAACGATTTTTTATTACCGCTTACCAAAATCGTCTAAAAAACATGCGAACAGCCTCTGTATATATATATATATATATATATACTAGCTGAATACCCGTACTTCGCTACGGAGTACATTCAAATTAAATACAACGCTCAATGTATGCAATTAAAGCAAAAAAAAGATAAATGTATACATATATATTTAATAAATACGATGATCAATGTATACAATTAATGTAAAAAATTCGTAAGAGATATTTTTATAGACAAAATAATGTAGAAGAAAATATTCAAATTAAATGTAACAGGAAATATTAAAAATATAGTACAGTTAATATAGTACAGTTTGAGGAACATAATATCGTTTTCTGTATTTTAATATTTTTTGGATAATGTCCAATCGTCTGCCGCGTCAGCAAGAAATTTTTTTTTTGTCTATTTAGTTGTTATGCACGTGACAAAAATTTATTTAAAATACCAGAAAAGGAAATCACGTGATCAGCATTTAATAAATTAAATTCTAAAAATTAATCTTTAAAAATTCACCAAAAATCAGAAAATGGAGGTAAAGATTTGAAAAAGGTTTCATTTTAAAGCAATGTTTACGATCTTTCTCGTGATAAAAATTTCATAACCCTCAAATTATTATTTTAAATGAGAAAAAGTTTCTAAAACAGCTTAAAAATTTAATTAAAAAAGATCTAAGTATAATTTTTGAAAAATCTTTCTTAGTGCACCCCTACACCATAAGAAGAATCGCCATGCAACATTTCAGCTCTTTAGGTCCAGCGGTTTGGTTTGTGCGTTGTATGTCAGTGAGTCAGTGAGTCAGTTACGGAACTGTTTTATATAGTATATATATATATATTAGAATAATGTAATTGAAGTACTTAAAATAATCATGTAAGAATAAGGATTATTTTGTGCTACATTCAGTTAACTTTAACATTTTTTCTCTGATGACACTATGAGTAAATAGACAAGGTGATGATGAATAATGTAAAAGGTTGGTGACAGATGACTGACGAGAGATGATATAAAAATGGAAAGTAAAGCAATCAATGAAAACGATCAATGAGGTCTTTTGTTCTAGAATAAAGAAAAATGAAGTCAATTTCCCCTGTTATTCCTTATTTTCACACAACGTATATTTTGTCAGTAAAATAACTAATTATTACTTTTACATAACAACATAGTAATTAACCCCATTAATGTTTGAAAAAGGGGGCAGACAATAAGGACCTAAGTGAAGAGTTCCAAGATGACGCATATAAACAGACCCACAGAACATATAAACAGACCCAAAACTGTCTGTTTATATGTTCCTCACCATGACAGAACAGTCCCAGCTGCTTGATACATTTCAAAAAACATTCAGTCAAACGCTTTTATGCTATTTTTGAAGATCTTTTGCCTTGAAAATTTAGTTTTTCCCCGAGCGCATACCACGAAAGTATGAATAAAATATCTGAAGTACATCATATGTTTAAAATTTTAAAAATAGAATAAATATTTCTTTTTCTTAGAATATCGAATATCCTAGTCTATTTGGTTTCGGAAACTTGAGACTTACTTACCTCAGTGTGTGTATATCAGAAAATAAATCGTCAGCAAACTGAGCCAGGCAGAACCTTGTAATTTTCTATATTTCCATAATATTGCTAAAGAGAGACCCTGATTTGCATAGGGCTTGGAATACATCGAACATGTTAGATAAACACTTGTAAAACACAGCCAATTTGAATTGATCTCTCTCTATTTTACTGACGCCTGTAAAATGTTTCCGCCTGACAAAAAAAATACTTTGATCCTTCCAAATTTTTGATGGCATTTTTATTTTGTGAAACAAAGTTGTTCTCTCGTACTATCTTTTTGTATCATTTTCTGTTAATTGTTTAAATTGGCAATGATGATATACTAATATCTCGGTAATGAATGTTGATTCTTGTATTTTTGTATGACATTCGTGGGGAATTTATAGACAGACAGACACACACACACACACACACACACACACACACACACATATATATATAAATATATATATGACGAGCCTAACTACTCGTACTTCCTCTTAACTCGTTCCCAATTTAATTATTCTAAATCTATGCAGTCAATTATCGTAGGCCTGTGGAATTAAATACAATTAATTTACATCTAAATCATTTATTTCAAATAATATTAATTAACCCGATTCAATCCAAGCCAATGTTTCGATCGCTCATCCTCGTGACACACGCTCCGCACAATCCGAAATCTGAAGACGCTCTGCTCATAACCCTTTGTTACACTTAGGCGCAAAACTTTCGCGCATGCTCTGTGAAAGTAGTGGCGAATTACGCCACGAAATAAATTATCCTGTAGCCTTCTTTAAATTTCAACTTAATAATTTTCCGATATATATATATATATATATATATATATATATATGTACAGTACAAATCGTTTATAAGAACATCCAGGGGACTTTAAAAACTGGTTCTTATAATTGATAGTTTTTATATCCGATAGATAACTTAAAACTGCTGGAAATGCCAAATTCATTGTCACATAATTTCTATTTACACCTGAAACATGACATTCAAAAAATGGTTATAAGGTTCAAGTTCAATCAAAGGTACGTATTTGAAACGCAACGTCCTAACCGGGGTCATCCTATAAAATAGGCCAGTTTCATCAGTTTTGAAGATTTCATGGTCATGCCTTCTCTTAACGTGGTCCAAACGGTTTTAAGCCAGTTATCAGAAACTCCTGGTGTCACGGCCTTCGATTCTCCCGAACACAATGGAATGCCTCTCAAGAATTCTCTGGATCCACGAAGTTGAACAAACAAAATCATATTTTTTAAAGAGCTTCGCAAATTCATTTGCTTTCTCTTGCAAAATCGGTCCGCTTAGGGGAATGTTGGCACTCCTTTCAATCTTAAACCATTGCAAAAGGGCTTTTTCTATGTCAGCATGTGGACTTTTTCGAAGCTTCTTAATATTAGTCCGATCTTTTTCAAATTATTCTTTTAATTTTTCTCTATTCTTAAATACATTTGAAATCGTGGCATGACTAACCATTAATTCGTTGGCTAATGCTCCATTTTTTTTCACAGTTTTCTAAACTGGAAATTCCGTTCACAATTAACTTGTTCTTATAAGCAATATATTTTCCCAGAAACCAATTAAGTTTAAGTCATTAAAAGCGATATGTTCTTATTAACGATGTTGTTATAACCGGATTTTGTATCCATCTTTACACATGAGAATTGGCCGGGAACTAATAATTCCGTTCTTTTAAGCGATATGTTTTTATAACCGGTGTTCTTATAAGCAATTTTTACTGTATATATATATATATATATATATATATATATATATATATATATATATATATATATATATATATATATATATATATATGTTTATGGATTTCTCCAAATAGGCATTGGACAGTGAGAGAATCGAAACACTTAGTGACAAAAGAGAGGGATTTTAACACGGAAAATATATGTAAGAATTACATGGTCACTCAACAAGCAAAATGTACGTTTGGATGTGAAAAATATGATTTCCACTCTTAATACTGGAAAAAATATATAACGACCGATGTATTATATATAGCAGAATATCGATTACGAATACAGGTTGTTTTTAAGACCATGTATTTATTTATGTCAAATCTTTTATGTTCTAGCTGGAGAAGGGGAATTATTCTCGACACGAACCAGCCTTAAAAAAATAATCATTTGATTATGACAAAAAAAAAAGATGATTTCACGATAAGATTAAAAATGATTAATGCGACCTAATATTGAGATGTACATAATGTGTGATGTATATCTCTAATGTATTTTGCTAAATTCATAAATTCAGTCTGTGAACTCTTAAAATTTTCATAAGCCCGAAACTCAGTAGACCAGAGAAAATTGAACTCGTCGTTTATAATATATTTTATCAGATAACCCTATAGCAGAATGGAAATTAGATATTCCTGAAGGAATTCTTTTTCATTCGGCAGATTAATCCTTGCTTACATAACAAACATAAATTGAAAATTCTTCAATAAATTATTTAACACATACTATTTGTGTGGACTCGGTGAAATACACAAAGGCAAAAGCCATTATTTTAAGTATACCGCAAAACGAAGAGAACGTAGGCGATTAAAATCAACCAATCAACGACTAAGTCGCTGAAGATATGTGATATTTATTTATCGATTCGTCTTATATTCCACACGTAAAATTTTTCCGCCACACGTCTCACTTAGGGAAATTCATGCTAGTAGAGCAGCTGTGTCGTATATTTAGAGAAAAAAACACGCAAGCTTATTTTTTACTGATATTATTTTTGATGCACTTATGTACAGAAGAATCATGTTCTTGACGGGACATATTACAACATACCATAAATAAAATTTTTCAACGTTTATCATAAGTTTATCATAAGGATATAAAAAGTGCAATATACTATATATATATATATATAAGCTACTCTTAAATCTTCTTTACTACTAACTTACTGAAAGACATAATATTACGTTTGATTTGTGATGAGTATAGTACATAAATCTATACTATGAATATAAAAAGTGTTTCAAAGATGGTTTAAAACTTTAGGATATAGAATAACTCAGAATGTGAATAAGGGTTCAGGGAGTGTTATAGCGTCATAAAATGCATCAAATGTCGGTACAGTACGTTTAATTTCTCTTGGTAGCGCGATATATTAAACCATATTAAAATGGCTATTTTAGATCCCAGAAAGTGAGCAAGTTGAGTGTTTTGAATAAAGTAAAAGTCTGTTGGACAAGTTCAGAAGTGTGGTAAGGAGCTTCCGGGGAGTAGCACTATTTTCACGTGCCTCAAGAATTGTGGACACATATTGTTCTGCGAATCCATTTAAAGCCAAAGTTTGATGTTTCCAAGGTTGAAGTGGTATAGCAGCAACAATCCTAGGGGATCGACGAGAAGTTTATCTTGTGAACGTTCAAAAATGCGGATCGTTGAAGGAGATTCTTCCTCAAACTTCTCAGAACTGACACCGTAATTTCTAAATTTTCATCGGGTATCAATTAAGGGGGTTCAGGACACAAAATTTTTCGAACTTTCGAAAATTTTGTTATTGCAGTAAATCTTTTTTTGTTCTTTTACGCTTAAAATGACGTTTAAATCATGTTTCTAACTTAATTAGAACAGGATAAATTATTACATTTTTTTTGCAACGTTCTAATAGCAGCCAATCGTTGTTTAAATCTGTAAGTGCGTTTTTCTGCATGATGGGTTTTTTCCCCATTTCTCGTCTTTAAATTGTTATAAGTCAAGAACCGTTAAAGATAAATGGTTGAAACTTGGAACATATCTTTGTCAAATATTTTATTTTAATTTTAATTTAGCAAATTTGAAAAAAATATTTACTTTTGAAAATATGATTTTTTAAAAATAAGTTACATAATTTTTTTTGTAATTTTTAATCTAAATATTTTTAATTTCTATAAAAATTAACATTTCAAAAAATGCTGACTAAAAATTAAAACTTATATATTTCTGTTTAATTAAAGGAAAAAAAATTGTAATTCGACAAATAATATTTCGAGTTATAAAGAATTTAAATTACGCAACTTTTATTAAAAATTTTAAATTTTAAAAAATTTTAAAAACTTTTTGAGAAATTTTATGATGTGATTTTGTTTACAAATTATATGATTGACCATCACAAAAAAATTCAAAATTTTAACTCAATAAATAATGTTTTCTTAAAAATGTGTCCCGGACCCCCTTAACGGGTTTGATTATATAGCAGGATCTTGATTATATATAACAGGATCTTGATTATATATGAGACCTCTGAAGAATGACGAAAGGCTGCCATCTGAAATGGAATTTTCGGCATTGGAGTACCATGTGTGAGACTACATTTGCAGGATGCCCATCTATCTTTTCTTATCTACTTTTGCCACAGAAAGTTGTTAGCATTTCTTCAAATCACCCTCTATAATCTGAAATTAAAGTTAACACTAATACATTCATTTAAAAGAAAAAAGGGGAAAAAATCCAACATAACGACATATTTACATGACATCAACACTTCTACAAGAGAAGTCAAGATACGTGACTTCGAAAACGTTCGGAGATTGCACGCTCTCCTCACAGATTTTTCTACTTTATGTTTGAAATATGAAGGAAAAGGCATTTTCTTCTTCAATTTTAAACCATATTTTGGGAGTAGTGCATTTTATTTGTATTTTCCCCTATAAGGGGACATTGGACTTTCAAAATTGTGAAATTTGTCCAAAAATTCGATTTATTTTATTTTATTGAATTGTGAAACTACGGACGAGTAGGAATGTGTTGTAAGAAGAATTTTTAATTTCTGCGATTACTTTCCTAGTTATAAGCATTTGTATTTAATTTAGATATTATGTCGTTACTAATAGCAATAACTTTAAATGTGGTTTTCTCAAAATAAAAATTTTCATGTCATACGAATATTCAAACTGTTCCGGGTGCATTTCTAATTATCGTATTGCTTTGAAATTTAAGTTTTATATACTTAACTGTATACCAAATAAATCTTATTGAAAATAATTATGCTTCGTATCTCAGAATTTCTAAATTTTGTACTTTAAAAGATGATTTAGAGGTATTTTGCGTCATAAAAAGGGTGTTTTCACTGTTGTTATTTTTTTCTTTATATTTTTAATGAATGCTTAAAATGAGCAATAAGTTTCGTTGTTAATTCAATAAGGTATCCTGTAAATAAAAATGACCATATCATATGCAAAAGAAATGCGCATGGAATATTTTTAATGAGGTCAATTTTTGACATAATTAATAATTAATAATTCTTAAATTATTAATATTTCATCATTAAATTTTAACCACTTTTACATATCTATAGTACTAATCACATATTCAAATTTCAAGCAAATCCATTCAAAACAAAAAAAGTTAGGTTTGAAGGTCCACTGTCCCCTTAAACAAATATAAGAATTTCTTTTGAGGGAAAATATGCTCAAATTTACAGTAATAATTGTAAAAAAAACAATAAAAGAATACCCGAATCAATTCGACTGGAAATCTAAAATAGTACCAATAAATAAAAAAAAATCCAGGAGACATTAATTTTAATTTTGTATAATCCATTCGTTCTAATCGTATGTAATTGTATGTATACACGTACAATGTATCGAAGGGACTTTGGTGGAAAGATTCCGCGGACTTCGTGCTTTAGAGTAACATTTCAGATAGCCGGATACTGATGAAGTTAGGCACTTGAAGACAACTTGAAGAAATACAAATGTATAAAGAAGCCGTGGTTTCGATTAAAATAAATTTGATTCTTCAGCTTTAGCTATTAATTCTTTTCGATACAAATAATAGATGAGATTTAAAATTACAAATATTATTCTCACGAGATCATTTAAAAATAGCTTTTACCTTAGTTGTTAATTGAAAAACAACGTTCAAAACATTAAAAAATATCTCTGCTAGCTTTCTTCGTACAACATTTTAAAAACAAATATAAATTTTCGCCCATTGTTGAAAGTGGGTAAGATTCCGAGGGTCCAGGGAATGTCCTAATTCGCAGGCCCGGTGTAAGAGCAAGGAGATCGGAAAAAAAAATAAAATAAAATTCGTCAGCTTTTCACGACCCTACTTAACTGAACTATAGCAGTAGACGGTTTGTATAAAGATTAGATCCTCTCCTTTTAGGTACGGAGATGACCTGAAAGCTCATTGTGGTGTCGTGACCTTCACAGAAATTATTTAGTACTCAAGAGAGGTTGTGTCTGAGAGAGGACAGAACTATTTATTCGAGTTAAGCTATTTTATTTTTTTTCGTTGGTATAAAATATTTGCACTTTATTTACAAAACAGATACAATTTGCATCTAACTGGCTCCAGTAGGCGTTCAACATCAAGCATTCTTACGTAGAAAGAACAAGTCCGTTGATCCTCCCGCTAGTCGATAGCCCTTGGCTTCTCTCCGCCCAGTAGTCCGTCAAGCGCTCTCTGTCGTTCCGTAAAACCTCTATGTCCCCGCTTACGCTCGACCCTCTTTTTTAAGTACCTTCAGAAACTTCTAGAACAATCTAGAATCCACTTCAGAACATTCCAGGTGGTTCCAAAAGTGACCTCCCACCGTGCGTAACGACATCTGGTCCTTAATAAATAGGCGGTACGAGAACCGTTGGCTGCTTAATGAAAACCATAGTCCACTGCTGCCTTCCAAGAAACGCCTATCGAAAAATACCGTTTACACACAATATACTACCGACTCCGAGAAACGGCCAGGTGGTTAAGAGGAGAGTATAGCCACGTTGCTACATTGTATTGTTACCTTACAAGATAACTCTAAACTTCACTCCTTACTGAGATGAATAATTTAAGCCAAGGATAATTTAAGCCCATACAGACAGCGATGCAGTTTTTTGAAACGTAAAGATTATGAAAATATTGGCTGTCTTGAAATTTTCTTTTAAGATTTGTATTTTTAACAAAAAAGTCTCAGTTGTGAAAAATTCCTTGAAAAATTAATCCTTCCATTATTTATTTCGTTATTAAGAAATCAATTCCCCATTAAAGGAATGATATAAATCACGTTAATTTTATTCCCAAACATAATATAAACAAGTGAATCAACGATGACTTACGTTGACTAGGCCTTGTGTCATAAAATTTTAAATTTCATTCATTATTTGTCTACACAATCAATCGACAAATAAGAACTCCAAGTAAAGAAGTGAAAAACAGAGGGAAAACGAATATCATCCACGTTACACGGAAAAAAGATCCATAACAGCGTTTCCAGAAGGCAAAGTTTATTATCATAATGTTTTACAGCAAGAAATCGCAAAAACGGAGTTAGCTCTCCAGAGATCAACAATGTGAAAAAAAACTGCCTTCTGACATAGTGGACAAGAAACGTCATATTTTACTTGAAAATATATTGAAATGGTAAGCTTACGTTTAACCCCTTGAGCACCAGGTTGACTTTACCATTAACTACGCTGAAAACCAGATTTCTTAGATATTCTTGAAACTGAAGGTTTGGATGTATTAGAATTCAGAATACATAAGTAATATGTAAATTAGAAAATGATACATTATTTGTACTTCAAAGCTATTATTACACTATTATTATCTTGTTTACAAAGATCTGAAAAACTTGCAGAATACTGAAAAATCTAAGTTTCAGTAAAAAATATAGAAGCGAAAATTATTTAGCAAATACATAACCGAAAATAAATGTATGAAAATGAGAACATGAGTGAAGTTTTCAATATTTTTACATCATTTAGTATCAGAAATTGTTAAATTATAATTAATTTAATGATTTTCTGAGAAGTGCTCGATGCTGCGAAACGCAGGATTTCCTGGGCATCCGCTGCACATTTTTCTTGTATCTCGAAAAAGAAGAGATAAATCAACTAAAGGTGATTTGGTAATGTGAAATGCAAGCATCTCACATTACCAAACCACAATTTTCACGCATAGTGTAATAACCAAGCAACAATTAAAGTGAATGTGCCGAAACAGAATAATGACGTATACATGTACGTCATGGTTTTGGGTTACGAGAATTTTATGACGTATGTATGAACGTCATGGTGCGCAAGGGGGTTTTAATCCGATAGCAAATGTCCCCTGTTCTTATTCGTTATATTGGGGGTTCTTTCAATAGCATCCTAAAGAAAGAATCAATTAACGATGCAGTCAACAAGAATAATAGGAAGGAAACCAGTGATATAAGTTAACATACAGAGCAATTGGAAGATAGTAAATATAAATAACTATAAAATAAGCTCGATTCGAAATCCAAAGGCAAATTCACCTGAGGAGCATAGTGAAAGAACAACTTACACAGCAAATCAAGACAACGCCCTTTCCTCCATATTTTCCTTCCTTGTTTTATTTTGGCCGTCCATCGTATCAAGCTTATTTTTAGTAACTGATAGTGAATATCATTTTATGGTTATTTGTAGTGAATACTTGTAAGTTGTTTTTGTTCCCTAACCAACAAATTAGTTTATAAACATTACACCGTACAAAAAGATTTGATTTTTAACTTTTGTTCTTCCAAAACTAAATAATGTCGAGCCAAGGCGCACAAAAGGGTCAGCTATAAAACTTTTATTGACACATAATAACAGAGAACTGCATACTACCAGCACAGAGCCAGAAAACAACTTCACTATCTTCAAACCTCAGATGGTATCTTAGAACATTTTACAAAACATAAAAAACAGCGGTATCGTGCTGCCATCTACAGAACAGAAAAACCATAAAACATTAATCAAATGAATAAATGAAAATACATGAACATACTCCATGAACAACAATGTTTCCTTAGTCTGACAAAAGATGTTTTAACAAAGGTTTGGTTTGGTTTGGTTGAGAGCGACACGGTTATTTTTTTTTGCTGCCCGAGGGCTAATTAGACCAGGACCTACAGCTTAAAGCCGATTCCGAATAGCTACAAACATCCATGCCAATAGTGGAACACCAACCCACAGACTCTGATACCGAGAGCCAGCGCCCTAGTCATTCGGCCATCGTCCGGCTGTTTTAACAACAAACGGAAAAAATTACAACAGTTGTGTACGAAAGAATTAAAGTTTTTTCCTTTCCTGGCACAAGATAAGTCAAATGAAATTTTTTTGATTTCTCCTTTAACTGCGCTACGTATAATAATTTAAATTTCCACAAACGCATAGAAAACAGTGTTCTTCACATTGAAGAACATTAAGTGTAACTTCACATAGAGAAATCCATGTAAATGAATGGAAGGATTCCATAATTGACCTATTTGAGAAAAGGTTTGTAGATGTAATTATTTATTATATGGTCTCTGAATCTAAAGAATTTTCCTAGTCTAAATGTCGCATATCTCATCTTTACTTTGAATTCACTAGTGGGTATTTGATCATCACAAAACTATATATAAGTTTTGTGAAAAATCGTGAGATTTGTTTCTTAGAGTTACTTCTTAAAAAAGGTTTTGTTTAATGAGACATTACTATATGCATAACTCTTCAATCAGTTTTTTCTCAAAATTAACAACTTTCAAGTACATATATACAATTCAATTCTCTTCCAAAAGACATTCCTGATATCCAGGGAGCAGTTCCATCACTGTAAAATCACCATTAGAGTTAAGCCAAGAAACCTAGGTGAAGGATTTACTGGGTTTTTTTTTGTGCTTTGCCAAATATTTGGTCATGAGAACACTAGGGGCAATTCTAGATTCAATAAATTGTGAGCACGATTAGTTGCGAAAATTTTGAAAGAAAAGTATATGCAAAGTACGCAGGTAATGAATACAAAATGTTCAGAATATAAGGGAGAAAGATAGAGTGCTGAATGTCCACTCATAAGATTTGATAAGATCCTAGGCTTTAGCATTTAAGCAAATAATTTGCAATATTACCGGGACAAAAATCTAAGTTTACTATTAGGGTAAAATATATTAAAAAAGGAATTACATCGATATCAAAAGGAAGATAATTAATGAATATAGAGCTAATTTTTTCTGCTAACATAATTACCAATAATCTCTGTTATCTTCTTTTCTGAATATGATAATGTTCAAATAAAATAAAATAAATGTCGGTATTACCAAAAAGTGAAGCTTCACTGCTAAAATTTTCAAATTGTTTCTTTTCTAAAATTTTATATCAAGGGAAATTGTTACCCTATTACACGCTCTCAGCAAAATGCATTGAATTTTCCTAGACAGTATATTTTCAAACTTAACAAAGAGAACATTTTAAAATATTAAAAGACTTTATAATCCAAAAAATGTGAGACTGACATCAAAAGAAGAAAAATCTTATCTTCCATTCTACATAACTTTGCTTCTTTCGCAAGAATTGTTCCAACTGTCTAAATCAAATATCAGGAGTAAAATTTTATTTCGGTACGATGCTTTTCATTTACGCTTCTACTTTTTTTCACCGAGCGTATCCAATCAGAATTTAAACTGAAACTTGTCAACAAAAGAAAACATGAATCTTCTTCACCTGTTGGATTGTATAAAAACTTTATCCTTCCACCTCGTTCATCTGCCATTTCTACTTTCTTGATCTAATTTTTTTTTCATGCGGTTCTTTGAGTTTCAATTTTCAAAACTAGATTCTTCTATCATTTTGGGTTGTAAAAATAATAAAAGTCAGACTTGTCATTCAATGTGATATTCTACTTTTGAACTCAAGAATTCGGAAAAAAAATATTTAGAAAAATAAAACTTTTAAATCCAATTTCGAAGTCATTAAAATAATGCACTTCTTTGAGATTTTCGACCTTATTACTGTAAGTTTAAACTCTTAGTATACTATAACAAACAGTTAAAAAGTTTTGATGGCTTCAGTTTCAAAATTGATATTTTTGACTATTAAACGTGTTAGAGAAATTTTCAGTTTTTGCATTTCAACATTTATACCTTGTTTTGAATCTAAGATCTTGTAACATTTGTAACTTTATAGACTGGATCATATTTGTCAATATGTCGTTGAAACATATCGTACCTTCACAGACTTATTAGTTGTATAAATTACAAACTGGAGACTTATGATTTAAAATATACAAATTTATCTTTTCTCTTAAAAGACTCTTATATATATATATATATATATATATATATATATATATATATATATATATATATATATATAAACTTTGTTTTTACCGCGATATCTAACATGGGGTATATTAACTGCTTCATCAAAATCTTTAAAATCCCCGTGTACATAAGAATAAATGTATGTGCAATGTTTAAAAGGGAAATTCCTGTATTTTATTCTATAGCGCGTTATACGGGAATAGAGTTACCCGAATTAATTTTTTTTACGCGTTATATGAACTCGCGTTATACGGGAGGCTACTGCATATGTACCATGTTTTTATTTGAATCATAGATTGTAAAAGTATCTGAATTTTATTTTATATTTTGAAATAAATCATTTTGTATTTTCAAGGAAATATTTACTTTTTAATGTTAAAAGTGTCTGATCAGAATTTCACGTATCATTACGACTAAAAGCTGCGTTGAATGTACGAATATCCCAACCCTTCAGAAATTCCAAAACTAGTAATTCAAAATTTCGAAGGAATAACTACCTCCTTGAAATACATCAAAATTTCATAAAAAATATACTTGAAAATCTAGACTCTAAGCATACAAATACACTTTTAATGCTGCAAGAAACTTTTCTGGTACATGTATTTTCAAAGCAGTTGAAAATGAAAAAGTTTATAAATTCACGCCGTCATATTTCTTTAGTAAAAGACTGTAAGATGGGTTTTCATATCACATGTATAATATATGGGAATAAAAGTTGAAAAGGGATTATTAATAAGTTAACTCGCATGAAATGCACTTCTTCATCCGGTTCTCGTTTTCGATATCCTGCTGAAAGAAGGAACACACACATTCTGTATTTCACAAAATATTTCAAATAAGATTTAAAATATATCATGCTAGAAAAACCATAATATTTTGCTATATTATTTTGGGCTAATAATATCGGCGTATAATTGTGATTTCCAACAAGGTATTATTTCAGTGTCGATATCAGATCTCTGGCACCCCTATAATTTGCATTTATTTTAATTTTCAGGTTAACTACGGTCGCTCCTCTGTTAGGGCTAATAGCGAGATACATAGGGGTGATTCTCGGGCAATGTAGCAGCTTCCATCCATTTACTGCTGTCACCCTTATGCGAAGGGCTTTTCATCACTGTTGAATTATCAGCTTTAAATTTCAATTAAAAATTGAAATTTTAAGACAGAGACTTGAAATGAGGTTTATATGAACAAGAAAGCTTTCGGCTTCCAGATGATGTAAATATTTTCTTTGTAAGATAAAAACTCGAGGAGCATCGATATTACATCCACATAGAGGACGATATTTCTTGAAAAACTGTGTTTAATTTTTTGATGAAAATATTAGTCTGTTTTAAAATCTTTTTAAACACATGAGGTTTAGTTTGAACGAGAAATGTCTGTAGTCTTATATTGTAAAAAGATCAAAATTCTACGATCCTTTTGTGGCGAGTTATCGTAATCTGAAGATGAAACAGTCAATATTTTCCCACAAAACATAAAATAAAAAAAAAACTTAAAGTCTGACGAATATGAGACATGTGTTACTTTGGTCCCCCTATTTTTTGCATCCATTGGTATCGCTCTCGACCCCATACCCCCAGTGGTTTCGCAGGAGATAGCGTGACAAACTTTTGACAGTGGCAGCGGGAGTTCCTTTTTTTTAGAATAGAGAGACTCCAGATGTCATGTATGCATCGGCCAATAATTAAGGCCATCCTATAATGTAACAAAATTATAGTCAGTTGATAGCTAGTCTGAATTAAATCTTACTATAGTAAAATCTTATTGACATTTGAAATTCTGATTTAATCCATCTACCACACCAGCAGATTGTTTTAAGGAGTTGAATCTAACAGAAAATATAAATATATATTGCTAAAAAGATAACGTTAGCAGAGTTATTAGATATTTCGTATTGACAGCATCTTTATTCATATTTTCCAGAAGCAGCTGTTACTTTACACGAAACCAATAGATTATTCTTGTTCCTAAAATATAAAAGAAAAACTGAATAAATATTGCGAGCTACTTTTTATCCAAAAAATGGGTTTTAACACATTTAATTTTTTGATTACATACGTTAAGATTGTAAGATTGTAATATTTTCCATCTGATTGTGTTGAATCCTGATTTCGCTTCTTGAAAATTTAAAATTTTCATTTTCAATTATGACGTGCACTTCGCCAATTTTTAACTCTATTTGTATAATACATCATAGATAAAAATCAAATCACTGAAACTGCTTTTCAGTGTGATGTAAAAATTTCTAGTTTCCTGCATAATTAAAGAAAAGAACGCAGAAAAAGCATAATTGATCCCAAGAATAGGAAAAAAAAAGGGAATGTCGACTTATGTAAAACACCAGAGATTACTGTCCCATGTGGTCGCCACCGGTTTTATTGTTCATTTTTTAAAGTCTGTACTTTCCTACATGTCATTGTTCCCCCAATGCCAATAGTTCCACGTGGATTTATCATATAAAACAAAGAAAGTGCTTCGTCTGAAATTTTAATTTAATAAAATTTTTATAAAGAAATTAACAAACAAGGTGTAGTTTAATGCAATCATAATGAGAAATTAATTTTATATTTCTTCAAGACATCTCATTTCCAAGTATAATTTTACTGTATAACCTTAGTCCGATTAAATTAATTTAACATGAACTAAATCTGTTTATTTTAATCCATATCAGCGATTATTCAATTAGTTCAAACGGAAAAATATACATAAATGTATATTAAAATGCAGTTTCATATGTATTAGACAAAATCTTATTGTCCACAATATTAATTTCATTATAAAAAATTCATTCAATAGAAATCAACATGGTTTGAGAAAGGTTATCTAATAACACGAAAAAAAGTTTAAAAATTTAAACTAAACTCAAAAGCACTATTATACAGAATAATAAAAATCATTTTTTCAAGAAAATTCTCTTCACATTGGTGAAAATGAATTTAAAATTAACAAAAGAAAATCATAAAACGACAAACAGTATTCCCAAGACTTAATCATAAATATGTTTTCTTAAAAATTGTAAGAAAAAAAAAGGAACAGTTTAAAATAATATTATATAAAGGAAATCTAAAGACGCTGGGGTGGATAGGTGATTTGAAACATAATTTGACATAATGTAAACATTCACATGTTTTGATACCGTGCATGTTTTTGTACCGTAAAAAAAATAGTTCTCCGCATACGTACCAGTGTTTTTTTTTATTCAAAATTATTTCAAAACTCTTTCACAAACATGCATTTGCAAAGGTTTTCATTTGTAAAGTAAAACCAGGAAAGCACAACAATAAATCTAAACTCAAACAAAACTATACTAAACACCCCCCCCCAAAAAAAAATCTGTAATGCTGAAAATTTTTTAACTTTTTTAAAGATATTCCTTTCATGGAAAAAACATTTCATTTTATTGGATGAATGGCCATATAACCATATCTCAAAGTGAAGTTTTGCAAGAAATTCGTTAAATAGGATGTTTAGTTAAATGGCGGTAACATTAAAACAGCAGTTGAATTTTAATATCGTTTTAGCATTAAAAAAATTGATATCAGAGTACTATTAATATTTGACTATCTGACTGAAGTCTGTAATCTCACAGCTTTACATTAGAATATTTCATAACAATTTATCCGTTAAATATTGATTTACTTTGAGAACTGCTGATAAATCAAATACATTATTGTAGATTTTAAGCACCTGTTTCTCTTTTTATCTTTGATGATTATAAAATATGTCTGTTCCTTGTGAATAAAAGTAAAAGATCTGGTAGGCTGAATTTTCAAAAGGGTTATATTTTTCCAGTCGTTCGCAATATCTGGAGCATCTTATGAAATGTTGGACAATTATTCATAAACTAGAAGGTAACCCGTCATTTTGACGTCATAATACTAATAATGACGTCATAATGGAAAAAGTATATGAAAGTTAAAAAATATCACGAATTATCTAACAATATTGCATTTAATCCACACCTTGTAAAAGCAAACCCTTTCATTATTTTTTATTTATTTAGTTTTTCATGCGATTGGAGTAGTAGACTGCCATCCAGTTTTTTACAGCTCACTATGCGATATGAAAACTTGAGCTACTTGATTCATTCACATTCAAGTTTGTTTACTTTCAGAATTCATCGCAAAAGTAAACAGTTTTTTAAAAACTGTTAAATATACAGCTAAAAACATCCAATTTTTTTTAGTTCTAAATGTTTTATAGAAAAATAGGCTGAACAAACGTGATTTGATGGAGAAGATATTCGTTTTTAGGTAAGAAAAATTTCTGATCCACATCTGAAATTGAAATTAAGCCTAGCCTGCCGTTTGTTTACTGAGGGCTTCAATTGAAAGATGAGTACAGCCCGGAAGTGTTATACAGAGACAACGGCGATTATATTTATAATTGAAAGAACAATGATATGATACCTTTGACATATTTATTCCTTTCTAGTGTTTCAAATTTCTATTCAAATGTACTCGACACCACTAACAGTCAAGTAACAATGTATTAACAATGTAACTATAATAATTTATTTCCATTCATGCAAAATTAGTGTATGGCTAAAGTGAATAGTAGTTTGAATGGTGCTGTTTGTTTCAATTACTTTGGAAAACGAAGTTAGGTCAGTTATCATGACGAAAAAGCGTGAATCAAACTGAACAGACAATTGTGGATTCGAATAATATTTCAAATATTTATTGACATGAAACAGAATGTACATGATTCAAACTGCACAATGGTACACATACTAACCCAAAGCTATTTAGATCTTTAATAATTCACTGTCTAACTGATTGTTTTAATATAGGGGCATTTTAACAAATTAATAGCATATCTGTGTATTCAGAAATTTAACGAAGTTTGGCCACGGACTTTAAAGAATGATATTGATTGAATCCTCTCGTTTATGGACATCCGAAATTTAAAGGTAGAGTTAATACTTAATACTCCTAGAGTTAATACTTAAAATATCCGATATTTTAAGTATTAACTATAGGAGATGATATTGGTTTCCCTACAGAATAGGGTGCCCCCGCCAAATCGGCGATAAAGGGCCAAGGTTTGTATGTATGTATGTATGTATGTATATATATGTATGTTTCTATGTATGCATTATTCATGAATGTATGTATGTATCGCAATCGCGCCAAGAAGTGTGCCAAGGGGCACCCTATTCTGATGTAATACCGATGATATTTCAAATAAAATAAATTGTTTAATGTTACGGATATATGCGACTATCAAAATAACTGTTAAAATAAGAGAGGCAACTGCATTACGTTAGGAGTTCCTTGGACCGGGAAAATAGACATTTATTTACAGTAGGTCAAAAATATACAAGTTACAACAGATATAGACACAGACTGAGTGAAAAAAAAATCACATGTATTTATAAACTTATGCATCATCCCAGAAAGACCAATAGTAACTTTTAAGGCGACAATGGACCATGAAAAACTTTTTTTTTATTTATCAACCAATTGCTATGAAATTTTTTATACTTATACAGTGCTGTTTAGAGATGAAAATTCTAAATTAAAAAAATCAGAATGTAATTAATTAAGATATTAATTAAAATCAGCTTGTTAATTACTCTATTTAAAAATGCTCCAAGCACATCAATTTTTGTCTCAGATATCTAATTTTCTTCCTTAAGCTAGCTTTATATAGTTATAATAAAATTTTTTTTTTATTTCCAATGACTGGGGCCATGTACACGTATATGAAAAAGAAAAATAACAAAGAAACAACAGCAACAAAAACATCGAAAAGTTCATGAGATAACCGACGGTTATCGCCCCATAATTCCTCTCGCCTCCCAATATCTCGATGAATCCGTATCTCCATGAAGGGCCCGACAGGTACGCAGGTGATATCTGTCCATAGGCTCGTTTCCTTTGTCGCACAGGGGGCAGGCAGCCTCGGTAAGAAAGCCAATGCGATATAGATGGGCTGCAAGGCAATCATGTCCGGTAAATAGACGAAAAGCAGCCACCGCCTCCCGTCTAGGTTTGTCAGGTATATCTAAAAGACCATTATTTCTTCCAGATTTGTTTTTTTTTCAATGCGGAGGCACTTATAATCAAACATTCGCCCTTACTACGCCGCAGTTTTACTGTCCATTTCATTATGGGGGCACCATATAGGCGAACAGCATTACCCCCTATGAAGAGACGACACGAACGGAGGCATTTTTCGTGACGCAACGCTGGTATTCGATCTGAGCACCATCAGTACCGAAAACCAGCGCGCTGTACCACTGGGCCGCCACAAGCCCCTATTTGGTTTCTATTTTAGATAAAAGTTCATCCTGGTGCGTTAACTGCATAATTTGTTTAATAAATAGTTTAGAGGTGAGGAAGGAGATTTCTCGTTTTGAACTGTGTATCAGTACGGCACCCCTTTTGGCAAGAAAGTCTGCCTGCTCATTTCCATATAAATTGAAATGGCCAGGGATCCATTGCAAAACAACACGCTTTTGATGAGACCTCAACAAAATTAGCAGCTGTTGGCATTGGGAAATTTTTTTTGTTAATGGATCCTGTATAGAAATGATGGATTGTATGGCAGCCTGTGAATCTGACAGTAGTGCTACACTTTTAAATTTACACAAATGGCAAGTTAGCTGTTTAAGAGCAATGCGTATCGCCTCCACCTCACCATCAAAGGCAGTACCGCACTCACCAAAAGGTGCATAGAAAGAAAATAGCTCTGAGTAAACACCGGCTCCAACGTTCTGATGTCTCGAAAACTGTGATCCATCCGTATAAACACGTAGCCACTCATTTTCAGGATATCTAGTCTCGATGGTCTCTAAGGCGATGCACTTTAGTACATCCGATGAAACATCCTTTTTTGATACAGATTGTGTTAAATTCAAATTAGTCTCGACGCTCAACAGTTCCATGGGATTTCTGGGTTTTGAAAGTAGTTGCATTTCATTGTGAAATTCAAAGATTCCTCAATGAGCTAAAACCCTCTGAACAAAACCATCCTGGGTTTTGAGGTTCTTATTTTCGAGATGATAATCTCCCCAATAAGTATCCTCTAATCTAATTAATTTTTCATAAAGTATTGAAGCTCTTTCTTGTATAATATTTTGAATGGGTTTATTTTTTTGTTAAAAACAACATTGCATCAATAGGCGTGGACTTCACTGCTCCTGTAGTAAGCCTTAGAGCTTGATTTTGCAAAGTTTCAAGTCTTTTAAGCAAGGAATCTGAGACTGCTATAAGTGGCTCGCAACAATATGTCAAAATCGGCAATATAAAGGTTTTATAAGTAACTAGCTAAAAACCCGCGCTTCGCTACGGAGTACATTCAAATTAAATACAACGGTCAACGTATGCAATTTATGCCAAAAAATAAATATATATATTTATAATAAATGCGATGATCAATGTATACAATTGATGTAAAATATATATCTATCTATATATATATATTTATAAAAAAATCGTAAGGGATATGCATTTTTTTTGGATAATATCCAATCGTCTGCTGCATTAGAAAGAGAAAAAAATATTTTTTTTCGTCTATTTAGTTGTTACGCACGTGACGATAAATTTATTGAAAGTACCAGAAAAAGAAATCACGTGATCAGCATTTAATAAATTAAATTCTAAAAATTAATCTTTAAAAATTCACCAAAAATCAGGAAATGGAGGTAAAAATTCGAAAAAAATTTCATTTTGAAGGAATTTTTATGATCTTTCTCGTGATATAAATTTTATAACCCTCAATGTATTATTTTAAATGCAAACGTAAAAAAAGTTTAAAAAACAGCTTAAAAATTTAATTTAAAAAAATCTAAGAAGCATTTTTGAAAAATCTTTCTTAGTGCACCCCTACACTATTAGAAGAATCGCCATGCAAAATTTCAGCCCTTTAGGTCCAGCGGTTTGATCTGTGCGTTGTATGTCAGTCAGTCAGTGAATGAATGAGTCAGTTACGGAACTGTTTTATATATATAGATATTCAGAGTGGATCGGGAACTACCCCACATGGCTCCTGCCAACCGTTTCAAAATATTCAGTCTCTTGGAGAACTGTTCTGATATTGATTCGATGTGTTATTTCCAAAGCAACTTCCTATCAAAAGTTACACCTAAATAGGTGAAAGTATCTGTGCATGAAATGGCTTTGTTTCTATATTTCAAATCAGGGCAAAAAGGTTGGTGTGTTAGAGAAAAAGATTGCACAGCAGTTTTATTCAAGTTAACGGTCATATGATTGGCACCACACCACTCCGAAAAAACATTTAGTGCTCTGTTAAGTGTTTCCTCAACAAAGATCTTCATATTTTTATTGGGAAAGTAACTGGAGGCGTCGGGTAATGATCCCGGTACCTCTCGGATGCCAGTCGAGCGCTCTACCATCTGAGCTACGCCCCGCGACAAAAGAATAAAAGTTACTAGCAATATTTGATTGCTACGCCCCCGATAATAAAAGTTAGCAGCAATATTTGATTGCTACGTCCCCCGATAATAAAAGTTACTAGCAATATTTGATTGCTACGCCCCCCGATAATAAAAGTTACTAGCAATATTTGATTGCTACGCCCCCCGATAATAAAAGTTAGTAGCAATATTTGATTGCTACGCCCCCCGATAATAAAAGTTAGTAGCAATATTTGATTGCTACGCCCCCCGATAATAAAAGTTACTAGCAATATTTGATTGCTACGCCCCCCGATAATAAAAGTTAGTAGCACTATTTGATTGCTACGTCCCCCGATAATAAAAGTTACTAGCAATATTTGATTGCTACGCCCCCCGATAATAAAAGTTAGTAGCAATATTTGATTGCTATATTTGATTGCTACGCCCCCCGATAATAAAAGTTAGTAGCAATATTTGATTGCTACGCCCCCCGATAATAAAAGTTAGTAGCAATATTTGATTGCTACGCCCCCCGATAATAAAAGTTAGTAGCAATATTTGATTGCTACGCCCCCCGATAATAAAAGTTACTAGCAATATTTGATTGCTACGCCCCCCGATAATAAAAGTTAGTAGCAATATTTGATTGCTACGTCCCCCGATAATAAAAGTTACTAGCAATATTTGATTGCTACGCCCCCCGATAATAAAAGTTACTAGCAATATTTGATTGCTACGCCCCCCGATAATAAAAGTTACTAGCAATATTTGATTGCTACGCCCCCTGATAATAAAAGTTACTAGCAATATTTGATTTACATTCATATTTATAAAAACTAGAAAAGAAATCGATAAAAATAGGTCATTTTATGCAAAATTTTATCAAAAGAATTTTTTATTGTAAAAATTTTAAGTTGTTATAAAATAGTATGATGAATTTATTACTAAGTTTTATCTATATATATAAAACAGTTCCGTAACTGACTGACTCACTCACTCACTGACATACAACGCACAGACCAAACCGCTGGACCTAAAGGACTGAAATTTTGCATGGCGATTTTTCTTAAGGTGTAGGGGTGCACTAAGAAAGATTTTTGAAAATTCTTCTTAGATTTTTTAAATTATATTTTTAAGCTTTTTAGTAACTTTTTTTAAGTTTGCATTTAAAATAATAATTTGAGGGTTATAAAATTTAGATCGCGAGAAATATCTTAAAAATTCCTTTAAAATGAGATTTTTTCGAATTTTTACCTCCCTTTTCTGATTTTTGGTGAATTTTTAAAGGTTAATTTTTAGAATTTAATTTATTAAATGCTGATCACGTGATTTCTTTTCCTGGTACTTGCGGGTATTCAGCTAGTTCTAAGATATATAAATAATCATTTTATGAAATTTTATGAAAATTCAAGAAAAATTATGACGCATGGAACAGTTTGAACTTACCGAAACGACATGAAAACTTGTTTTGAGAAAGTAGCATTTAAAGTTTTAATTTAACGTAACATTTCTATTGTTTACGTTTGAAAAAATACTTATAACTCGAGTAATAATGATCGGATCGACATACTTTTATTAAAATTTAAAGCTAATGCGTTGCAGAATCATTTTCTGAAAGAAAAAAATCGTTTTGGGGACATATTTTTGTCAATCTGAAGGTCCATTGTCGCCTTAATAAGACATCCAATAGAAATCTTTCATAAGAGAACAAATCAGAGAAAGGGAAAGATCTGAGATCAGATGATGACGTCAACCATAGCATTTTTAATACGAACAAAATTAAACATTTTGAAAATTTAAAATAAAAACAATAAAATAAACCTCTTATTAAATTAGTCATCAGAGTTTATGCTTTAAAATATATTTTTAACCATTTTATTCGATTTAATGCTTTCATGTCGTCGACTGTGTAAAACCTTTCAGATCATCTAACACTCTGAAAGCTTCAGGATAATTGAAAGTTACATTATATCCCTTTACTTTTTTCCTCTCATACTCCATTTATCCATTCATCTCACTGTCAATCTTGACGCTTTATTTTCTTTCAGGAGGAGGAAATTTCACCAAAATTTCTTCAGAAACTACTCCTCCAAAAACTTGCCAAAATAACTCTCACACGCCCTGAAAAAGAGTTATCCATGTTTGACTAAAATTTTACGCTTTATCTAAGCACATATATACATACATATATATATATATATATATATATATATATATATAGATATAGATATAGATATAGATATACATATACATATATATATATATATATATATATATATAAATGTACCATTTATCAAAATTTGCGCACTTGTAACCGTATGTATGCTGTAGCCTAACAATTAACTTTATGGCGAGTTTAACGCCAAAAAGAGAAATACAGTGAGTGAATCAACACTCAAAACCCAAGGTGAATTAATACCCAAGATATAAAACGCTAGGTGAATTAACACCCAAAGCATAAAACCATAGGGGAATTAACTCCCAAAGGTAATATCAGGTGAATCAACGTCCAAAAGCCAGTATATGAAACAAACGATCCCTTATCTTCACTTGACCCTTTCAGCCGTGGGTAAAGATAAGAAAAATAACCAAAGCAAATGGTTTCACCATGGTGTCATATATATATATATATATATATATATATATAATTAAGGGGGGGGGCACAACTATATCTAAAATTTACTACACATTTTTATAAATGGATGTTCTATACACTTCTTTTCCTGTAACTAGGAATGCACAGCTCCCATTAAGATTACTTTATCAATCAAAAATGAGACATCTAATTAACATTTTTCGTTTCGGTAAAGAAATGAATGAAATTGTTTTCTGTTGAATAATTTTCATCAGATTGTGTAAAAATAAAGTTTTATCCTAAAAACAGGCACTTCTTCATAAAACTTGTCCGATTCCATATATTCGGATTATGAATTTCACATTTTTCTTGGGGTATGTATTACGGTGAATCATTTAGCTAGCAATGTGTGATTGATAAAATTCCAGATACCACTGCAAGCAAAATTACTACTGTAACGTAAGAAATCAAAATTTGTTACCACTACAATTTTCCTGATATGTTTTTTTTTAACATGTATCAATCTTTTTAATATTATTATTGCATTATGTATATGATTATTTGTGTAATATATTAATATAATTTTTTTAAAAATGATGTATTAAACATAGTTCTCCCTTTTCTTTACATGCTTTCAATAGGTAAGTACATTGCATTTTATACAAACTTAAAGCCCAATAATAAGACTTGGAGTTTATTTAGAATTTTTAATTCGTCTCAGAACATTTTCTTCGCATTAATTGGAGATTCTTATAGAAAAATATTTTTAGAATATTTCTGTAGAAAGTTGTTCCAAATTAGCCATCGTTCTATTCACATACATTGTTTATTTTGAATAAAAATTACTTTTCTACTGACATTATCCTGAAAGCAATTCATATCTTGCGCGTATATATACACATATATTTTGTTTCCCTTATGTCTTAACCTAATAATACTCAATCCATGGAGGACTGTAGACTATAAAACTTAAAGAGGGGATAAAAAATATACTGAGTTTTTCTGTATATATTGTCTACCGACATTTCCTTCGAAAGATTTGATGGTTGGTTGTTAAACTCAAATGAATTTAGTAATTAAGAATTATAAATAAATGTTCATTTCCATTCTGTTATTTTTGTATTTCAGCGGTACAAGGACATTGGCAATCAATCGATTTGTCCGACAGACTCGGAATTATACTTAATAATACTTTTGCCTAAAAATGTACTGCACGAGTCAAAATGTTTCTGGTTAAAACAAGAAAGGGCATTACATAGTCTAATTTGGAAGCGATTAGATCAGAGGTGGTCGTGTTCTGTTATAGATTCAGTTATCCGAAATCTACAACTGCAAATTCAGGAAGGCAAAACAAGGATTGCGTTTTGAAGATCTTTAAATATCGGGGCCATAATTAATTTTTATTTTTAATATAATTAGACAGTCGAAGATTTTTGGATAAGTGGTACGCTTCTGTTTGTTAAAAATTTCGCAAATTCTTTTCCACAGTGATTTAAAGTTCCCAAAAGAACATCTGAACCATACAAAGATGTCTTTATTCGCGTAAAAAACGTACATTATTACAATAACGAGAACATGAAATTACTTGTAATGATACCCTAGAGTCGAAGAGAATAACTGTTAAATCACTCGAACGAATCTGCTCAAAAGAAACAAGCATTGCCTCTATTTCACCATCAATTCTCAGATCTATCAATAATTATTGATAGATAGGCAAATTATAATTTGCCGATCTTAATAAGCATGTAACCAATGGATATTAACTTTCAAGAGCACTATAGTGTTTGTTCTTATTTTCTTCAATTTGTTGTGAGTAAAGATGATTTTATGAATAATTTTGCGTTAAACCTAATGCATTATTTGTAAACACTGCTATTTTAAAAGCACTACTCTTGTTAGTTTTTCAAGCCATTATAATAATGTCGTAATTAAAGATGATTACCGTTACATTAGAGATAAAATAAAAAAATGATCAATTATTGCATACACTCTGTTCCAGCTCTACCTTTGAATTAAAAAAAAATTGTCATATGTACTACAAACAGAATAAAAATTTTCAAAATCTCTTTTAACATCATGTTGTTAAAGGCTATAGTTTAAAATGTCGTAGATATCAGTTTCAGTCTAAAATTATTATTTCTTGTCTTATTCAGTATGGTAAAGAATTTCAAATTTGAACCAACATTAAGCTATACATTATGTATATTCGGCTAAAAATACAAATGTTCCCAGACATCTAAAAAGAGGGAATAAATCATATTTTTTTTATCTTCTTGGTCATGGGCAAATGTAATTTTCATGTATACGAAGTAGGTAATACTAAAAAAAATTACATCCCTTATTAAAAAAAGGTGAAAATTCGTCTGTGAACGATATAAAGCTAAATTTTAAATGTGTATATGCAACATTCATAAAGTACAGAATAGTAAGCTAAAATATCCGCGCTCTACAAGGTAAACATTTTCATTCGATTATCATTCTGAGGCTGTCTATTTACATATCTAACGTAAATGCGGTTCAAGATTCATAAGATGCATCAACATATCCTGCTGACATGAGTCGCTTCATGAAATGGCCTTTACACTGTATCCATATTAATATGATATCCTTAAGCACGTGTTTTTCGTTAAGGATAAGATTTATTGTGCTACCCACGTAGAGGACTTAATTTTTCTGGGTTAAGGAATCCTGTCACATCTTATTCACATTTCTCATCGTATATCCAATTCTACAAACATGTTTATTTTCCACTTTTTTGCGTAGTTTTATAAACCAATGAGGTTGTGAAGTTTAAAAATTTCTCTCAACCGTATTTATCAACTTTTATTTAAAATGTGTAGAAGTATTTATTAAAATAGTGATGCAATAGCCCCATTGAGCACACCCACACACACATACATACATACATACATACATACATATATATATATATATATATATATGTAATAATAATAACAATAATAATGGTTGTAGCCGGGCACATAACTTGGCCGTTAACTCATCAGGAACGAGAAATCGCAGCGTTCCATTGAAATCTTGTAGTCGTAGTGGCATAGGAAGGAAGTCCAGGCAGAAAAACATAATACTCCGCAAAAGCTTCACAGTTCTTTTATTGAAAATGGAGTTTTAAAAAGACTGGATATACAGATGTCAAACTTAACGTTCCAAATACATCACGGCTAGTCGGGTACGGCGCCCCGACCAGCGGCAGGACCGCTGTAAAATACTCACGGAGAGCTCTACATGTTTCCTGGTTGAGAGCAGACAACCAAAAGCTACGGAATTATTGAGAAAAGCGCGAGTTTTTCAGGCGGGTTGAACTTTAATTGGTAAAAAAATTGACACTTGATTAATTCGCGTCATATGAGGTGATGGTCTCGCGATGCCCGTTATATAATGCTTATATAATGGTACGCGAGTGCAACAGCTTTAGGGCAAAAATAGATTTATATTGGTTGAATTTAGGTCGCAATCCAAGGTTAAGGGAACGTATTCTGTTGCAATACGATAAATGAATTTGGAAAAAGCATGTTAGGAGTATTTAAAAGTATTAAAATTTGCTATATATATATATATATATATTTATATATATATATATATATATATATATATATATATATATATATATATATATATATATATATATATATGTATGTATGTATGTATGTATGTATGTATGGAACGATAACGCCTCACCATTATCATTTCTCACGTATTCTAAATTCTCCTTTCAATAAATCACAACCCCTATTCTAAATTGCGACCTAGAAATAAATGAATTAACCAACTATTATATTCCCTTAACTGCACTCGCGGAACATTAAAGTTATTTTAAGCCTCATATCCACAAACAGGTGCGAGGAGAGATCATACCTTCACGTGGTCAGTCATATGTCCGATTCTAACTAATTATAGAATTCTAAACGCCTAGCGTGTAAGTCAAGAACCGTTGCGTATAGAAAGGATTTTCGCAGTCTCTCGCCGTCTATTGTTCTCCTGACCCTTGTCCCCACTGTTTTGCGCTTGTCTCAGCGTCGCCTTTCTTCCACTGCTGTCCGGTACCGTTATTGTTAAGCATCATGTCGTCAGTTTGTGCTACTTCGTCCAACGATGTCTGATTGTATCTCCTTTGATGTCTTGAAGTACACTTTTATGGAATAAAGTACTCCACCTCTTCAATAGTTCATGTTCTTTCCTCGAGTGTTTTCCGCCACGACCACCATCGTTCATGATTTGTGTCTGTGATGTGCCGACATTGCAATATGAGTCGGCAGGATTCAAACATGCGCGGGAAAACCCCAATAAATTTCCAATATACGGCTTATAAGGACATTTTTATTAGATTAATATAAAATACATTGAAAAATCACTTAATCTTTACAATTCCAGATTAAAATTATTAAACTGGTTGAGGATGGCTAAAAAAGCCAGCCATCCTAGAGAATAATTTTTGCTACAAAAAATAAGGTTATATAACACAAGATAAACTAAAGATATTGCATCTGCAAAATAATATAAAATATGGGTTCTCACATCTCCTAATACACACAGAAAAGAAATCATCTACTGTTAACCACATCGTGCAATTCAACAATCATCACCCTTTTAGAGAAAAGCCACCACAATGAAACAGCCACAATCTTGGCCGTAGATAGAGATTTGCTGGCATTACTTTCTCCATGCTACACTGAGGTAAATGAAATAAAAGTGGCACTTAATAATCAGTCTTGGTCCTTTTCATTTAACCCTGAAACATGCTAAATGATGCTTTGTTTGGTAAATGCGCTTAAGATATAGAAGAACATTAATGTAGTCCAGAAACTGATTCAGTGAATGCCCTGATCTGCCAATCTCTTCTGGATTACAGAATAGAAACAAAAAAGAGCAATACTTTTGTGATGTTCTATGTTTTCGCTCAATATAATTATTCAGAGGAGGAGAAGAAAAGCCAAGAAAATTTAGGGTTAATCTGATGAGACTTTCTCAAAAAGTCTTGTTCTCATAACAGCCTGCATCTTCTCTTTGGCTTAGGTTCAGGAGGTTCCAAAGCTGCCAATATTGCCTCGTGAAATACGTTCTTGAAACCTTTCTGAATTAGGGCTGAACATTCAAAATATTTAACATCTTTCAATTCTTTAGCCAATTTTTCTCCTTGTTCATAAGTTATTGGCTTCTGTTTGTTTTTTGCTAATTTTTCTACTATGACTACACCATCCCGCAAGACAATTTGAGTGCTAACATGGAGGAAAAGTGTTTTCTGGCAGTGATGAGTTGTTTCAGGAATCCACTTTTGTTTAACATATTCAAAGGAGGAAGGGGAGACAACTGAAAAACACAAGAAAAACATCTGTTTGAAGATAGCTAAGAGGGGGAAGTCTATCATAATATTCTTGCCCAGCAGTATCAAACAGTCCCAGAGTATAAAGTTCACCACCTATCATCACTGTCACTGCATAATTATCAAATACAGTGGGAACATATTCTGATGGAAATTTATTCGTTGTATATGATATCAACAGACAAGACTTTGCTACAGCTCCATCCCCTACCACAACACCTTTTATTGCTTGTACGTTTGGGTTCTCATACGGGCAATGTGCCAAGTCCACAATGGCTGCCGAAGAGAATCCTGTATAACTTCCACTATTCTCAATAAGAAATTTTACCGTCTCTTCATAGAGACTGAAAACACACGAGACGAGACGAGAAATTGAAGACACGCTTTGTAATGCTTTTCAAACAATTTATTGCATGGTTGGGGAGATGTTTCTCCGTCCAACGCAGATGAGCGACTGACTCACAAAACGGTCTGCATTGCGCAGATTGAATCAAAACAACATGTAGTGACGCACCATGCCACCCACCTTGAAAGCCTTAAGAGCTTTCAAAATTACAACTAAACATGAAGATGTCTGAAAGAAAAAGAACAGAATCATTAACTAACAAAAACAATAATGAATTGAAATACAAAACACGTAAATGAGAGTTGATGAAATTAACTTGAACTTGTTAAAGTTTGCATAGTTTTGCCACAGCTCGTGACAACATGCCATCTGCAGTTTTTAATGTTACAACTCGAACTTTCCCATCATGTCCAGGATGCACAGAGGTAACTCTACCGAGTTTCCATTTCGTGGGAGGTAGTTTGTCATCTACAATGAGGACAAGATCACCACAAGTTAAGTTCTCTTTTGATTGCTGCCATTTGAATCGTTGCTGCAGTTGAAGAACGTATTCTTTCTTCCATCGATTCCAAAAATGTTGGACGAGGTTTTGTGTTAACTGCCATCTGGACAGCCTGTTCATCTTTGTTGTACTGTAGTCTTGCTCGGGTATAGCTGTAAGAGGTCCACCAGTTATAAAGTGTCCAGGAGTTAATGCTGTTAAATCGTTGGGATCCTTGGACAACGGGGATAGCGGTCGTGAGTTCAGACAAGCTTCGATTTGTGTGAATACTGTATAAAGTTCCTCGAAGGTCAGTGTGATGTTGGAGACAATTTTTCTGAGATGTTGCTTCACACATTTTATATTAGATTCCCAAAGTCCTCCCATGTGAGGAGCACTTGGCGGATTAAAGTGCCATTCGATTCCGTTTTCGCTTAAATAACGTGACACTTCATCATTATGTTTATACGATCTGAGAAGTAATGCGAGTTCAGCTTTTAATTTACGATTGGCCCCAATGAAGTTAGAGCCACAATCACTATACATGTGTGAGCACTTTCCTCGACGACTGACAAATCTCTTGAGGGCTGCGATGAAACTATCAGTTGTTACGTCACTGACGAGTTCCAGATGAATTGCCTTTGTTGCAAAACATATGAACAGAGCTAAATACGATTTTGAACTTTTTGCTCTAGTAGATTTTGAAATTTTTACAGAAAAAGGTCCGCAGTAGTCAACACCACAATGTGTGAATGGTCGAGATAGGTTTACACGTGAAGCCGGTAAATCACCCATTTGTTGTGTTAGGTGTTGAGCTCGATGCCGCTTGCAAACTACACAATTGGCAATGATTCCACGAATAGCTGACCTGGCTGAAACAATCCAAAATTGCTGTGTCAAACATGCTTGCATTAATTGAGCACCGGCATGTAAATTTTTCAAATGAATGTCTTGTAAAATCAATTTTGTTAGAAGATGTTCCTTAGGCAGGAGAATAGGACGCTTTTGTGATTCTGGAACATTCGCATGTCTTAACCTGCCGCCCACCTTTAACAATCCCTCGTGTAACACTGGATTGAGAGACAATATTTTGCTCTTCGCCGCAAGTGGTTTAGATTTTTGTAAAGCCTCTAATTCCGCACTAAAACTTTCTGCTTGAGTCTTTCTGACCCACAACATTAAGGCATGGTTAAGTTCCGAGGCAGTGAGAAATCCAAGATTTCTTTCATTTAACGGTAATTTACAGTTTTTACTGAACAGACAACAATATGCCGTCACTCGTTTTAGCTTTGCTAAAGAAGAATAGTGTTTCAGAAGATCAAAATCATTTGGTTTTTTCATTGTTTGAGTCACTAGACTTGTAATTCTTTTTTCTTCCCGTTTGAGTTCTATTTCATTATCTTCAGTACATGTGTGTTCGTGAGAAATGCATTCAATTTTATCAAGAAATGGTGGTCCGTTCCACCATAGATCATGATTTTTAAGTTCGCTTGGACTTATACCGCGAGAAGCGCAATCTGCTGGGTTTTCCACACTTGGTACATAATGCCAGATTGTATTTGGCACGACTTCGTTAATTTGTGCAACACGATTTGCTACGAATGTTTTCCACCTATTAGCAGGCGAATCTAACCACGCGAGAACGATTGTGGAATCACACCAGTAGCACTTTTTATCGACTTAAATAAAGGGACTTAAATAAGAAAAATGTTCATATTTTATTATTCATTGTTTTTCCAAACGCGATTCCACTGAAACTTAACTCAGCCATAGAATTTATCATTTCGATCTATACATTGTCTCAATCAAAGAAGACAGCGTTTTTGAAATTTCCCTGCTATCATTGTCATTGCCGTAGAAAAAAGATTTCATAAGAAGGGAGACTGTCGGTCTCCCTCGCAAATTGAGATATGCCATAATCTGCTGTTCGTACGACAACTGAACTTAAGTCCTTCCGGTACATTGATATTCTTTTCCATACCTCAGTTTTGTCGGAATCATGTTCAAGCAGTGCTTTTCTCATACGTTATTTCCTATGACACACTAATAATAAACGGATAAAGCTTGAAGCACACGGTTCAATCAGTTTGAAGGGAAAACTTTACAGAATTATTTTATAGCCTTAAATTAGCATTTGCAGCGTTGTGAGCTAGTTAATAATCAAATTTTACAGTCTATCCTTTTAATCCAATTAGTGCAGAAAATAAACCAAAGCAGTTTCTACTATCAATTTTTAAATTTAAAATAATTTCAGCTACCATCTTAATGCAGAGTCTGAACTGCTAGAAAGAGAGACTTCTAGCAAACTCAACATTTTTGACGTAAAATTCCTTTCCTTTTTCAACAAGGATTTTTCTGAAGCCGAACAGCATTTATCCATTTTCAGTCGAGATGAGAGGTATGCCTTTTTCGAAAATGTGCTCTCAAAATAAGTTTACTCAGGCCGAGAAAATGTCTCTACACTAACTGACACTTGTTTGTCTTGCGATTCATGCCATGCTATTTCAATAAAATAGCTGTAACAAAGAATCCTCTGACGAATGGGTATAGCCTATTCAAAAAGCGTGAATGAGAAAATAACAAAGATATTTACGCCAAATGAAGGAAATATTAGCAATATACAGTGGACGCTCGTTAATTCGAACTCAAAGGTTCTCGAAAAAAAGTTCGAATTATCCGAAGTTCGAATTATCCGATGTTAAGAGAAAATATATAACTTTAAAAGTGTATCACTGACGAAGAAAAATCTCCTAGTATGTATAACCCCGGAAAATATATTATACTATGTTATCTAAAATTAACATATTAAAAAGCAATACAGACTTGCCTTAATCATAAAATGAAGCAGAAGATATGCAGTAGAAAGTAAACTTTAATTAAAAATACGAATTACACTTTGGGGAAAAACTGTAAAGTGGATGTTTGGTTTTGTTTATGATGCCTACATTGTTCAGGCAACTTCTGGATTTGAAGTAAACATTTCAATTCATTTTCAGAGGACGGTTCCATCTGAATAAATGCTTTCAGAGTTTTAATAGAGTCCATTATGGCTTTGTCCATTATGGTCGCATTAAAAATATCTTTCGGCAGGTAAGTAGAGAAAAGCCCTGGCAGTTTCCTACCGAAATTAATGCATACGTCTTCGTTTACATCAGAGCTTTGGCCACATACAGTTTGATAAGAAATATTGTGCCTTGACTTAAATCGAGAAAGCCATCCATCACTGCATTTAAAATCTTCAATACCCATTCGACTTGCCAATTCATCAGCCTTCCTCAGCACTCGGGATCCATTTATCGGAAAATTTCGAGATCTAACGTCCTGGAACCATAGCAGTAGAGCTTTTTCTAGATATTCTTGGGATGCATTTCTCCTGCGTTTCCTTCCTCTAGCAAATTTTGATTTTTCCCATGAATCTAAAATTGACTCCTTGTTTTTCAAATAAGTTGACAAGATTTTTTTTTAATTCCATAGTCAGCTGCTAACTTTGTTTTACATTCGCCATTCTCTACTCTCTCTAAAATTTCTACCTTTGTCTCCAAAATTAGGGTTTTGTACTTTCCACGCGTAGACATCCTGATTTTTTGCACTGCAGGCATAACTGACGAAGCTCCCTAGAATCTGTAGTAAAGACTGGTTTTTCTGAAATTCTAAGAAAATCGATACAAATAACGGAAAATCACTTTGTCCGTTAAGCACTGATAAGGACAATAACCACTAACGTTTAGCGGAAATGCAATAGTCTAGGAATGCAGGCATGTGCCTCTTTACATAGAAAAAAAATACAGGTGATTTTGACACACAAAATAATAAATACAGCGTGTGTTTTCGCCGTTAATTGAGGAAAAAGAAATTTTTTTTGTCAAATTTTTAGTTCGAATTAACCGAATTGATCAAAATTTAGTTCGAATTAACGAGATATTTTTAACATTAACTCCAATACAAGTTTTTGGGGGCCTTTGGATTAGTTCGAATTAACCGAAAGTTCGAATTAACCGAGTTCGAATTAACGAGCGTCTACTGTACTATAATTCGACACTTAAAGAAAAGATAATTTGAAGAATGAAACCGTGTGTGTGTGGTGTGTGTGTGTGTGGGGGGGAGATAAAAGTATCACGTTTGGTAGTTTTATTAAGGTTACTAGAGATAAATATAAATTATGCACGGGGGTGTGCCACCGTAGGGTGGATAAATGTATTACGCTTGGTAGTTTTCTTCAAGGTATTTAATGAAGATAAATATAGATCATGTACGGCGTATGAATACGTAGAATGCCATAAACTAAAAATCCGGGACTCTATTCTTAGTAATTACCAAGGATTCTGAATTAAGATTAAAGTCCCTATCAAACGACAATAAATCGAGCAACACAACAGTCCGATGCAATACTGCTCCAAGAAACAGGAAATAATTTTCTCAACCAATAAGAAACGAGAAAGTGCGATGACTACTCGATACTGGACAACCGTCATTCCTCGCTGCAGTCTTAACGCTGCTATGTACTAAGACAAAAATCGCATTTCCCTTATCCTCTTCTTGCAAACTCTTGTGGTGGGAGAAATCCAGTTGACAGTTCAAGAATTCCACCCCTCCTTAGAATTGACATTTTGAGGGATTGTAATGGCTCTCTCTCTATAGGGGGATTAAGCGCTGCTCCCAAATTTTTTATTTAAAATATATTTTTGTGAACTATTTACAGGTACATAAATGCTGATAATCCAATATAATTGGTATTCTCAGATAGCCTGAACTTTTCTGCAAAGCGCTACAGGATTCATTTTATAGATTTCGTCCACCGAAGGGATTTATGAGCGTTTAGAACACACTATACCAGATTTTTCCCCGAATAATTTAAATTTTAAAACATTAATTTCATTTAAAAAAAAACAAAAAATGAACACAAATGTAAAATTTCTTTCTCTATGATGGAGTACAATTTTTTTAAAAAAATCTTTGGATCCAAGTCGGCAATCCGTAGACAAATTTTCTCCATAGGTTAACATTGAGGTGAGCGAATCCAATGGGGTTAGTACATAGCAGCCTTAAATGGTGTGTTGCGCGGGCTTTTGTCGTGTGATGGAAGCTTAAGAATATAAACTCAAAGTATCCAACAAAAGGTTTATTAAATGAAATTCTCTACTTAAGTGTTAATACTGGATTCCTTCTCCGCTACTCGAACTAGTTTCTACGATACTTAAATCTCTTTTGGTTTCTTGAAAGACCCTTCAAACGTACCTCGTTTCCATTCTTTGTTCATAGCCAACCGATTCTCTCCCTCTATTATCTGGTTTTTAAGCTGTCTTCTCTACTGCCAGCATCATGTTCTGTAATTACCACTTCCTGGTTGTCTCCTCCTCTGTATTCAAATTGTTCGGAAGAAATTTCTTGAGGGAGGACCATTAGAAACCTTACTTAAGCAGTAACCGTTTAGAAACTAATGTAATATTTCGCAGGTTCCATTTGGCGTTAGAAATCATTTCATAATTATCAGCCACGTATACTTGTCAAGGATTTTGCATCAGCACAATTTTTAAACGCTATTTTAAAGTCTCCATGTACAATTTTGGGTGTATTTTCAATAATTCGATCTTTCACATTTTTTCTTCAGTTAGAATTTTTGTCAATGTGTGTTTTTTTAATAATAAATGACAAGGTTTAGAGATAATATTATTATTAATTTACAAAGAACATTCAGAGAATCGGCTTTAAGGATATGAAAGAATATATTTCATTGTCCTTTATTAATTTGCTCATTTATGACTTTCGTAAAAAATACTAATAACTGATATATTTTCTTAACAAGTACTAGAGATAAAGAAAAAATATAAGTCTTCTTTCCAGGTTGATGATCCTCAGACTACTGGGCTATTGAGAGAAAAAATGTTAAGGGTACCATTGATTAAAGCATGAAAGATTATTGTCTGTCGATACATTGTTTATTTTATAGAATACGGTCCTAAATTAATATTACATGTTAAATCTGTTATAAAACCCGATCTAACTATATAATTGAAGTTGTTAGAAAAAAATAGAATACCTTTGATCTATGTTTACCTACTATTCTGACAGCAATTTATTCCTTCGAGCGTTAAACAAATATTTTTAGTTCAAGACAACTTTAATTTGACTCAGCATATGGGTTATTTTTATTTTTAATTGGGATGTACAAAAATTATTCTATGTATGTTACATTTGGGTCCAAGGTTTTACATATATGTATCAGTTCCACAAAAATATTTACACATTTCAGGGTGTACAAAATCCGACTAAAAATGCTTTTACTTGGTATTATGTATTCTCTTCGGGAATAATTAATAAATAAGTATAATAATTTGTCACTGTTTGGTATAATTAACTGCTGTATTAAATATAAATACTAAATTGATACCATTATAATGATAGTACTTTTATGATACCACTAAATTGATAAACAATGTAGTTGCAATATCCATAAATAAAAGTATGAAATCGTCCTAATGAAAAGGGTATATTAAAATTTAATTAGGTTCAAGCAAAGTTTGAGTAAAATTGAGCCTTTACATTATTTGCACTAATCTATTACTAAAAAATGTGAATCTATTTCTGAGATTTAGCGATCCCAAGGTAATGTAAGAACATTTTTAAAATGTATGAAATAAATATAATGTGTGAAGTTATACTTCTTACTAGTTTCTATGTAACGTTTATCCCAATTTACTGAATTTTTTTAAACAAACGAAATCATTGAAGTAATTCAACATTAGTTAAGCTACAGTATCCCTTTTAAGGCCTCATATACTAAACTAGCTGAAAACCCGCGCTTCGCTACGGAGTACATTGAAATTAAATCCAACGGTCAATGTATGCAATTAATTAAAAAAAAATAAATTTATATATATTTATAATAAATACGACGATCAATGTATACAATTGATGTAAAAAAAACATATTTATAAAAAAATCGTAAGGGATATTTTTATAGACAAAATAAAGTCCAATCGTCTGCCGCATTAGCAAGAAAAAATATTTTTTTGTCTATTTTTTTTTGCACGTGACGATAAATTTATTTAAAGTACCAGAAAAAGAAATCACGTGATCAGCATTTAATAAATTAAATTCTAAAAATTAATCTTTAAAAATTCACCAAAAATCAGGAAATGGAGGTAAAAATTCGAAAAAAATCTCATTTTGAAGGAATTTTTATGATCTTTCTCGTGATATAAATTTTATAACCCTCAATGTATTATTTTAAATGCAAACGTAAAAAAAGTTTAAAAAACAGCTTAAAAATTTAATTTTAAAAAATCTAAGAAGAATTTTTGAAAAATCTTTCTTAGTGCACCCCTACACTATTAGAAGAATCGCCATGCAAAATTGCAGCCCTTTAGGTCCAGCGGTTTGGTCTGTGCGTTGTATGTGAGTCAGTCAGTCAGTCAGTGAATGAATGAGTCAGTTACGGAACTGTTTTATATATATAGATAACCCATTATGTGCAAAAATTGTCTTTCAGCCTCTAAGAGCTCTAGGTTTTGTTCCCTTTCCTTCTACTATGATAATTATTCTGTTTAACAGCCACTATTCACCACTTTTTGTGTTGAGACACTGAATTAAATCGGCACATCACGTGAAACGATCGGCCCTCGAAACAAAATTTCAATGTTTATGAAAAGATATGACTGTAATCGTGTTTGAACTTATTTCTGCACACCATAAAGCCTGCAAGCAAATTCGCTTTTCAATATTCATAAATGCAAATGCTTTGATTTCACTTCAGATTTAATTACTCGAAGCCCTTATTCAATTTTCCCGATACCAATTTAATGGAGTTTATTTGTTACAAATCTTTCGGAGGAGGAGGAAAGCTGCTTATTGCTCGAAGAGACCACGCTGATCTTTTTTTTTACTATTATTATTTTCATTTTTCCCTCCTTCTCCGGGTGACATATCCCGGTTTATTGATATTTCACACCTGCTGGCTTCTGTTCGTAATTCGATATGAGCCGGCATTGTTGGGGTCTGCGACTGAGATTAAAATGCGATGGATTTATCTATCTTTAGAAAAGGACCCGTTCTTTTGGTGTGTTTAATTTTCATTAATGATTCTCAATCCTTTGTTAAGCTCGTAATTATAGGCCGCAATGATTACCATAAACTAGATGAAATACTGCACTACTTTATGTGTCAGGAGCATACAAATTCATTGATTTAAAATTATAACTAGACGACTCTTATATGTACTGAAAACAAATATGCACATCACTGTTTTCCAGTCCCTGTAAAAAGAAATTTTATTTGATCAATATTTTAATTACATTTTTAATGACAGTAAAAATATTTTTTCATAACAAGAAATTAATCTCTGTTTTAGACGAAAAATAACACAGAACAATGCAGTTATTTGCATTATAATGTATTAGTTTCTTTAAATAAAATTCTTCTGCCTTGATATTTACTTTATTAAACCACTGAATAAGAAATGAGGAGGGGGGAGAATAACGCGAAGAATAATTGAAATCATTCAAATTTAATATTGGATATTTTAATTTGAAAGGTATTCTAATGCATCACACTAAAACTCCAATGCCTGAGTGTAGAAAGCAGTAGTGCAAATCCTAATTACCTAATAAAAATTTGATATGGGGACAGAAATAAATATCATATTATCTCCTGATAAACCAAAAGGCTTTTCAAGAAATCTCGTTGAGTAGCAAAAATTGTTGAATTTTTAATTATAATAACAATATTCCTGCATTTTTTAATATTAAACACAATATTTAAAAAAAATCAAATTACCGATGTTTTTTTCTAGAAATTAAAGCTATTCTAGATTAATCTATAACATAAAATTTTATGCCTCTATGCATCGAGTGAGGTTTGAATATCCAAATAACGAATTATTTATATATATATATATATATATATATATATATATATATATATATATATATATATGCAGTGGAACCTCGCTTAACGGATACCTCGCATAACGAGTATTTCGCATAACGAGCAAAATAAATCGTAATGCGTAATCGTTATGCGAGGTTCCACTGTATATATATATATATATATATATATATATATATATATATATATATATATATATATATATATATATAAATCTATCTTATAGTACAACAAACATCACATGTTCATTCTGTGTTATGGTTTTCCCGGAATTTTCCCTTTTTCATATTTAATACCTATTTACAACCATTTTACATATTCTAAAATATGTCTCTGCAGTCCGGGGTTTGTTTATATGAACAATGGGATATGAGCACTGTATTTATACAAATTTAGTTTGATGTAGTTATATAACTGTTTTCATTCATGGGGCATTATCCTGAATAATAATGCTTAGGTTTCATTTTACTTGTTGAAATCTCTCCTCTATACATCAAACTTAATTGAGCTCAGGGTTTGTACATGACAGTTAATCGACTTAAAATAATCGAAGCTTTTGAGAAGAAGCAATTTTTATATACCAAGCGGTTATTATCTAGGGTAATAGCTAGTTCTATTTTTATCTCTAAAATATGATGCCATGGCTTAATAGATGCCATTACGACATAAATAACCGAAAAGGAACAAAACTTTGTTATGGTCGAACATATTACGATAAAAGCTGGAAAGAAATTTTCCCTTAGTGTAATCATTCCAAAGTTCTGTATATCTACATGAATGTGAAACACTGGTGCTACATATGAAAATTCAAAATTTTTTTCTATTAAATTCTTTTTAGGCAACTTTTAATCTATATCTTTAGACTACAGGAGATGAAAAAAGGAAAAGTTATCTATCAGGTTACATTACCGATAAATGGAGATTGGAGTGTAAAATATAACAATCGTGACTGAAAATGTGAGTAAATTTATAACCAGTATTCTTTGCTGTACAGATATAAAAACTGAGATAGCCAATGTTCAGTGGCGGATAGAATGAAATTAAGAGGGGATTTTGAACGGCAGTTCATTAACGACACAAGACTAACGATATGTCCGAAATATTGATTCCAATACCGGACCAAAAATACAATAACGGTATTCGGTATTTTTTCAAACGTTATATCAGGAAACCGGTACTAATACCGGTATTAGGAATTTTTCAAAAAAGATACAAAAGCACAATTGTTTTTTTGCCATATAAATTAGTTTTTACAAAAATGCATAAATTGTAAAAATATAAACAATTTTGTTATGTACAAATATAAAATAAAAGAACAAATGTTATAATCAAATATTATTAATAATATACGTAAAATAAAAATTTATAGCATTAGAAACAAAAAATATAAATAAAAATAAGTCACAGTATTATTACAATAGAATGAAGTAACAAAACATTTAGTATTATCTATGAGAAGAGAAAATATCGCATAAAAAGTTTGTTTTCCTGTCTATTATATAATATGTATTATAAAAGAAAAAACAATTAATTTATTAAATGCGATCATTAAAAACATATTGCATCTATTAAACTGTCATTTAGCCGGGAATATACTTTTGTGCACAAATTACCTGCAGTTAAAAATACACTTTCTGCATCTACGCTGGTTGGTGGTATTGTTAATAATGAGTGATGTACTTAATCTAAATATTTGCCTCGAAGTCCTTCATCTTCTAACATTTCGGTCTCTCCTCTGATGGTTTTGAACAAATCTAATTTTTGTATTACTTTTGTATCGTTGTTTGTAACAATTTTTTGATTCATATCTAATACCGGTATTGAAATCACTAATCGAAACGGAACGAAAATGAGACAGCAAATAAATTATGTTAGTACTAACACGTCAATGAAAAAAATACCTACTCAAACAATAGTAGATGGCCAATAATTTCAGTCAAAACTTTTGATGAAAACTATTTATTATTTATAGTAATACCGAAATACTGGTATTTATCTTTAGCAAATACCGTTTTTTTTTAAATTGCAAAATTGTACGAAATACCGGTATTTGATATACCGGTATTGCAATCACTAGTCGTAAAGGAAAGAATTGTTAAAACGGAGCTTGTTAATCGAGGAACAGTGTCTGTGGCTGTCAAAAAAGCAGTCAACAGAAAAAAACTGTTATCAACGAAACGTAGTGCGAACTGCTATGGAAACCATTTTGTATATTAGGACTCTATACAACTTTCCCGAGGAGTATTGTAGGGTCACCATTTTGCTGGGGGAAAATTACAATAAAGATCGAGTGAAAAACGAAATTTAACGAAAATTCTGCACCGAAAACAAGACTGGGTATCTAAGACAGGCTGTGATGCCCCTTTACTTAAAAATACTCCCCTATATCCAGTGTTGCATCCGGGTCACCATTTTGGTGAAGTGTAGATGTCGTTGGATAGATTACACAAAGTTATAATAAACAAAAAGCTTTATTCATAACAAAATCGTAATCCCGTTGATATTACACTTCAACGTATAAAAACTCGGATACAGGCCATGTAGCGTCACATTGGTTTTACAGAATGTTCGCTCGGAGCTAACACGTGCGTCAAGGACGAGAGTTGTACAGTGAGTGAACTAGTCGAGTGTTCTACTAGACTGTATTTCGAAGTTCGAGTTATGGCTGGCATTACCTCAACTGCGCGTGCACGCGCTGGCTGCTGCGATTGGCTGAACAGCTGATGCCACAAGTTATAAAAAAATTGTATTATGACACAATAGAAAGATTCCGTTGCATCTAAGTTGAAATTTCTACTGCCAATAGAATAATTCATGCAAAACTTCAGCCGAAGGACATTTTCCTACAGGAATATTTTGTTCCCAAATATTTTACATAAATGTGAATCTTTAATGATTTTGGGTTCTTTCATACGACTAAGTTTGGTTCCATTTATTCTCTTTGAAGAAATATACATTCTGTACGTTAAGTGATTCTTTTCATCCCGTTATAGCGCCTTTTTTTCTACGCAATGAGCCAAGTTTGAATATTGCTCTCATTAAACGAACAAATGCCTTTGGTCAACCCAGGGGCATGCGTAGCATAGCGAAAAAACTTCCTGCGACCATGACTATAACATTTGTCATTACCGTTGAATATTTATTCGACATTGTTCACCGAGCTCACAGGCAACATTTTGTACCCCCAATGAACAAAGACGAAGTCGTTTACTTTCCTCAAGAGGGCTAGTGTATAATTCATTTCGTTGAGTTCCAGTCAAGCACAGAGTCCAGTGGTTAGAGGGTCCGTATTCGGTACTGAGAATACTTGAATCGAATAGGGACGAGCACCACCGAGTACCTCGTATCAACGCGTTAACTCTGCTGTGTACTAACCTTATTGGATTCGCCACCTCAATGTTATCCTATGGAGAAAATGTGTCCAAGGGTGGCCGACTTGGATTGAAAGATTTTTTTTATAAAATACTGTACTCCGTAATAGAGAAAATTTTACAGCTTGGGGCATTTTTCATTCTTTGAAAAAAATGCAAATAATATTTTTAAATTAAAATTATTCGGGATACAAATGTGGTATAGTTCAGAAGCTTCAGGAAGAGTAGTGTTAACTATAGTACATTGGCCGGGCCCTCCACTGTGCAATTTATAAAATGAGTCGTGTTGCAAAGTGTAGAAAAGTTTAGACTCTACCATTTTAGAAAATACCATTTTTATTTGACTATCTGCATGTATGTAGCTGTATATAGTAGACAAATATTCTCCAATGGTTAACACTGAGGTGAGCAAATCCAGTAGGGTTAGTACACAGCAGCCTTAAATCTATCTATCGGAAAGTCTCTCAGTTCTATAGATGTCGCCCATGTGAGTGCTCGGTCTAAACTGAAGTGACACCATTGGGCGATGTTGGTTAGCCTGTACGTTACTCCCAGTAACCCCCCCCCCCCAAAAAAAAAAATAATAATAATAATAAACAAATAAACTTTTGCAGTGCCGTGGAGCAATGTTGAAAGTAAAAATGCCTGCATAAAAATGCTCCAGTCATTGGTAGACTTAAGAACACTGTTTGGTACAATCATTGGGTTCAGTCTCTGGAAGAATACTGACCTTGAAGAATACTGGGTCATGGCGGATTAACACCAGATTAATAAAATGAGGAGCAAGACTTTGAATGTTCTCGTCTTTTATTTGTGGAGGATTCACCACTGTTAACAGAATTACTGTTTAGATAGGTTGATATATTTAATTTGGAGAATTTGTTGTGTTGCGCAGAAAAATTGTCTGTCCTTACATGTATGTGGAACCTTAAAATCAAAACTCGCTGTTTTTGATTCGATATGTACAGCTGGCTAAATGCTTTATATTGGGAGGAAGAAACAGTTGCTGAACACATCCTAATACAAACTAAATTTTGTTCTTGTTACTTATTTATTTTACCTTTCTATAAGGAATGTGTTGTGAAAAACTAACATAATATTCACTGTACAATACTTTTATAATTTCAAATTTCGATAATTGTATAATTTGTTACTTTATTGCATAAATTATGCATGATAATATATACAGTCACTACATAAAATAGCTTAGTCTGCTTATTTTTTTTCAAATGTAACTAGGGACATTTCAATTGGTTTAGGGCTATTATTAGAAGTAATTTATTTTAACTTTTCAACAAATCATAAGGAGAAATAATCTTCTCATGTTTTCTTTATTTAAATAATATTGAATTCTTTATATTCACACTTTAGTTTTTTTAAACCCTTTTGTTACACGTATGTTAACCGCATACATAAATATATTAACGTAATAAATTTACTTATTGTGTCATCGTGGCGCATTCGGAAGAACGCGCATTTCCTACGCTGTTGACCCGGGTTCGAATACGGGGGCATGCAAAACCTGTAATTCCAGCATTTTTTCTAATCGTAATAATTTTTAAATACTGAGCACTCCCACCTTGATACATATAACTTGATCACTGGAGATAAAGCCGTCAGGTCAAGGTACTACGCTTCTAAACCAAAATTACGTCTGTAGCGTACTTATTGGCTGCCTTGCTAACTAGATCGTAAGATCCAAGGCTGTCAGGGAAAGATGTATATACTTTATGAAATCAATATTTCCTGGTTTGTATACACAGTTTAGTTTAAAATATATTTAATTTCAACTCTAATTTATAATAAAGTTAATTTGACCTGAACAAAAATGAACAAAGGAAAAAAATATGATGCAAAAACTTTGAATTTCATTTATTTAATCAGCAAAACGATATCAGCAAAACGCAAACTGCACGGAAACGAAAAGTATCACGAAAGTTTCTTTTCTGGGGGGCGGAGAGTGGAATTTTAATTTTTTACTACACTTCTAAAACAAATAAAAGATACTTTTTTCAATCTGAAATTTCCAAAAAGAGCAGGGTGAAGCAAATAATATCAGTTAAAAGGAACGTCAATAATAGATGGAAATGAATAGCATAAATGAACTATAATTGATGGTCTTTAATTACTGGTAAATTTTAAAAAAATTATGTTTTGAATAATGCTTTGAAAACTTTTGAAAATTATACGTTTCAGAATAATAACGATATCTTCGCTAGTAAAATATTAGAGATATAAAATATTCGATCACTTTGTAATATTAGAGGTTATGTAAGATAATTTAGAAGTGTGCAAGACTAATTTGCCTTTTATAAGAAATGTAAACAAACACTAATTACTGTCTAAATGTAAAAAATATAGATACATTCAATGGAAGTAAATTGTTAAAATTTAATATTAAAATGTGCAAAAACTTTAGGATGAAGTATTTACTATATCTAAAAAATAACTATGTGTAACAGAAACAAAATATTGAATAGAAATATAAATTTAATTTGAGATTATATATATATATATATATATATATATATATATATATATAAATATATATATATAATATATATATAGTATAACAAAACTCGGTTCAAGATAATAACTACGCACCAAAGTGTTATTAATTAAGACTACTATATTTTGTTCCTCTGTCGCCATTGCTTTATTACTAATTTTAATGGATATTTTGGCGGACTTGAAAAAGGCTGAAATGCAAATTCACCAAGTGATGACAATTGCTGCTTATTGCTAATTATATTTCTGAAAGATACCTGATCAGATTCTTATTTAGATTTAAATTAAAAAGTCCTGCATATGAGGATCAGTAGATTTATGATGAGATTAGACAATTAAAATGGTATTTTGAGAAAAGATCTGTAAAAGCATAAATAGTGTTGTTTTGAAAGATTTTATCCAAATGTACCATTACTTCACAGATAAATTTCCCTTTAACTACGACAAGGATAACATCTTAAGATATAAGCAGATTACAGTGAGACCATTGGAAGATATTAAATCGGTAGGAAAGTATTTGAGCTTTTATTTACAGCTTATAACGTTAATTGCTTTCAGTGTTAACGTAAAGTGATGTATATAATATATATATATATATATACATATATATCTAAATTACCATTAAAATTTAATATTTAATGGTTAAAATACAAGTGATTTTAATGTACATATTATTTAAAATGGAGCTTTTAAAATTAGCTTTTTTTAAAAGAATAAATAGTTATAGTTATAAACGAAAAAATATATTTAAAAGATACTAATATAATAATTCAGAAAACGGAAACTTTCAAGTTATGTTTGTAGACTTGAAAGAAATAATCAGTGTCAACATTTGATAAATTAATAACATTTAAGCCTTAGAATTTCTATTCTCCTCAATTTTTAATACGGAAAGAGCAATGATTATTTGGTATTTATTATTCATTCAAAATACCTATATTCAATGCATAAAGTGAATGTGTGCAAATAAATGACATTTGGTGGTACTATTTATAAAATATTGAAGACATTGGAATACATTTTGAAATTGAACTATTTATGAATGGTTGAAATATTTCTAGTTATGAGATTTTACGTTACATTATATCCCATCACAGACAACTTTCCCTATTTAGTTGGATATTTCGTCATGAGTATCACATATTCTTCATAACTACTCTTGTTTCATATTTCTTTTTATATTTGCAGTGCTTGCTTCCTTTATTTCTGCTTTATGCCGGGAATTTCTCCAAATATTACGTATAAAGAATAGTTCATAGTAACAGCATTTCTTACGAGATGCAGAGGAAGAAAAATTTTTAGACTGTAATCCAGTAAGTTGCGTCGAGTAATTCTTTTATGGACGACTCTTTACAGCCATGTATTACTTTACGAAATCTTATTACATAATAGTTTAAGAAAAAGAATCATCTTCATAAAAACTGATGTGTCTGAAAATGGAATTTTGAAAGTCTGCTTACAAGTTTATTCTCATTTAGATTCAAAAATCGTTTCAAAATTTTTTAATACGTTGAGGAATAACACATTTTAATAGAAAAATTGAAAAAAGAATAATAATAACCATAAGAAATATTTTTTTTCGTTTAAGAAAAAACTAAAAATATCTCTTTATAACAGTTTAAGTGTTATAATAGTTTAGACACACATCTCTATGTAAATGTTTGATATATAATTATAATAGTATAAGAAAAAGAATCTTCTTCATAAAATCTGATATACATAAAAATACTGTTCTTAAATCTTCTTCCAAGTTTATTCACATTAATATTTAAAGATATATTATATAATTTTTCTGTATGTTTAGATGTAACATCCTTTAATAATAAAACAAAAAATAACTACTTTAGATAACATCTATTATTTAACTGAATTTTAACATTTCATTCAAGTTAATGTATTTAGTATATATAGTAATAAATTTGTAATCGGTTAGTCTATACTTTTAAAATCTTACCCACAACATATAATCGTTAGTACGACGAGCTTTCCCCTGAGTCGGTTCGGCTTCGACTGCCAGTTGCGGCATGGATGTTCTTGCGGTATCCCGTCATCAGGAGCAAGGCTGGTTCACTCGTATTCTCATACTTAAGAACTCAAGAAAATCGCTGTGGGAATGGACGAGTATCCTAAAGACAAATGCGTCCGGACTGTGAAAAAAAAATTATATAATGCAATAATAATAATAATAATAATAATAATAATAATAATAATAATAATAATAATAATAATAATAATAATAATAATAATAATAATAATAATAATAATAATAATAATAATAATAATAATAATAATAATAATAATAATAATAATAATAATAAAGAGTAGTGGTCCCGGTAGCCCAGTTGGCAAGAGCAGCGTGCCAGGGATCTGAACGTCCCTGGTTCGATGCTCGTCGCTGGAAATCTACCGACGTGTTCACTAATGGTGACCGGGGCACGTAAAACAGGACGTGGCTTCCAAGTTCTCAAATTTACCTCTGGAGGTGGCGGGTCAAGTGTTCCGGTCTCGTCACTTAACTCGGTTCAAAATTACGGGCCCGGTCATTTAGCCAAGTCAGACTCCGACCCTTGTGGTTCTAATTTAAAAACAGGGGCCGCGAATTCATCGCCCATATCCTTCGGGACTTGATTTGATGTCTACTGTCGGTCAATTTGCATAAGCAACAACAACATAAAAAAGAGTGTGCAGGCTATAGAACTCCCTAAAGGGAATTTTTTTTACCTATTTAAACATTCTATAGAATTTTTTGTTTTAAGTCACACAAAAGGCACATTTTTACGATGGTTCAATTGCAAATAAAGTATTTTTACAGCTTACTACTGAATATTGGAAAACGACCTCGGAGTGGAATTTTTCCCTACTGGGGATTTTTAAAAGAACATATATAAAATTTTCTGTCCGCCAACATTGTATGGTGGCTAGCTTATCGGGCTTCGGTGGTGTGAGTCACAGGTAAGGCATCCTTTCATAGGGAGTAGAGTTGGCTCACCTATATGGTATTCCCAAAATAAAGTCGCCAACGAATTCACGGCGTGGATGTGCACATGCAGTCAGGACAATGTATTGCAGCGTTGATAAAAAAAACCTAAATTTCCTCGCACGGTATCTCTATGTGAATTTCAACAGCAATCCCCTCTTTTATTTCCACTAAAACTATGTTCCGAAATATTTATATTGAGTAAAAATACCTCGAAGATTTTCCCTGAAGACAAAAATACTCTAAAAATTAACTTTTACTCCTTAAAGTCATTAAAATTTCTACAAATAAAATATCAATGAATAGCGAAAACAAAATACTTTGAAATCTTTCCTATGAACCCAAATTTGAAAAAAAAAAATTACAAATAAAGAGGTATACATTCGGAAGATAATAAGAACCTACACACACTTTAAAATTTCAACTTTTTAAAAAATTTTCAAAGCAAAATTTTAATTGTTTAGGTGATTTTATTTGTTATAATCTCTATATATAAAACAGTTCTGTAACTGACTGACTGACTGACATACAACGCACAGACCAAACCGCTGGACCTAAAGGGCTGCAATTTTCCATGGCGATTCTTCTAATAGTTTAGGGGTGCACTAAGAAAGATTTTTGAAAAATTCTTCTTAGATTTTTTAAAATTAAATTTTTAAGCTGTTTTAGTTATTTCTTTTTAAGTTTGCTTTCAAAATATTAATTTGGGGGTTATAAAATTTATATCAATGGAAAGATTGTAAAAATTCCTTTAAAATGAAATTTTTGTCGAATCTCTACCTCCATTTTCTGATTTTTGGCAAATTTTTAAAGATTCATTTTTAGAATTTAATGTATTAAATGCTGATCACGTGATTTCTTTTTCTGGTACAATAACTAAATTTATCGTCACGTGCATAACAACTAAATAGACAAAAAAAAATATTTTTTTCTCGCTAATTCGGAATACGATTTGACATTATCCAAAAAAATATTAAAATACAGTAAAAGATATTATGTTCTTCAAACTGTACTATATTAACTGCACTATATTCTTTAATATTTCCTATTACATTTAATTTGAATATTTTCTTCTACATTATTTTGGCTATAAAAATATCTCTTACGATCTTTTTATAAATATATTTTTTTGGTTTTTTTACATCAGTTGTATACATTGATCATGGCATTTATTATAAATATATATATATATATATATATATATATATATATTTGGCATTAATTGCATACATTGACCGTTGTATTTAATTTGAATGTACTCCGTAGTGAAGTGCGGGTTTTCAGCTAGTCTTTACATAAAGCAACATCAGAACGGAAAAATCATTATAGAGTGCATTTATATTAAAAAACTAAAGGTTTTTTTTTTAATTATCCCACGACCAAACCAAATCCAATAGACCATATTTCTGAAGTTCCTCTGTTACAAGCAGAGATTTGTTGCCCATAGAAGACCTGTTCGATCCAAAATTAAGAAAGTATGTGCTGTGGTGAGGTTTCAGTCTTATGGCATTTAGTACAAAGAGGAAAGGTGTTGATTCCTTTTGCAAAACTTAAAGACCTCAGATTCTGGAGCATATACGTAGCATACTGGGCATTCATACTGGGAATTCTGGAGCAAGTTGTCTATCACCTTCTGTTACCGCAAAATTCTACGGGCCGACCGCTCATGTAGCAATTGTCAAAGTTTATTGTCCCGCGCTTTAAAAATTTAGGAGATTTCAATTCATGTCAGTGTTGCCAACCTCTACAAAGCGCCTCCGCCTAGCGCCATCTCGAAATCCCCCTGTTTCCCCCTAACACCAACTTGAGATCACCCTAAACCTTCCCAAAAGAAATTCTGGTTCCAAATAGGCATCCTGTTTGAGAGATAAATTGAAATAAATAGAAAATACACACTTACATAATGAAATGGAGGTTTATTTACATTTGACATATGTATGGAACTTATAATCTAATAAAAAAACGCTTCTCGATTGTACAAAATATTAAAAGTTGTCCCCCCCCCCACAAAATGCCCCTAAAAAAATGTGGCCCCTAAAAACACCCCTTTTCGTCTAACTTACCGCCAAATTTAGGGCGAAAACCCCCAAGTTGGCAACACTGATTCATGTCAAGCTGGCCAATGTAGATAAAATGAGTGTAGACAAAATGACTCTTGTGTCGTCCACCAAACTCAGACGAATCTGCAATTCTTCAACAATTAACTCCCTTTCACTAACTTCTGGTTTGTGAAAGGAACAATGCTTTATCATATGATCTATTTTCTGTTCGCGCCGTAAGTTAGCATTAAAATACGTTATGAGTTTTTTATTTTTTTAAATCTTTAACTAGGTAACATACTACATAGAAATATTACTCATACAGCACTGACATATGATTCAACATAGTTAAAAATGAGTGAGAAGTGATTTCATATAAATATAGTTTAGCCTGCGTAACGCAACCAAGCCAGTCTTATTCCACATTTCATACATTTGAAAAAACATTCGCGTTCATTTTAATATCGGGCATGATATACAATGGATATCTTAAGCCAAAGAAACCGAGACTTAAATTAGTTACAAAAACACTCGTCATCAACAGTTTTAAAGAAACTGAAATAGCCTTAAAGAAATTAATTAAACTTTTTAATAAAGCTAATTGACAAAATACAGTTTTAATAAATTCAACACATTTTTCATGAATAATTTTAATTTTATTTATTTAATTATAGCTTGAAAATTTATTCGAATGGTCCAGAACTTTAGCAGCTTGTAAATCACACCTTTTTTATAAATGAAAGAAGGTTTATTTATTTATTCTATAGACGTTGTGTTCATAGATTTGGTCTAATGCCCGTCGTAATTTTCTTATGTCAGGTAAGCTTCGTTCCTATTGGTTCGCATTTAATGGCGGGTATTTTCTGATTGGACGCTTCCTTAGGTCTTCGAGAAGTACGCTTGCTGGATATCGCGCGCTCTCTAACTCCAAACACATACTCTTATTCTCTTACTGGGAAAATATTTATGAGTCGGCTGTCATTGTGAATTTATCTCCCAGTGCTTTGAGGTATGCAGAACGGTTTGGATTCTTTGCGTTTCATGGTATAACCTTTCATTTTGTATCAGTGCGATTTTATTAGTCAATTTAGGTAGTGATGTGCATCATCTTTTTGACAGTATTTTCTCAAAGCAGTTGTGTAGGCTAGAGATTAAAAAAAGATTAAATGCATGAACATTCCTCTGCGATATAAGGGAAAACATGGTATTATAATTGTTGATCTTTGTTTCGGTTCATTTTAGATTTCTTTATCAGTTTGGATTCATTTGAGTGTAAAGTTAAAATTCTGGATTATGCAATTATTACATGCCTAAAAGCTAAATGAAAATACGTTATCAGCCTGAATGTTAAGTTTCTATTCAAAATAATAAAGGACTATTTTTTAAAACTGAATTTGAAATCTTATAATTTTTCAGTTCTTAACTCTTCATAAAAATTACTGATCTATTCAGTAAACAAACCTTGTGTTTGTGCTTGGGCATTTTCTGCAGAATATAATAAAATTGTTCAAATATATATTTAGAATGAATACTTGAAATGATAATTAACACGCACGGCTCTTTAAAACAAAATTTATATTCAAGTTCTTCAGTAACCTCAGGAAAGAACAATATTTACACATATTGTCATGAGCTTTGAAGAATAATACTCCCTAGAACAGATTCTGAAAATAATTTAAATAATTACTGTGTTAAAACCTTTCTGCATTTACTAAGTATAACTGAACTAGTGGCAAGAAGAAAATTTATAATTCAGAATCATCACATCTGTTGCTTCAACTGTCTTCACCGTCATTTGAATTTCATTTCAGTTATATAAATGACTAATATTTTCATTTTTGTTTTGATATTTTCTTTATTTAAATTTTATAATTCAAAACTAAATTTTTAGTTCACAATCCTTGTTCAGACGCTATAACTCCTGAAATGAATCTAGGAGAGACAACAGGGAAAATTTCCTGCAATCTTTTTATCTGTTACTCATAAAAGATAGAGTCTTGGTAAAAGTATTTCTCCATTGCACTTTAGTCTTATCGGAGCTTTTATGATACTGTGTTAACTAAATGTAGGAGAAAAAAGGAAGCCATCTATTAATATTTAAGCAGATATTATGAATTTATGTTAATTGAAGTATTATTACTGTTATATTTCAAGTATTTGAAAAAAAATTGCACGTTAAGGATAGAATATTTTTTACAGTTTACTATAATATGTTAAACATACTAAGAAAATATTTGCCTAGTGTTACTTCATGGAGCTGTTATTCATACTGTTACGAAAATTAGGAATCTTGAAGAAATATCCTTAATTTACACAAGTGAACTTCGTGTAATTTTAGCCAGTATAGCGATAATATACAAATCAATTTAATACAGAAATACATATAAATTTAAGGAAGATATTCTTGATAATTTCCTGTAGTAAAAAGAAATGGAAAGTAATATTTATTTAACATCATGGAAAATCAATTTTACACTGATAAAATTAAAATACTTCTAATAGTTGTTCTAGAGGGGATTCAGAATTCATAAAAATAAATATATCATAAATAATGAGATTATCATTGAAAAGAAAAATAATTAATTGTCTACGTACTTCAATTAAAAATACTGGTAGTTTTTGAACCCAAAAACATTTAAATATTAATTAATATTATGCCTTCCGAGTTCTCTCATTCTTGAAATATTGATACATTTGTGAAACATTAACCGGATTTCGAAGTGGCTGAATGAAGTTTTAATAAAAATAAGATTATTACTCCAGATAATTGAAGAGAAATGCCGTGATTGAATAAAACATGAGCTATCAGTTCATATGCAAAAACACTGATGCCAACTGTTGCTGCCTCTCGAAAGCGTGAGAACTCTATTGAAAGTTGTACAAAAACGAAAATTAAAAAGAGCCGAGTATTGATCGAAGTATTTTCATGCGCGCGCTCAACTCCTGAAACTCTCCGAAAGCAAAAGAAAATTCTCCGGTTTTGAGCGCCAGACTGCTTCTTTTCCAGCGAGTGTGCTTCCAGATTCTATAGCGACCGGATCTTTGGAAATTCTTCAGAGAAGAATGTTCTGTACTCTTCCCCCAAGAACTATTTCGAACAGAATACATTCAATTTAGGATTTAAGAGGAATGAGTGCTTTGTTGGCGCGGCATCGATGAACCTGTTGCACTCCGTGTTGTGTTCTTTGAGCGGAGAATTTGGATGTTCATATTAGTGGATTTCTTTGCACTTTGATTAATTTTGAGATGTGATTTCGTTTAGAAAGATGTCATAGAATAGTGTTTTATTGCTTGGTGCGCTACCCATCAGAGCTTTGTTCCAACAGCTTTTAATGTCGTAACTGCATAAATTCCGTAACTTTTTTTTTATTTTAGTTTTTATCCTTCAATTGAATATTAAACCGCGTTTATAATTCTAAATTTATACTATTTCCTTTACTAACAATTAAATTAGCTATAAATATACTTTTTAATGCCTAATTTTTATTATTTTCCCCTTTACTTATTTAAAATGCGCGTGGTGAAGATTTTAAAATTAAAATGTTTGTTGTGAATTAATAACAATGGAATTTTTTTTCACTTTCTACGCTGTATAACTGCATTATATTTTCAGTTTATCTGTGTTAGTGTAGGTTTAGGGCATTTCAGCATTAGTGAATGGAATTATTTTACTTCTGTGAATAGCACCAATAATAATTATTAAAAGAAATACTAAATTCATGTATATATATATAACACTCTTAACTTTGTTTTAAATATATTTAATCTGAAAAAAAATTGAGAGTTTTGTATAAATGTTTGGTAGTAACTCTCGGAAAAAGCAAAATATAATCCTTTAATTGAGTCACACACATCTATATATATTGATCTAGCATCATTTTATTCATAAAAAAGGTATTTTCTCAGAAATGGTATGGAAAATTTTGATATTTAAATTTAAAATATCTGTGATATTTCTGCAGAAGCAAATAGAAAATATATCTTATGTACATATAATATAGATATTAAAATAAGCTGGTAAAAGGGTCCCAATTTATCAAATGTGTACATAAATATAGTGTTTAAATGTTTTTAGACTATTTTCGGTGTTATATTCCTTTAAGTGTTAATATCTTAGTGTTGAAGACATCGTTTTCTAAGAGTGATTTTACAGAAAAATGTAAAACTTCGTTTATTCTTCGTATACTTTTATGATATCACAAACTGTGTTACATAAGCCTAGTGAATGTCGATGAAAAGTTTTTCGAGTTTTTCCAGCAATATATTCCATATTAGGCAAGTAATGCACGAATAAATAGCAAACCTCATTCGAAATCTATTTTTGCATCTTTCATACTCAATTCTTGTTTCAGCGGAATTACGGAAAAATATTTAACTCCTATGTTTTGAACGGAAACAAATGCAAAAGACATATATATGACTATATAAAACTTTCTTGATTTCTGCTGATTTTATGAAAATTGTTTTATGAGATTTATTTAATTTTGGCATATTAACGCTCCCTCATATAATTAAAAAATCTTACTTATTACTTATGGCTGAATAAATATACGAAATAATTGTATGGCATTTGGAAACAGAAATAAGCAATATTTTTAAAACCTGGAACTTAACATATTTGGTATTTGTAGGTTGCTTGGAAATTAATAAAATATTAATATTTACACAGACTCTAGGAAGAAAAATATATTCAGAAAATTTATTTGGTATATTTGTTGGAAGTAAAATAATTTAATACACACGGAAATTATCAAAAAATATATTCTCTATATTCTACACGTTGAAGAATCTTGTTGAGTTTTCTCGACTTGTCGGCATGGTTAGAGACAACGAACCTAATTTTTGACGAATATTAAACATTATTTCCCATAAGAAAAAAATCATAGAATTTAGTGCTTGGAAAATCAAAGAGGAGCCTCCTTTCTAAAATGTTGCCAGTAAGGTCGTACAGTGTTCGCATGAAACGGCGAAATCGAGAGGCTGTTGCATCGTTCCGCAAGAGCCAGTCCCGAAGGAAAATAGCGACCACCACCCCCAGTGCCCACACCCCAGCAAGAAGAACTGTCAGTGCCGGTGCAACAATACCATCGGAAGAGAAACCTGCCAGAAGCCCTAGCACGAAATCTGTGTCGTCAGAGCCTGGGGCGAGCACTTCAAAGGACTTAAAGTTCGAAACACTTGTTGAGGAGGAGCATGAAGACAAAGAATCCCCGAAAGAGGAAAAGGAAAAAGACGAGCAAAAAGACGAGCCTGGAGATGCTGAGGGAAAAGAAGGCGGCACGACCGAAAAAGCCCACGTGACTTTTCAAGAACCTGAAGAAGAGGAAGATGGAGAAACGAAGTAAGTAGCATTTATCGTATTTCATATTCAGCATTTCTTTTCTGGAAGTTAATATTTTACTCGCAAAAGTAGAGATAGATTCATCTGTACTGGAAATTAAATATTTTACTATATTTTCCTTTATATTCCATACTGAAATAAATTATATGATAGTTTTATTCTTTTCGACGAATAATAGCTTAAAAATATACTTTTCCCATTAAAGGGTAGTATTCATTGAAACGTAGAAATGTTTGACCTATGCCAAGTAAAAAGGTGTCGGGTAGTTATATTTTACGAGAAAGTTTATTTGAACACGTATATAGGTTTTACCTTTGCTTAAACCCTCAAATTTGACACATCTACAGAAATTGTCTGTACATATCTAGAAATGTTTGCAATGTATACATGTCTAAACGTATGTAAATCCTATGCATATCTAAAAATGTTAGAATTATTTACTTTTCTAGAAATGCGTCATTTGTGTACTTATCTAGTATTTATACGCAAGAGTATTTAACACAAGGAAAATTTTAATTCCGCATTAAAAATTAATTATAATTAATATTTTCATTTTTAAAGTATGAAAATATTTTTGCATGTTTTACTGTTCTTTTGTTTTAAAAGATATGACGGGAAAGTAAAAATGATTTTATTTCATTTGTTTTAGAAAAGGGGGGAAGAGTAAATTTAGTTTTAGATTTGAACAGACGTTTCATGCTAAAAATAAGTGTCAGAAAAGAATAAATTAAAATGAGAAAAATCTGATTTATATTAAAGTATCTGAAAAAAAACACAGATTAGAATTAATCTTTAAAAAGAACCTTAAATGAAACGTATTATTAATAATTTACTAAATATTCACTGTGCCAATTTTACGTATTTTTAAATATTCCTTTTATAACACAGAATAAACAAACAATTTTATAAGGTTTTGTATTCATTTTTATTAAAAGCTATGAACTTATGTATCTATTTATATTTACTCACTCTTAAAATGCATGAAATGAAATCTTAATTCTTTTAAACACATTCAATTTTTCGACTTCGTTCTGCTTTTTAAACCTTCTATTCTACTACATTCTTTAAGAGTAAATTCAGTCGAAATTTTTTTTAAAACAAGAATCTGGTTAAAATTTTCGAAGTGTTTATATTTAATTAAATGGGAGGACTAAAATATTCTGTGTATTCCTCTGATAGCTATGTGAAACTCGCTTTAAATTACAGCAAAATATTTGCTCGTCTAATTCATGTCTTTTTAAAAATTATCAAGGCAGATTAGAAGTTATATAATGAACCTTTTTTTAAATGCATGCTACTGAAAATAATTTAAATGCAATTTATTTCTTTTGTAAACGTAAATTTCCTTTTACATTAATACTGATACATTTTTAAGTCTTAGTAATTTTTAATGGACGTTGATTGCCTAAAAATATTAAGAATGCAATAAATATAATAAAGAACCAGTTTCAGAACACAAAAATATTTAGGACTAGAATATTAGAACTAGTAAATTTCAATAAATATAAAACTTTAATGTTATTTAATTTAATTACATGAAATATTAGTAATGAAATAAAACAGGTACAAGTGCTTTTAACTATCCAAAATTAACTGTTGAATTTTTGTATGCAGTTCACACACTTTAATTTAATCGTTTTTTTCTATTCTAGACGTAGCTACGAATAAAAGGTTTTTATATAATTCCATACTGTTTTTATATAATTCTTGACTTGCAAATATTGGAAATATTAAAAAATTGGAAAGCTTTAAGTTTGATTTTTAAGCGAATATTGCAAATTATAATCTGAATTAAATACTGAAAAATCCTTTAGTACTATTAATCTTCAATTTCTTTTTAACGACAATTTCAAACACTGACATTGCTAATATTTATATTTTATTCTTTAGAAGGATCTAAGCTTCCCGTCATATTCTTACAGCATTTTATGAGACTGCAGATAATTTAAATGATGATAAAGAGGAACTATTGTGTTTAAATTCAAAACTGCAGTGTAACCGATTATAGAAAGTCCTATTAAAATAAAGTATTAAATGAGAGAGAAAAAGATTAAATACAAAATATATAATATATGTATATATATATATATATATATATATATATATATATATATATATATATATATATATATATATATATATATATATATATATATATATATATATATATATACAGATATTATTTACTTATTCTTCTATAGCAAGTATCAGTAATGTATGTTGTTAATGAATAATATATATAATACGACAACATTATGTAATGTACAAAGTAATACAATTAGTTACATAACATGTACTACAACATATTTATGAACTTACTCTCGTAAAAGTGAAATAGTTGCCTATAACTCAACTTTGATCTCTCGTCTTTATTTTTAAAAAAAAATAAGGCGTAATTAGATTCTTCATATAAAGTAATTATTTGTTTAAAATATATATTTTTTCATATCTCTTAAACTCAAAGAAAGTTGAGTGCTGAATTACATTTCTCACTTTATACTAAACTAATCTTTGCAATTTAGGACTGTCGAAACGTTGAAAGGATAACGTCGATACACGTGCAACATGAAAAAAACATGTAATAATCATGTAATATTGCAACACCGCATGTGAAAAGGAAATAGTTCTGTTAAATAAATTGTTGTGAAGTCGTGAATAAACGAAATACACAATTAAATCATATTATATTTTGATTATACATTCGTTTTAAAAAAGATAGTCAACACGGAATGACGATTCCTGTTTGTTATTCTTCGAAAGAATTTCGCATGACCTTCGGTACAGTTTCAGGAAATTAAACGTTGAGTTCAATCACAGTTTTCATTTCCTTTATTCTTACTTTGACAGATTTGTCAAAGGATTCATTTCAAATTGAAAATAACTTTCCTTTATATTTATTGCAAGGAAACCTTACCTTAAAATATTTAATGAATATATTTTTTTCTATCTGCAATATAAATAAGAATTTTTTAGACGGAGTAATCAATTGCCTGTTTTCAGCCTGAAGTGATGGAATCAAGCCATCAACATACAAAAATTAATGAACCAATAACGAATATATACGTTGAGTACATTTGCAAAAAGCATTGGGATCCTCTAGTAGTTTTAGAACACAATTCGATAGCCTTTTGCATTACTTCAACAGTAATATATATTAACAAAGAGAAATTACTGTATTTTGTTTGTCTTGTGGGGCATACGGATGAAATAAGATCTAACTACTCGGAAATATTTTCTTTTAAATCCATGTACATGCAATTTTTAAAAAATGGGCAAATTTATCAAAAATCTATTATTTTAACATAGAGAAATGAGTTTTTTAATGAATGACCTTAACGGATCTTAACATTGTCATCTTAAAGTTTTTAAACTTACAAAAGGTTAATTAAACGATTTTATTTCATTTTAAGTGGTATTTTTAATTTTGATGAAGTAATGATTTTTATAACAATTTTATAATCTTTTTTCTACCTTTCACAAAAAAGTCTACATAGAGAATTTTAGATTTTAATCAAATTACTCGGGTCTCAATACTTGAAATTCAATCAAAAGTATTACACTAGTATGTAATACTAGTCTATAAATGTAAGCGATATCTAAAAAAAAAAGATTTAATTGTATTAAGATTGCTTAGCTGCTGATTTAAATATTTTCTTAGACGTCTAGGAAGAGTAAAGTTTGTATTTAAGTTAAATAATTTTGATATTTAATAAAAATTAAGTATATAATTCTGTTAGAATGATTAAGCCCATTTCTTACATTTCTATTTACTTTCTATTTTACTTTCTAATTTAGATATTATTCGATTTTATCAATACTATCTTAAAGTTAATTAAGTGACCTGCAATAAAGTTAAGAAAGAAATCTTCTATAATATGAGAAAGAAAAAATTAAGCTGATGACTACAGAGGCTGTTCACACATTTTTTAGACGATGTATATTGTATTCACAAAACTAAATTACATAAAATTCTTCTGTTTTAAATGTTCTATTTGACATCGCTTATTCTGAACTATCTTTCGACACCGCAATTTCCAGGATAATAATGCCTTTTGAAGTGTCAGAAGAGGTATTCTATCCCATTCCTCCTGAACAGCTTTCCAGAGTCCTGTAAGGGTTTTGGGACGACGTTTGGCTAATGCAGATTTTAAAAGTCCGAAAGCATAAAAATCCATAGGTGATACATCGGGAGATTTAGTAGGGATATCAGTGAAGGGTATGGCCTTGATACCAGTTTTTTGTTCCATTTCTTTTAGGAAATTTACAATGGATTTTGATGTGTGACTGCTAGCTTTGTCCTGATGGAATCTCACAGATTGATGGCACTGTGGGTAAAGCGATGGTATTTCATTCAGAAAAATTGGTAATAAAATATGTTCCTGATAGTAATTGGAGTTAATCTTGACATTTTTTTCCACTCTCTTTATTTTTAACTTGCCATTATAAGAAAAACCAGCAACAATCATGAATCCCTTAGAAAAACTTTCTTTCGATTCTTTGAACCATGTACTTAAATTTTTTTCTCCCCTTTTATGATAATAAATGGCTCTTTTTTTGTTGCAAACATTTAAATACACCCATGATTCATCTATTGTGACAATTGTTTTCCATTTTGCTTTGGATAAGTGTTTCTCATATAGATTTCTGCAGCGTGTCCTGCGTTCAGCGATATGATTTGGAAGAAGACGATGCACATTGCGTTTTTTCGCTTTCTTAAGATTTAAATTTAAACTTTATCATTTTGTTTACAGTGGACACCGAGCATTTTAATGATTTTGCAACTGTCCTTAGACTAGGGGGATTTTCTTTTAACATTAAACAACGTACCTTTGCAATAGTCGAAGATGTCCGTATTTTCCTTGGATACTTGTTTGGAATTTTTGTCCCACTTGAGGCTCCAATTTGACGTTTGTTTCCTTTCTTGTTGACGATATTACCTATCGACGCTTTAGATATCACAAAACCATGACTCTCACATCGTTTTTGGATAACGGAGTATGCATATTTCTCTTCGGAAAGAGCATAAATGTAGCCTTGGAACCACTGCTTTGTTAAAAACGCCATTTTGAATAAAAACAAAACTTTCAAGCCGCAGACGATAATTTTGACTTTTAAAAACATAGTACTATTGCAGTTATTTCTTTTGCAGTAAACGATTTTTTATTACCGCTTACCAAAATCGTCTAAAAAATGTGTGAACAGCCTCTGTATTTAAATGAATTTTGTCGCTTTTATAAGTATTAATACTTGTTGAACTCTTTCTTTCAATAAGATATTGTTTCTTTTTTTCATTAATATTTGGATTATTAAGTATTTACTTTATCATTTGAGAAACGTGCAGTCCAATATTATGCAAGCAATTTTTAACACTATAAATATTAATAAAAAACAAAAAACCACGAACAATTAAACCTATATACATGCTATACACAGAATATATATTTAGCGTCGGTATGGCATGTATACAAAGCTTGTAAAACCTGTGTTACACACAAAATCGCTTTAATATATATATATATATATATATATATATATATATATATATATATATATATATATATATATATATATATATATATATAAAATTATATTTAGGTAAAAAGATAAATCAGTTACTCACAAAGAAAAATATAGATACATGCATATGCATATAGAAATGACTTTTATAATATTCTCAAAACGTATAAAAGTATAGCTGAAACAAGCCTGAGAGAAATATTGCAGATAACTCCCCCATATATTTATATATTTAAATCAATATACAACAAGAAATTCTAGGAAAAAAGCCTCGAAAATATAGTAGCAGACAAAAAAGACCAGAATTCAACGATCCGATTGAATTCAAGAAAATGTGATGAGTTTTTAATTCAATAAATAGAAATTAATTATTTACAACTAGTCGTAGCAAGAGACAAAAAAGTTCTGTATTTCACGATATATAAATTCAAATGAAAAAAAGTAACAACTTCTTAATTCTAGTAAACAGAAATGAATTATTGACTACGAGGTGCAACTCTGTTTATGAGCATATAAAAACCGTTACATTACTTATTTAACGTCATCAGCATCTTTATTGATGAGTATAACAGATATAATTTTTTTTATTCTTTCATATCTCTGATAGACAGTTACAGGCTTATTCATCATCCATCATTAATTAATAAATGAACTCATTATACTATATCTATCTATCTATCTATCTATATATATATATATATATATATATATATATATATATATATATATATATATATATATGCATGTATGTATTAAAATGAATTAAAAGGCATTAAAATTGTCTCTTTTCTCAGACATCCGTTTTTAATTACTCGATCGATGCTTTTGATAGCGTATATTTTTGTTTTTATCTCATAAGTTTTATGCAATTTTTAACATAGTTTTAAATTGAAATATAATAAAAAGAATGAATAAAGTTAAGATGACTCATTTTATGCTATTTTATAACTTCAATTTGAATTCGAAAATGCTACTTTTTTTTATCAAAATTTACATTTTTTGTAATATGTCCACATGGTATAGTGGTTAACGTCGTGAGCTTCCATGTATTTTGCTTGGGTTCAATTCCCGATTGAGGCTTGGCCGTTACCGTGTTGTGCCATCATAGGGAAAAATGCTGGCTCGCCTAATTAGTACTCCCACACTAAACTAACCAGCATGACTTCGCGGTGAATAACAAAAGGCGAATATCTCGCTGGAAGTGCCTCCATATTAGAAAGAAAGAAAGAAAATGTATATCAACATTTTTAACAAAAGTGCTTTCTTTTTCCTTTATTTTCAGACTTTTAAGTTTTTATTATTTTTAAATTGGCGTTTTTTTATATTGGAATTTAAAAAGTACATGAGCGTGAAATACGTTATTTTACGTTTAAAAACTTTTATGTTTGACAGGGAATCTCTCGTTATTTACGGATATCAATGCTCTAAACAACACCGAAAGAATGGTTAAACGTAAAAAAAGTTCAAACCGCATTAAAGCTAATATTTGATTTCCATTAAACGTTTTGCAAAAGGTGGAAAGGGAATATTATATGTTTAACCTTCATTATCTTATGAAAGTGTAATTTTATCTTTTTCATTTAAGATTTTCTGAAAACTTTTATCCATCTTTTCTTGTAGATTTTTGTTTTGTTTTTGGTTGCTGTGAAGTAAACCATTAATAACTTCTCGGTGCTTTTGATGTTATCAATTTTAAATAAAATTTAATAATGATAGTCTTTTTGGATTAATCTTTTTCGTTATAATTTCTTTTGAGAGGCTAAAATGTCTAATTGTAAATGCAAACATATTTTGTTATAATTTTAATAACTGAGTTTAATATTTATTAGCATGAACTTTATTTCTCTGATTAACTGATATTTGTAAGAAGATAACTTGAGATTTGTAAGCATTTACGTGCAGCATTACATTATGATTCAAAACAGTGCCGTGAAAAGTAATTAGATTTTACGGCAGTTATGTGAGCCTGCAGCATTTGGAAATGCGATAGAAATATTAAGCATAGATAAATTGTTTACGCCAATTACGGCAATAGCTAAAATGTATTAACGAAATATACATACCAACCAAAGGGTTCAAAATCAGCTTCTTATTGCCAAATAATTAATTTCTTAATTGCTAGAATTTCACATAGCATAATACTAAACATCATAAGTAGGTCATAATGCGATTATCACTACTGGTAGTAAAATAATGACAACTGCAGGAAATTTAAACATTTAAGGTTCTTAAATATGAGTTTCACTTACCATAATGTTCTATAATAAAACATTCTTTATTTATTAGGCATATATTATATTCTTTACACAATTTTGCTGTTTACATAAATAAGACGCCATTCTTCTATTAATTCAATAAAATTCTAGTAATTCAGACAACACTGCAGTGTTTAGAATACGAGTTTTGCATAGTGTCGTGATAATCTAAATGATAAAGAGGTATCATTTACTTTATAATTTTATATACTTTAAAAAAAAAATCTTTTGAACAATGATAAATCCATCTCTTCATCTATTGTGGTGAAACGCAGTAAAAAAAGTATTTTAGGTGTTACTTGGTAATAAAATTCAGTGATGAAATAAGTTTGGAAAATTAGGTTTTTCAATCAATATATATATATATATATATATATATATATATATATATATATATATATATATATATATATATATATATATATATATATATATATATATATATATATATATATATATATATGTATGTATATATATATATATATATATATATATATATATATATATATATATGTGTGTGTATATATATATATATATATATATATATATATATATATATATATATATATATATATATATATATATATGTCTATATATATATATATATATAGAGAGAGAGAGAGAGACTAGTTTAAATTCCAAACATTTTTCAAATACAAGACATATATAAACAGAAGATGAAAGTATGCTTCTGACGCTAGAAAGACGGCTGCCATCATTTTGACGGTTTTGGACATACTATTGAGAGCTATACCTGTATTTATGTCCTCAGGCTTCTCAATTTTTATGACTTTTTCTAATTTTACGCGAAATATGCACACACATTTACAAAATTATATTCGATAGCAAAGAGGGGAAGAAAATGTGTTGTATACCTACTAAGCTGAAAGCCGTCGATTTGACAGCAATATAGAAAACAGGCAGAAATCTTTAAAATAATGATCGAAAAAATGTTAGTTACTTTTCGTCTCTTCCCCCTTTTGCAAATAACAGAAATATTGGTTTTTCGGAAATATCGGTGTTGAAAAATAAGCACTGCACAAACCATGTATATATTTTTACGGATAAACCATACCAGGTTGTCAGCTCGGCATACCTGCATAAAAATATATCGGAATATATACTAATCTATATATATAAAACAGTTCCGTAACTGACTCATTCATTCACTGACTGACTGACTGACATACAACGCACAGACCAAACCGCTGGACTAAAGGGCTGAAATTTTGCATGGCGGTTCTTCATATTGTGTAGGGGTGCACTAAGAAAGATTTTTGAAAAATTCTTCTTAGATTTTTTTAAATTAAATTTTTAAACTGATTTTATAACTTTTTTTAAGTTTGCATTTAAAATAATAATTTAAGGGCTATAAAATTTATATCACGAGAAAGATCATAAAAATTCCTTCAAAATGAAATTTTTTCGAATCTTTACCTTGATTTTATGATTTTTGGTGAATTTTTAAAGATTAATTTTCAGAATTTAATCTATTAAATGCTGATCACGTGATTTCTTTTTCTCGCACTTTAGATAAATTTATCGTTACGTGCCGTAACAACTAAATAGACAAAAAATTGTTTCTTTCTAATGCAGCAGACGATTGGATATTATCAAAAAAAAAAATATCCCTTATGATTTATATATATATATATTGCATCAATTGTATACACTGATCGTCGCATTTATTATAAATATATATATTTATTTCTTGTTTGGTATTAATTGCATACATTGACCGTTGTATTTAATTTGAATGTACTCCGTAGCGAAGCCGTTTTCAGCTAGTTTATTATATATTTGTATGAAATAATTGAAAATTTAAAGTATTTTACCATTTAAAAATCATTAAATATTTTAAATTCTTGGTTTTATTTTTAACTGTCAAAATAACGGCGTTCAGTCTTTTTAGTAAGAAAAAAATTTCCGTCTTTCTAGTACTTTAGTGTTTCTAGTGCTGTAGACTATGCTTTAGCATAACTCTTAAGGTTTCATTCTACATTGGTAAAACATTTCAAAAGAAGAAATTAATACCTTATTGTTCTTTTTATCATAAATTAGAAAAAATAACAAAAATTTTAGTTGCATCTGGGGAGAAAAACAAAGCAATTATTTTCGAAAAAAGTTCTTTTTTCTGGAGAAAATAGTTTGCAAAAAAAGAAAAAAAAACGCTAAAAGTTTTATAACAAAAAACATGTCAATTATTATACCTTGTCTATTGAATTCCTTACAATTTTTTCCTGCTCTCGTATAATGTATCCCACAATTTTCCTTTACCTAGCGCCAGATTATTTACTAAATTTCATCCGTAATTACGAGGTGCTCGTGTTTTTTTCCCCATGTTTGCATCAAGAATAAAACTAGATTTCCGAAGAAAGTGCTAAATCAAATAAAATAAGTGCAAATGGAAATGACAGAGGAAACGTTTATAGTTTAATGGAAATCCGAGAAAGAAAACATTATAAATAAGGAAATTCATTAAAGAAATAGATTATGACCACTATTTTATGTACATTAAATGAGATAACATGTACTTAGACGTAGATGTATGAATTTACAAATAACATACTATCTGTTTTCGAAATATTTTAAAAAGATAATTAACATTACATTATACATTCAAGAATGAATTCGCTATATTTGGAACTATTTCATGGAACAATGCATTTTTCGAAGTGTTGCTAATTGAGTAGGTAATTTTTAAAAATATTTTCTCGTAATTTGACTTTATTTCGTTAATATAAAATATAAATTCAATATTTATATCTGCTAGGTTGTTACTATCAGGACACAAACACGCTGTTCAGTTTTTTTCCAAATAACACGCTGAATTCAGTGAATAATTTCTACTTCATTAGGTTATTCCGTTTTGTATATACACACACACGCACATATATATATATATATGTACACACACACACATACACACACATATATATATATGTGTGTGTGTGTGTGTAACCTGTTAAGGAATTAAACATAGCTATAAGATTTCTTAGATCAATTTTTAAGATGTCACACATTATTTAGTTGTGTACTAATTTGATAGGATAAAAGAACCTGCTTTTCTTTCTAAATCAAGTGTTGTACTCTTATATCTTACCTCAGAAAAGTTTGTATGTAATCTAGCAATTAGTTAGAGGCAAAAATATTCTTACATTATATGAGTGTATTATCTGCAGCATATATTGTGTTGAGTTATTTTAAGGTATTGTGAGGTGTTGTGTTAAGCATATTTGAATTTTTTTGCCTACGAAAAGTTTAATATAATAAAAGCCAAAATTCATTTTCGAAATTATCATTAAAAGTACAACAGTTATTTGTTATAATCTTTTTACATATTAAGTATGTGAGCTATTTTTTTCCGTACTGACATTCGAAAAAGATTTTAAAGAGTAGGCCCCTATCAGTTTAGCCCCTTTGTAGCAAAAGATAATCTAAACGATGCTCCAACCTTCCAGCTCCAAAATCCAACTAACCAACCACGCTGACGTTCTTTTCAGAAACACAGCAAGAAAAATTTATCTACATACGTACGAAAATAATTTTACCCATTTTCCCATTTACTCATTTTATTAGTTCAAGAATTATTTATTTCCTTATATCTACACAGCGACTTAACTATCAGCTATACTTTGGTTCATTTCTAAGATAATGTCATTAGTAAAAAACACCTGTTTGCTACTATAATGGTTGCTTTAGCGATAAATTATATTTACAATTTAGTAAGGGAATATAGTTTGTATGTCTTAGTTTTTGTACTACTCTTATTAATCTAAATCTCGTATATTGCATTTTGTATTGCCTTATAGCAACAACTTATAGCTTCACTGACCAAAGATATCAGATTACTTTAGCTTCGAAAGCAGAATCTTTTATTATTTCTCAAACATCTATTTGTGTACTTGTTGGTGTTTCACGAAGTTGTTTCTAATCTCCGTTGAATTTCCTTCACTACGATCTTTATCATTTTCTAGATCTTCATTAATTTTAATTTCTTTGAACTCTTCAACAGGCAGTTGGATTAGGTTTTACATTTTCTAAAGTCATCCGTGGAAAGAAAAATGGTTAAAAACTAAAAATTAGCCAATGCCTTACAAGAATGAATATTATTTAAGTTCATCTTCTTTTTTTTACAAATATGCGAAATTTCTGAGAACAGGTCATCTACATTACATGTAAAATAATGTATATGGATTTACGCACTGAAATGTCGATAGGAAGCCACATCTACCGACTTGAATGAAATGATCTTAAATGACGGGGTTTCCTATTACGAGGGTTTATTAACTGTATAGAATGATATTCATGTAAAAATACTATATCTAAAAAACAATCATAAATACAAAATTTCATAGCTCTAAATCGCAGTTTATTTCAGTATATGGAAACATTATTTTACGAACGTTACAAATGCATTACATTTTAATGACCTAAAATTCATTTTTAATTTCTCATTATTGCAATAAAGCTTAAATGAACGCTTTTTGAATTATATACACAAAATAAGTTAATATATAAAAAAAATTCATTACACTTGAATTTTTCCGACAAAGGCACGACGAATCACATTATTTGAATTTTGCTTCTAAAATAAATACAACTTGAAAGAAACAGAGATTATTTTCATCCGATCAATCAAATATGAGACATAAGAAATCTGTATTCTATTAAGTCACTTTGTTTAAAGAATTTCAACACGAGGCAGTAGAAATCCAACTTCTGAATAATTATAACATGCATTTTTAGTTACCCTCTCCTAAGCTCAGAAAAGTAACTTTTATTACAACCCTATGGTCAAGTATGATACTAAATTATTACACACTGGACTGAAACTCCTGGAAATTGAAAATAAAACCCTTGACCAGGAGGTCTTTAAAAGAGGTTTTGTATTCCATTTTCGTTCGAAAACCTCTGTCAGGCTATTGATGAGTTGCAAACATTTAAAGCTAATATTTTGCATTTCTCTATCATATATTCCCTCAAACTCTCTTACCTGAACATCGATAGTTTTAATCTTTATTGAGCTGAATTTATTGTATTTAATTGTATTTAAATTAATCAGAAGAATAATTTTGTCAATCCAGAAGACATTAAGTGTTTGTTTAAGCGTTTAAGAATCGAGTTAATTTATTCAGCCCTTAAAGTTATTCAGTGTGTATTTATCCGTCGTTGCAGCTCATAGAAAAGTTTGCTAACTCTTAAATGATGATAAAGTTACGCAAGGGAGATCCATGAAATTCAACTAGAGTTCATCTTATTTTCAAAGAAATTTCTTCTGGCTCAGAAATCAACTCAAGTTAGTTGTTTCAACAAGGGTTAAGCGCAATTAGTAAGCGCCTTTAGTATTTTAATCTTGGTAATGGCAAGTAATCGCAAAGTAATAATTGTCTTTAGTCTTTAAAACTGGGCCTCTTTAAAACGCAAAATAAGCAACTTGCTAATTATTCTGTTAATTCTTGTGTTGTTATTCATATAACTCAATAGCAGAGGTAGATTCCTAGGCACACGAATCTAGTAACCTAATTTTCTACAAACAAATTTTAAAAACATATCCTATAATGAGTTAAAGAGATTGTATTATATGTTATCATAATTTTTGTACACTACTCATAATGTAATTCATAATATGATAGTGAAAAGAAATTGAATATATGAAGCAAATATAATATTTTTCTTTATAATATACGCCTAAAAGTCACAACGAATTCTAAAGTTAATCATTTTTCTCCACAAACATGACGCTAAACGTTATTTCAAAAAATTCCTTTCAATAGTCTAAATCTTAAAGTTTACATAGCTGTGATCTTTGAACTTCATCTAGTTAAAAAATAATTATGGTTAAGGAGTACTTCATTTGATTTTTGTTTGATCCCCTTCACAAATGGAAATATTGCATTTAACTTTCTTTGATTGGAAACCATTGAAAGCATTTCTATTTTTGAAAATGATTAAAAATACATTTGTTAGACATGCAGTCTCTTTTGTTTCCAAATGAAATGTTAATATGAATATCGTTTTCAAAAGTGCTCTCTCCATATTTTAATAGCTGAATTTAATGAGAGAATTGTAAAACTCGGAAATATTGATTTATTATGAATAGGAAAACGATGGTTTAGTGTTCAAATTGTTTTAAACGTCATATGGTAGAGAATATATTTTCATTAGGCAAAGGATTTCAATGCAAAAGATGCTAAAATTTGTCCAGGCGTATGAAAAAAACGGCTTTATTTATTTTGGTTTAAAGTGAGATCAGACACTGTTTAAAATTCCTCATACATATTGTTACGATGTAAAGTGTTATTTAATTGTAAGAAAAAGAAGACATATTTGTATAAAATGTTCGTTAATAGCATAAATATCATATAGTGAGTTGTAAAAAGACTTTGAACTATGTTTATATAATCTGTAGATCGTAAAAATTCATAAGTAAATACTTTTCACAGAGATATGAAAAAGATTAGAAATTATAACAAGTAAGTTGAAGTCAAAGTGAATGATATTAAAGATGATATGTATGGTTCGAGTGATTGAAGTGATTATCTTTAAAACTTAATAACTTCAGTTTACAGAAATATATAGCGATTAAACATTGTAAAAATCGATGAGTTAAATGAAATCATTATCATATTAAAAAATGTGATTAAATTGTTATGCAAATTAATTGGGACAAGCTTCATTTTTCATAAAATTCCTCCTTTCCCAGAGAATTGAAAAAATTGCAAAACTGCAAAAAATTCCAAAACTGCATTTTGTTACGAAGAGAGGTATGCCTTGACTAGTCTAAACTGGTTAACCACGTGATCATCACACGCAGAGAATTTTCGGTTCAGTTGCATTTCAGCTGCTGTAAGAAGTGGTGGATTGTGTCAGTTGCCTGGTTCTCACGTGTATGAAAAAATGTATATCACTCACAGGAAAAGGACTAGAACTGTTATCCATTGTCAGCATGTCTCTATGACTGTGAGGGATATTGCTGCAGAAGCTGGAGTTGGAAAAACCAATATTTTCTGGATTATTAAAACCCCTTGCGCACCAGGTTGACTTTACCATTAAATAAACTGAAAACCAGATTTCTTCGATTTTCTTGAAACTGAAGTTTTGGATGTATTTGAATTCAGAATGCGTGAGCAATATGTAAATTAGAAAAATGATACAATATTTGTACTTCAAAGCTATTATTACACTATAATTATCTTGTTTACAAAGATCTGAAAAACTTTCAAAATACTGAAAAATCTACGTTTCAGTAAAAAATATAGAAGCAAAAATTATTCAACAAATACATAACGGAAAATAAATTTATGAAAATGAGAACATGAGTGAAGTTTTCAATGTCTTTACATCATTTAGTATCAGTAATTGTTAAATTTTAATTAATTTAATGATTTTCTGGGAAGTGCTCGATGCTCCAAAATGCAGGATTTCCTGGGCATCCGCTGCACATTTTTCTTGTATCTCGAAAAAGAAGAGATAAATCAACTAAAGGTGATTTGGTAATGTGAAATGTAAGCAGCTCACATTACCAAACCACAATTTTCACGCATAGCGTAATAACCAAGCAACAATTAAAGTGAATGTGCTGAAATAGAACAATGACGTACACATGTACGTCATCGTTTTGGGTTACGAGAATTTTATGATGTACGTATGTACGTCATGGTTCGCAGGAGGTTTTAATCAGCAAAATAAGTTTTCGGCAGTTTTTCCTAAACGGAAGAATAAATGTGGACTCAAATGTAAGACAACACCTCGGACAGACAAATTTCTTGTACGAAAATAGTGAAATGCATCCTCGCAAAACAAGTGCTGATCTTCAGAGAAAATTATTGGATACAGGTGTGAGCGTTGATTCATCGACAGTACGACGAAGGATTTTGGAAGCAGGGAGATGGGCAAGAACACCAGTCCAAAAAGTTATTATCACATGCAATGAAGAAAAAACGTTTGTATTGGGCCAGGAAATATTAATATTGGACTGCACAAGACTAGAATAAGGTTGTATTCAGCGACAAAACGCTTTTTTTGGGGGGGGTAGGGGAGCAAGGGTTTCGATCCACTGTCAAAGTCATAAAAAGCCACAGGATTCGATGGTTGAGTGATTTATACAGGACTGAAGGCACAAATCCAATAAAAAAGCTCACATTTACCAAACCTATGGGAGCTAGAAAGCGAGGAAGGCCACCAAGTAGGTGGCTTGATGCCATTGAGAATGATATAAGGACTATATATAGGGGAGACTGGAGGAGTATTACCTTAGATAGGGCCAGATGGCGTAAACTTATTGGGACGGCCTTGGCGAGCAGTAGGCTGTAGTGCCCCAGAAGAAGAAGAAGGGTTTCGATCAACATTTGTAAGGCGAAGCGGTGGAAAACCCACCAGGGAACAACATATTAATCAAACAGATGTTGTTTCCTGATGCACCCTCGAAAGCAGATGTTTTATGGTTATTTTACATCTTAGGGAAACTGGCAGCTTAGTACCAATTGAAGGAATGATGAACTCTAAAAAATACATTTTAATACTAGAAAACAAAATTAGACCTTTTATGCAAACGTTCGCTGGCGGTGTTGGTGCGTTTCAACAAGATGTTGCTCCATGCCATAATCCTAAGCTAGTAAACACATTTTTTCAAGAAAATAAATTAACAGTTTTGGCCTGGTAATTCTCCAGATGTAAATCCCATCGAAAATTTGGGGAGCATTGTGAAGAGACATGTGGGTAAGATGGACTGCTCAATCAAGAGAAAAATCATTGCGAATGTCATAAAAGTTTGGTTTCGGGATGACGACGTCAAACTTTATGTTCAAAGTTAGTGGAATACATGTCAAAACGTGTACAGGATATCATTAAAGCTAGAGGAGGACATATTTGCTACTATATTGCTATATCATGTATGCTATATTGCTATATCATATTGACGGTTAGACCTCGGAAGTGATATTTAACCCAAACATCTAACAGGCATTTTGCTGGCATTTAAGAAGAGACGAAAACTGTTTTCGTACTTCTTTATCGTTTAACGTAAATACTTTTGTGTGAAGAAAACTGCGGTTACTCCTGGAATAGCGATATAATTTACTATTTCTGTCACATCTGTGATGACTGTAAATCTTCTCTAGAATCTCTAGATGAATAAGATCTTATGAGATCGTGCTAAGAATATATATATATATATATATATATATATATATATATATATATATATATATATATATATATATATATATATATGTGTGTGTGTGTGTTTGTGTGTGTGTGTGTAACGCTTCTAGTCAGCGTCATTATAAAATCCAGATCCTAGAGGCTAGTCCGGGAAAATGCAGTCGGGGCCGGACTCCTGGAATTCTCTTTGGTGGTACAGTCGTCATGGCTAAGCAAGGCAAGACACATCAAAGTCCTACAAATTCGTTTATTTACTAATAAAAGCATCTCTGGCTCTATCGTTGGTATTACTATTCTATCCAATGTTTAACTTGCTACAATATTCCAATCATTTATTTACTTTCAATCCCGTACATCTCAATCTCTCCTTTAAGAATATATTTTAAGGGGACAGTGGACCTTCAAACCTAATTTTTTTGTTTTGAATGGATTTACTTGAAATTGGAATATGTAATTAGTACCATAGATATGTAAAAGTGGTTAAAATTTAATGATAAAATATTAATAATTTATGAATCATGAAGTATTAATTTTATCAAAAATTGGCCTCATTAAAAATGTTCCATGCGCATTTCTTTTGCATATAATATGATATTTTTTATTTACAGGATACCTTATAGATCTAACAATGAAACTTATTGCTTATTTTAAGCATTCATTAAAAATATAAATAGAAAAAATAATAACAGTGAAAACACCCTTTTTATTACGCAAAATACTTCTAAATCATCTTTTCAAGAACAAAATAAAGATATTCTGAGCTACGAAGCATAATTATTTTCAATGAGATTTATTTGATATACAGTTAAGTATATAAAACTTCAATTTTAAAGCAATGCGATAATCAGAAATGCGTCCGGAGCAGTTTGAATATTCGTATGACATGAAAATTTTTATTTTGAGAAAAACACATTTAAAGTTATTGCTATTAGTAACCACATAATATCTAAATTAAATACAAATGCCTATAACTAGGAAAGTAATCACAGAAATTAAAAATTATTTCTGCAACAGATTCCTACTCGTCCGTACACTTGCAATTCAATAAAATAAAAAAAATAGAATTTTGGTTCAAATTTCACAATTTTGAAAGTCTACTGTCCCCTTAATGGTTACATATACGTAAGCACGCTCATTTTATAATAATACATTTTTTTCATGGTGATTTTTTTCCTTCTTAATTTCTGATTCATAAAAAATCCTCGATTTTAAATTGGCACAAATAAATTGAAAAGAAACTGCACTAAGATACCTACTTAATAATAGGGATCTTGGACTTTTAAAGTTTCGAAACAACTACTAGTCAAAACTTGATTATATATGTATTCACTTTCATTTTTGCAAACTCTTCAGTAATTCTGCTGATAGATAACCAGGCATATCGCTCATTCCTTTCAAGAATGTCATATTTCAAAAAACAAGATTTTACAGGAGAGTGATTTGAAAGTTGAAAAGTACATTGAAATGTATTGAAAATAAATTTTAATTTTGCTCTCTAGCGGCTAAATATTGAGCGGTAAGATATGATAATCATGCAGAGATATACAGATGGTGGACAAAATAATACGAACACCTGTGAAATAATGGAAAATCTTTTTTTAATAGGGGGTTGGACCACCCTTTGACTGAAATGCAGATTTAATACGACGTGGGATAGATGCATAAAGGTCATGGACAATATTTAGAGGAATATTGCCATTCTTCTTCCATGTTCTTCCTTCAAAGTTCTTCCTTCCATGACGGGCCGATTCAAAAGTGATTCAAATCAATAGTTTGCGACCTGTCAAGGAAGGAAGAACATCATTATTCCGGGCATTATTTTTAGTTAAATTATTATAAGAAATTAATTTATTTTAAAAAATCGTCACAATAGATTGTCTTTGATCAATCGTTTAAAAATGGACTGTATATATGGGCGCACATATTCCATACTACAAAAAACGTTAGAATTTCATTTCATCGCTAGGCAGAAGTCACGTGACTCGTGTTCGTCATTTGGCAGCTTGCCAAAAGAGCGGCTGTAACGTATATTGTGTAATAACACGCACAACGCAAGAGAAACTGGCGACTGAAGTTGCTAGCGACTCGACACGTTGAGTTGCCTGCGACTGATTACAAACGCGTTGCTGACGGGTTTGTAACCAGTTGCGCCGTGTGCGTGGCTCCATTCAATTACATAGGTTACGACTCATCACGGACTGGTTTGTGATTGGAGTCTGTTATCAGTTTCTTTTGAGTTGCTCCGTGTGCGGACGGCCTTACAGTTGCAAAACACCGTGTTTAAAACTGAATCGGGAGCTACTGCATCCATAGTTGTGACGGGCACGAGAATTTTCTCTTGACGCTTCCAGCCCCACAGGCAATTGTGCCTTTCTTTTTCAGGTGCTCCAAAGTCTTCCACATTTTAATTTCGATGACTCGTATTTGAGTGTGCGCGTTTAAGATTTCTTGCGATGGTGTTTAGTAGCAAAATATCGAAACAACTAACGGAGATTTTTACATTCCAAATCCGATATGTCGATGCCGTCAAAAATTATTTTTGCTAAAGCTGTTTGGATCAATAAATGAGCTCGGACGGCCCTAGCGTATGCATGGCCAGGCAACATTTTTTCTACTGACGTAGGTGCATAAATCAAAGTGAGTATTTCTTTTAACCCACTTCCAGCCATTATGTATCCAATGCAGCCTAAGAATGACATTAAAAGAGGGAATCCACCAAGCCTCACAATACAAATTGATAATAATGGATTGGATGTTGCTGCGACTATCTCTCGAACTTTAATATACAGTGGTTGGTCAAACGTGAGTATGCAAGACTTTTGGTGCATTTTAACACACTGCTTGGCAGCATATTTCAGCACAGTGAAAATGGTGTCATACTTGATTGGTGGTGAATTAACAAAAGGAAGGGGTATTACTTTGGTCTTTTCACAAGGCTGGTTTCTGGTTATACAATGGAAAAATCCTTTCCATTCAGGTATCTGTGGAAGACCTATACACTTAGTACACATCCAGGAGATATCAGATGGCTTAGGCAGTGGAAAATCTTCCGCTAAAGGATTTAAGACATTCAAATCTTCGATAGTAATTGTTTTTAACCCAGGCCCTCGAAAATTTTCAAACGTTTCCAGAGGAATGATTCCCATTTTGCCTACGGTCGATACGGATGTAAGTTCGGTTAATTTTTTTATCTTCGTCCCGGGTTCCACTGCTGACGCTAGAGTAAAACAAGCAATGCCCCCCATGCTATGAAACGTATTCAGGCCATCGATTGTCGACACATTGAAATCTGCATTGTCAAATGCGAATTGGCAGAATGATCCCTCGCGCATTTGGGGTTGCGGATGATTTATGCCTGACATCTCAAGTGTTTGGGCATCATAGTAAGAAGAAAAAAATCCCAAATTCCAGAGCATTGTTATTAAATTCTTGGAACAGAACTTTTTGTACAAAAATAAAGCAAGACCATTGAGCAGAAGAGACATAAATGATCGTGGCCTTAGCGCTGATATAATGACATGAGCTATTGAAGGGACTTTTTTTCCGCCTTAGCAGTCTTTTATTTAATAATCAAGTGCTCCAAAAAAGATTTTAGGCTTTCTGGAATGCCCTTGTTCACATCTCTGAAAATGTTATCACTTGGAGGGTAGCAATGAGTGTCATACACTGGTGTCTGGATATCTTCTTTTATTATGGTTGCAGCAGTTTGTACTATTCGTAGACGCTCCTCACGATCACTTCGTATCCTTTTGTCGTACCAAGAGTCTGATAAGACTTTCATTCCAGTATTACGTAAACATATGACAGTAACTTTTTTGGAGTTTGAAGCAAAAATAATACCATCCCCGTATTTTTGTTTCAACTTATTTCTCAAAGTGATGTCGTCTGGAACTAGCCCTGTAATTTGAGATTTGTGTTCGGGTAGTGAGAATTGACAGTCGTCATTATTATCAAGGAAGAAGGATATTTCGTCTACAGCTGCTGAGACGTAATCCGACTCAGGCCGCTCTCTCTTTCTGATTGGTGCAGTGTGTAGAAAAAAGTCATGAAGCAATCTTGGTGATAAATCGTATCAGCTGCAACTAAATCAGCAATGTTTATTATACGACAATGAACTTCCTCTCCCCACTGGTCATGTCTATTCTCTGCAGCTTCAAGAACTTTGTTTTTCATTTCGAGACTCCTAACTTCGTATATAGTTCTTCGCATGTCAGTTGGTTTTTTCTTTTGTCTTGCTTTCAATTCTTTGTCTATCACTGCCGTACAAAAGAAACATTTTGTTCGAAAATCGAACTGACGTAAAAAAGATCGTAAAATTACAACGCGCTCTTCACTTTGGGATGTTGACGCCATTTCTGCATTTCTTTTGAAATAAACTTTTATACTTCCTGGTCTGGTGTAATTTCTCCGAAACAACGAATGTACCGAAACAGATTTTAAATGTTCCAACTGTTCATGCTTATTGTCTTTTCTTTGGACACTAGCTCTCTTTAAAGCGTTGATCCCTATTTCTCCTACATTCACGAAATCATCATTTGACATTAATTTTTTACATATGAAACATAGTACCGTATAAGCCATTGTTCACAGACGCAGACGGAACGGTGACTAACTATTAACTGCCTAGGAAAATACTAGGGTAAGACCGATTTGGCGCCTTACGGTATGCACATGTGCGTGTCTTCCAGCCATCGCGATGGGCACTCACGCATGCGCGTCCCTGGTGTGATAGTGCGCTCTTTCCAAAGTCAATTATCTTTGTTAGTGTTAGACTTATGAAAAAATATAATATTTATTTTTTGTGCATTATTTTTTGTAGAAGCTACCTCCATTATCAAAGCGCATTTTATACTCAATATCTTCGTTCCTGTTAGGTTTACGACAAAAATGTATAAAATCGTTTTTATACATAATTTAATGCTTTTTAATTTTTGAAATAAACTTTTTTTACGTAAAGTTAATATTTCCCTAGTTATTTGAAAAAATACAAAACACCTTCCCATTTAGTGTAAAACTAATTTGGCTAATTATGGTATGCACATGTGCGGGTATATCCCCCACCGCGATGGGGAACCGTGCTTGGGCGTCCCAGGTGTGATAGTGCGCTCTTTTCAAAGTCAATTATCTTTGTTCCTGTTAGACATATAAAAAATGTTATGAATGATTTTTGTTCATAATTTAATGCTCTTTAATTTTTGCTTTTAATTATTTTTTATAAAATCAATATTTTTAAAGATATTTCCAAAAAGCCAAAAAAGTGTACACATTTTCTAAGATGGCGGCGAAAGCTCAAGTCTGATCGGTGGGGACTTTTAGTATGTTCATTAGCATGCCTAAACAAACATCTCCACCAAATTTCAAAACTTTCATATTTTGTTTAGCCATTCGTCAAAATCATGGTTTTTTTTTACTGGGGTAGTAGCGAAGTGCGGGTTTTCAGCTAGTTCATAATATGGATTTTATTGACTGATACAACAGTAAGTAGACTCAAATAGCGCTATTTAGACTTCATGGTTTGTAAATGCCTGCTTCCTGAAATAACGCAGTGTCTGGTGTTTTCATTTTTGCCTTCCGAAGTATGTAAAATGCAAAAACAAAAAGGAACATGAGGAATTCTTCTCTCTGTACTTTTACATGTCTTACCCTGACATATTTCATCTAAATATTTCAGCTATTTCTTTAAAAACAATAAAACTAGAAGGTCCAGTTTTTTTGGTACCAAAAGAAGAAGAATGTTGTTTACCAAAGAAAAATTGTAAGGTAATAAATATCTTTCACTTGCATTACGCTTTAAGGCATTATTTAATAAACTCTCCTTTCTTTCTTTGTAGCAAGCTGAATAAAACACTTAATTAATAAAACATTGGATTAACTTAATTTTTTTAGTTTTAATTTCATCTAAAAAGTGCTAGTTTACTTAACAATAAGAACCAAAGATTTAAACAATAGGCACTTAAATTATTTTCCCAAGTCACCGAAAGTAACAAAAAAAGATCAAGGAATATTTCTAGCTCCAGCTTACATATTATTTGTAAAAATAATCCTGACATATTCTTACAGTACTAAAATTGTGTTATGGACCGATTACCAAAAACAATAAATATTTTAAACTGTAAAAAATATTTTTCCAGCTACATATTTTGAGCCTGAAGTATTAAACTAAACATATTGTTACATATTTCTAGGGGTATTTTTTTGTTTTGTTTTGTTTCATTTCACTCGTGCATTTATAAATACTTAAAATCCCAGAACAGAGATCGAGCTGTTAAAGTAAAACTTCATTGTAGAATAATTAAAATATCTTTTAATTTTTAATTAAACAAGTATTCATGAAGGAAGAATATGTAACGCTTTTTTGCTCTATCAAAAGAGGTTTGTTTCTAATGAATGCAAATTATTCAAATTTGTTAGACAAAAAAATTTTGCGCAACCTACCATCTCGCTCTTGCATTAAAATAATTGTAAAAAATGCTTGTTCTAAACCTTTTGATAGTGGAACTCATGATGGGAAATTTACATTTATTAAGATCATCATAACTAAGCAACGTCCGAGTGAAACTCGACTGCATGTTAAATATGTATGAACGATGTATATCAGCAAATTCTAAAAGCTCTCTAAAATAGTACGAACTTTATAATACAGTTCGGGGGTCGTGGTGGCTATCGGCGTTGAGTGTGCTCGGATGAAATCTCGACGTGTGACACTAAAATGCCTCCGTTCGTATCGTCCCTTCATAGGGAGCAATGCTGGTCCAATATGGTGCTCCCATAATAAAATGGTCAGCAAAAACTACGGTGAATAACATCAGGCGAAAGTCTATCCGACAAAGTGCTGACGCTGGCCGAATGACTAGGACGCTGGCTTTAGGTACCAAAGTCTGTGGGTTCGAATCCCACCCTTGTTATGGACGTTTGTATTTGAAAAGAAAAGATAAAACCTTTGTAGGAATAAACAGGAAATCCGACGTAAATAAAGTACAAATAGCAGTAAGATGCAATTATTTTACATACGGCCGTTTCGAAGCTACAAAGCTTCGAAATCAGTGCAAAGAACTTAGTTCAAAAAGCCGAAAACTAAGCGACTAGACACGTGAGAATACACTTAAGTACCCGCGGGTACTTAAATGCATGCGCACGTGTCTGGTCGCTTAGATTTTGGCTTTTTTGAGCGGCCAGCGGCCACTAAGTTCTTTGCACTGATGAAGAAACATGCGGGTACTTAAGTGCACGCGCACGTGTCTAGTCGCTTAGTTTTCGGTTTTGTGAGCTGCCACTAAGTTCTTTGCACTGACATAGAAGATCCTTTGTAGCTTCGAAACGGCCGTATGCAAAATAATTGCATCTTACTGCTATTTGTGCTTTATTTACGTCGGATTTCCTGATTATGGACGTTTGTAGCCGTTCGGAATCGGCTTTAAGCAGTAGGACCCGGTCTAATTGGCCTTCGTGTAGCAAAAATTGATCGTAGCGCTCCAAACCGAACCAGACCAAGCCCTCCGCATTGGAAAAAGAAAGAGAATACAGTTTGTCCTGACAGTCCTATGTGCATCTGTACGAAATTAATATCAGTAATTGATTTTGATTCTTGTGGTTTTAAGAAAAGAGAAAAATTTAATAAAATTTCTGAAATTTAAGTTACATTTACAGAACTGTTGCCTGGTGCAAATTATAGGAGGAAAATTTATACGGCTTTAAAATGCGGGATTAAAAATTGTTTTTAAACTCTTATTTTGCAAAACATCGCATATACTCTTTATTTTAAACATGTAGTAAATTTAGGTAAGATGCAAATGAGTTTATTTAGGTCTTAAACAAGCATCAAACCGTTTCTTTACTTCCTCTCATCTATTTATGCAAGGTATGCAAAGTAACTGAAAGTTAATCATGAGGAACATTAGTACAGATCATTAAGACATTCAAATACTTTAATTCCTCTAAATATATCAAAGATATTCATATTAATTTCCTAATATCGAAACAAAGTATAAGTTCGGGTTTTTTTTTCTTAGAAATAAGCTGTCGGAAATTTTTATATAGATCACCATAAGAAATTCGGAAAAATCCATATAAATACTCCCAGAATGTGAATTTTCTCTTTTATATGTTTAAAATTCGAAGTAGCAATCATCTACGAGAACAGGTAATTGAACTGGGGGTCTTCTGGTGGAGAGGCAGGTAAATGACCAGCGAAACTGCCTACACAGAGATAAAAAAAAGTGTGTTTCTGAGGGTCATACATTATATATTACCTCCTATCAGTCTGAGGTCAAAGAGTCGGGATATTGATCAGACGAGATGTACCGATGTCAAATAAATGGGTCCTAATAATTATGCACCCCCTCATTATATTGAAAGTTTCAGGTGTCATGTCCTAACTTTAGGGCCATTTTTTACAATTTGAAACAATAAAAAATCAAAATAACTTTAATTATTATTATTTAAGATTAATCCAATGGATGCACCCCCAAACAATTTTCACTTTTTCCTAATCCCACATTCATCTCAAAGATAGTCAGTTTTCCCAGGTACAGTCATTTGAATATATATATATATATATATATATATATATATATATATATATATATATATATATATATATTCATATATATATATATATATATATATACATATATATATATATATATATATACATATATATATGCATATATATATATATATATATATATATGTATATATATATATATATATATATACATATATATATATATATATTATTAAATCCATAGTAATATTTAAGTTTCCTGTAGTAACACCATAACTTTGCACGATTTTTCTTTCGTAAGGCTAAAATTCAAATTTTCCTGTTATGAGATATAATAATGAATCATATAGGGCAAAAGTTTTATAGTTGGAAACTCTTGTCAAGTCTCCATACATATAGTGTTTATGTACCCAATCTCAGACAATATTTTTGAAAAAATTCAGCTAAAATATTTTATAGGTAATCATACTGTAGGTGAAAGGTCTACATTTTAACATCTTTATAACTTTATAATTTTTTATGGAGTAAAGAACTTATGATGTTTAACATTGTTTGGTGTTAGAGAAGTATACATCTGAGTATATTGCACGGGCAGAAAAAAGCTCGGCCTAGTCACAGGCACACAGAACATCTGGACAGCCAAAATGGAGCGATTTTAGTGAAATCTTTATGCGCAGGTATTTAATTGCTGAATAAATATATATGCAAAATATTTATATACCAGTCAATACATACATTATATTTTATATTTAATGTGAAATTGAAGAATTGTGTTAAAAATTTAGTTTATTGTAGGAATTTAATTATTTTCAAAAACTTGTTAAATGTTTGATACTATATGTCAGTTAGGTAGACCTTTCTAAAAATTTGTTGAATTTATCCCTTCCAAATTTAGTATAGTAACATAATATATATTAGTTGACATTAATACGAATTATTTTGTTTTTAGGTTAGAAAAAAAGTAAATAAAAAAAATGTTAGTGGAAAAGTTCAAAAAATATAAAAATTTTAACTACATATTTTTTGTTATTTTCAATTTCACTACAATTTTACAACACCTAGAAGCAAAATACTTCCTATTATTGTCAACTGATATATTTTATGTTACCATACGAAATTTCGAAGAGATAAATTCAATCTAGAGAAGTCTACTTAACTTATAGTATCAAACGTTTAAAAAATGTTTGAAAAATAATTAAATTTCTGCAATAAACTAAATTTTCAACATAATTCTTCCGTTTCACTTTAAATATAAAATATAATGTATGTATTTACTGGTATATAAATATGCTGCATATATCTGTATTCTGCAATTATATATATGCTCATAAACATTACTAAAATCGCTCCATTTTTGGTTGTCGGGATGTTCTGTGTTCCCTCAAATTCACTAATGTTGATAGGATTCGTGTGTTTCTTATGGTTTTAAGTAGAATTTCAATACTTTTTAAGGGGACAGTGGACTTTTCAGAATTGTGAAATTTGTCCAAAAATTCGATTTTTTTTTATTTTATTGAATTGGGGAACCACGGATGAGTAGGAATGTGTTGCAAAAAGAATTTTTAATTTCTGTGATTGCTTTCCTAGTTATAGGCATTTGTATTTAATTTAGATATTATGTGGTTACAAATAGCAATAACTTTAAATCTGTTTTTCTCGAAATAAAAATTTTCATGTCATACGAATATTCAAACTGTTCCAGGTGCATTTCTATTTACCGTATTGCTTTGAAATTTAAATTTTATATACTTAACTATATGTCAAATAAATCTTACTGAAAATAATTATGCTTCGTAGCTCAGAATTTCTAAATTTCGTACTTGAAAAGATAATTTATAGGTATTTTGCGCAATAAAAAGGGTGTTTTCACTGTTATTATTTTCTTCTCTTTATATTTTTAATGAATACTTAAAATAAGCAATAAGTTTCATTGTTAGTTCTATAAGGTATCCTGTAAATAAAAATTACCATATTATATGCAAAAGAAATGCGCATGGAACATTTTTAATTAGGCCAATTTTTGATATAAGTCATAATTCATAAATTATTAAGATTTCATAATTAAATTTTATCCACTTTTACATATCTATGGTACTAATCACATATTCAGATTTCAAGCAAATCCATTGAAAACGAAAAAAGTTAGGTTTGAAGGTCCACTGTCCCCTTCAGAGACCCCATTAGGCTAGTGGTAGAGCTTTGGGCTGCGGACTGAGAGTGCTCAGTTCGAATACCCACGAATGCTATTAAATATTTGCGTTAAATCCGTAGACCGGAAAGTCCTTCTATAGGATCAGTGGGTAGGAAAAGGTACGAGCCTTCCAGGTGTCGCCTCTGGGGGTACTCGGGCAAAAATGAGGGGGCACCTGGCTAAAGTCGGGTTCTTATACTTGGGATGCCATTGTAAACTTAAGTCGCATTCCTTCGCCCACAATAGAGATCTCATCGTGCATGTTCTCGCCGGAGGACAAAAGTCACAACAACAACAACAGTATTGTTTTTAAATTTAGTAGAATTTTTAAAGTTTATAAAATGAACCGAATGTGCGGTTTTAAAATTCCATTCTTTGTTTGATGGATGCCTTACGAAGACATGATTAAAAGTAAAATAAACTACGAAAGCTGTAAAAAGTATTTTACCCAGCGGTGGGATCTTTAAGGCAGACCGCGCAGGAGGAAAACAATCGTGGGAGACATTATTTTCTTTTATGCCGACAAAGAATAACGCCAGTTGTGTGTCGTTTGTTTTTATGTCAAACTGCTGGACTGTTTTCTTTGTTTCTATACGTTGTAGATGTTTAAACAAAAATGGCACTGCTGAGGAGTACATCTCTTCATGACCTCAATTTATCCGAGTCGTCTTCGGATGAGCACTTGAAATTGATATCGATGTGTCAAATTAAGAGGAAAGGAAATGGCAAAAACAAGAAGTATGTAGGCATTTTCTAAATCCTTTGCAACATTTCATATGGGCTTCTTCCAAACTCATCGTAGACAATTCAGTTATTTAGCCCAGTTTGGGGTTAAAATGATAGAAAACAAATTAAATTATGTTTCGAGAAACGGCTTTCACGCATGATTTATATATTTTTAGACATAAGTAATTATCGTTGAAATATCATATTTCAAAGTTTTTATTTGGAAATTATGCTTCCTCTTTTTCAACTGCAAATCGCAGCGCTGATTCTTTCCGGAAGTAAAGAAAGTCAAGACGAGAATGAGACACAAAAACAATGCCTGGACTATTCCTGGTACACGATATAGGCCTAAATAAACTTTTAAATAAACTTCATTAAATTACCTACGGCATAATGATTAAGTGTATTAGAATTATTTATCTGATATTCAAAGCATACGTGATGTAGTAATTCACATACACTTAGCATCTTTATATATCAATGGTGTTGTCATTAATTTGCCAGGAAGCACGTACGATTTCTGATAGCCTATATAAGTCTCTATATATTGGATATAAATGTATATATATATATTAATCTATACACGTATCCTTATATACCTATATAGGATTCTAATATTGCACCACATTCTAGTGCTATGCAATACACATTCCATTAGGCTTACGGCCTCGATATACATTGTGGAGAGCCGCTTAACCTTATATACATTTAAATTTATTCCCCCAATTCCTGCCTTATTGGATAATATTATTACCGAAATACACTCTTCCTGTAATATGAATATAGCTCTGAAACTGGGGGAGGGGGGTAATTTTAATACTTACATTTGCATTTGAACTAAGACCATCTTTAAGAAGTTCTTTCTGGGGACCGGAAATAAGTTCTGTAGCCGTCATTTATGAAACCCTGCAGTCTTGGATGCATTGTTAGATTTCAACGATATAATTGTCAGTTGAAATTGCTAATTATTTCGCAAGCAGCATAAATTCCAGCTTATTCTCGAAAGTCAATTTCGATGATATATATTTTACTTTAAAATGTTATTCAAAAAAATTATAAAAATTCCTGCTTGAAGTACTGTAAGGTAGACACATACACTCACTTACGCTATCTCTCTCTCTCACACACACACATCAAATTCCTGACTCAACAAATGGTGTTGTTTGGCAAAAAAGACACTGCAAAAAAATCCCAGCGCAAACACTCATCGTCTTCAGGTTCCACACAGGTGGTCAAAGAAAGAAATATTAACGTCAAAAGTAAAAAAAATCAATTTCTTTTATTTAATTTTAATGTTTGAAATAGGTTTATTTTCTGACTCAAAAACAGTTCTAATTATAAAAAATAAACAGGAAAACATTGTCATTTTAAAAACATATCCCTAACTTGCAATTTACTTTAATCAGTCTTCAATTTTGGATTTCACATGAGGGCCAAAATAATTTATCTTTGGTGTCAAACTTTGGAAGTTCCTTTCGTGACTTGATTTAACTGCGAATGTATCCATCCCTTGCTTCTGCTCCACATGTTACCAATGATGCTTGTGTTACCAGTCTCACATGCCTCTCTACAGCTTCAGAAGGGCAAGTGAGCTTTTCTATTTCAAATTGTGAACCGTTTCTGGTCATACATTTTATGTCTTCGTCACTGAGGCTCATGGTAGCTGGTGGTTCCAAAGGATTGTCCCAGTTAATCATATCAAAATATTCACCTGCTTCGAAATTTAAATTTGGAAGATCAAATTGGCGTATTTTCCCCTTCCAGTCAGTTTTTCTTACTTTCAGTATTCTTCTCAGGCTTAGTTCTCGAATATGCGATCGTTCATCTAATAGCATTCCCAACTGAATGTTTTCAGGGTAAGCAAAATAAGAGTTCCTCTGAATAACTTTGTGAACGATTGACTTAAAATCTGGTAAGAATGAGCTTTTTTTTATCATTCCATGTAGATGACGTGCTCTATGAGTAGCTCTTTGGATTTTCTTTATTTCAAACCAGGAGAGCACGTAAACTTTCATGACATGTTCTACTAGGAGCTTAAAGTGTTCTGTTGGTTCGGCAGTCGACACATATAGGCACAGAATTCTGTTTGCTGTAGTGAGCCATCTTGAATGAGACATCTTTCCGGGACTTCTGTTTGCTAAATCTGGAAGGCGATATTTCTAGGGCAGTATCGAAATGGTGTTTTTGGTCTGCACTGAGGTCTTTTTTTAAATTTCAGGCAGAGCAACTGGAATAGAAACAAAACTTGTCACAGCAGGAGTTTCCCACGTTTGCAGAGATTTTCCTATTGTTCCGGAAAACTGATGTAGCCCAGATGTCTTTCCGTTAATCTTCTGGAAAAGGTGGCGAAGAGGTAGTTCATTAGTTATGCAATAAGCATACAAACCAGTGCAATTTATGGACAACAAAGATTTCCAAGCAGTCTAACTGCGCCAATTTTATTCCCAACGTTGACGTTCGTTCCATCACACCCAATGACAACCAGTTCCGAAAGTGTAATCCCTTTCTGTGTAACGAAGTTGATGATGCTTCGTATAATATCTACACTAGACCCAGAATCCGGAGTCACATGTCCTATATAAACAGAACCAGGTTCTGGCAGCAAAACAATATGATCTTCCACAGCTATAGTCCTATATAAAGAACTTCCCTTCTTTTCTTGCACTATAGTTTTGTCCTTTCTTCCATCGAAGTAGATGACGTACAAAGACTGCGTTACTTGTGAAGAATTAAGCTATGATCGTACCTTTAGACGTTCTCTCCTCAGCTTACTCCTGTTAACAACTTTAGATGGAGTATCTTTGGATACAATCCCTATATCACGAAGCACAGAGAATGAAATGATAGCAGCTGGCCTATCCGATACTCCCGTTCTAGCACAAGCAACGGCTAGATTTTGCAGTGATATTCTCATTTGGCTAGTCCTGTAGGTTGAGGGAGTTTCATCGTTAATTGTTTTCCGACATTTGGCTTCATGACTAACGTAATCGTCATAATCTTGAGAGATATCTTCCAATTCTGAATCAGATACTAAGACGGCGTTCGCTTCTAAATCTGTAATGGTTTTAGATGCAGAAGCATTATCTTTCAATTCCTTTGCTTTAGCTTCCTGATTTTCCCCACTACATTGCCTTTCTCTTACAAGCTTCAATTTTTGAGTTGCAGAAATGTCCCTTGATCCTATTGCCATTTTTCTCTCATGCCGTTGGTCTGCTAAAAAGTTTCGTTCCATACTTGGAACTTCCACGGAACACTTGCATTATTTGTAATTTAAACATTTGCGTACATAAATATCAAACAAAGTACTGTTTGCTTGGTCAGAAAAATCTTTCCTGATTTTGTCAGTCCCCTATCGAGATTTGGGTATTCTTTTTATATCTTTGTACTTTTCATTGTAATTTCTAATAAGACGAATAACTTCTTGATGCCTTACCTCAGGCAACGAGGCTTTCTTCTAAATTCTTTCAATGTCACAAGAAACAATTTCACTGATATTTTTTACAGAAGGATCTTTCTTGTCCCCCTTCCTCCACAAAGTATCATATTTTTATATATAGGAAAAGTTTCATTGAATCAGCATACGTGGGTAACACTGTCTCTTTCAGTTGTACCGGAGTCCAAAACCACTACAAAAAGTTTCACTTCTAGTTGAGATCATTTTTATGTTTTAATTAAAAGCCCGTTTTAATATAAATCACGATTGATAAAACTTATTGCTTCTAACTACAAATTAGAAACAAGTCGTTGAAACAAAGACAAGCATCAAACAAAGACAACAGTCACAAAAACGAATCATTCCACACAATAAAAGTCAAGTTCCTGCTTAGGTCATGATAAAATCGTTATCAGAATAGAATACGTGCTACCATCTAGAAGATTTTGGTGTACAAAATTGCTATTTATGTACGAAACGCCATTTCTAGCAATGACATTTAACAATAAATATTAATATTAATTATTAAGGCCGACAATGGACAATGAAAAACTTTTTTTTAATTTATTAACCAATTGCTATGAAATTATGTATACTTATACAGTGTTGTTTAGACATGGAAATTCTAAATTAAAAAAAATCAGAATGTAATTAATTAAGATATTAATTAAAATCAGTTTGTTAATTACTCTATTTAAAAATGCTCCATGCGCATTCATTTTTGTCTCAGATATCTAATTTTCTCTCTTAAGCTAGCTTTATAAAGTTATAATAAAAGTTAGTAGCAATATTTGATTTACAGTCATATTTATAAAAACTAGAAAATAAATCGGTAAAAATAGGTCATTTTATGCCAAATTTTATCAAAAATATTTTTTTTATTGCAAAAATTTTGAGTTGCTTTAAAATAGTATAATGAATTGATTACTAAGTTTTATTCTAACATATATAAATAATCATTTTATGAAATTTTATGAAAATTCAAGAAAAATTATGACGCATGGAACATTTTGAACTTACCGACACGACATGCAAACTTGTTTTAAGAAAAAAACATTTAACGTGTTAATTTGAGTAACATTTACGTTGTTTACGTTTGAAAAAAATACTTATAACACGGTTAATAATGATCGGATCAACATACTTTTTTTTTAAATTTAAAGCTGGTGAGTTGAAGAATCATTTTCTGAAAGAAAAAAAAATCCTTTTGGGGACATATTTTTGTCAATCTGAAGGTCGATTGTCACCTTAAATAATTATTAATATTAAATATTAATATTAATTTACAAATTTATTAATTATTATTTTTTTGATAAAAAGGCATTGAAAACTTTGAAAAAAGGCAATTCAAATATTCACTCACCTTCAAATATTCATTGAGGTGGTGTGTACCCTCAAGATGGCAGCATTTTGAGCTGAAGTTTGGAGAAAATTTGTTTCAGCCAGTTTCATCTAAATAATGACTCGGGCAATGTGAATTTCGAGAAAAAGTTTTTCGCTCCCCAATTCTATCGGAGGCTTGATAGAAAAGTTCATGATCTTTCTTAATGGTGTAATGGCGAGAACATATAACTATTACCATTGCTGTTGTAGAATTCAATCGGCTGTCTTGGTCAGGAAACCGAAATTTCGGATTCTGTCTACGTGTTAGCTATTATTAAAGAGAACACTGACTCTCGGCTATTTTAGGCTTAATAGGATGTCAAAATAAGCAATGACGTATAAAGTAAGGTATATTAAATACTCTTTTTCATTGGCTTTTCTGTACAATGATAAATCTCATTCCTTTAGTTAAACTAACTGCCAAAATTTACCCTTAATTAAGATTTCGCTTTCTTTTTTGTAATTTTATCTCCTGAAATTTCATTTTACATTTTACATATTTGCAAAATTTGGGTAGTTTTCTGATGGAAAGAATTTTCCTATATTTAAAAATAACAGTTGCTTTCAGCCATTATGAATTTCCACGAAAAGTGATATTTATTAGAGTGGTATTTAGTTTTCCTTATTATATATCACATTTAATGTAAACTGAATTGTGTGTACTGCAAAATTCCATCTACATACATTCTTTACATGTATTATATGAAACATTGCAAACATCTTACAATCTAGTAGCATTATTTACCTATCAGAGTATTTCTTTTTGACGTCTAACAATAGAATCTTGGATGAGGGTGTCAACTTAGTTTGCGAAACTTTCCATCAAGGAGAAAGGTTTCCTTTGGCAGTTTCATGATTGTAATTCTTGGTCGAGACGTTTCCCCCTGAATCTTTTGTTGCGCGTATGAGTTTTTTTTTACAACATCCATTTCTTTTAAGTATTATATGTAGTTCCATAGAAACAAGCAATCGTAATTGTACATTATATCATAGTTAAAGACATCACATTTCTGATTTTTCCTTTTGAGTATTAAAATGTTACAGTATGGGGGGAGGTTCTATTTCAAGAAATTTATCTCCATATTGAGGACATGACTTTTTTTCATTCGATATTTTAACCTTTGTAAATAAACTAACTTATAACAAAGATGGACAATTCTGATGTTGCATAGGAACTTTTAGCAAATAGCATACATTTTAAAATTAAAGATATTCATTTAAAATATCAACCATTTTTCCTTTACAACTTTTTTTTTTCCTTAAGCCGGTTCAAAAGTAGTCAGCCTGTATCTTTATGCGCTAATCATACCATGAGATATGATTTTGTATACGCTGAACACACAGGTTTTTAATATCAGTTAATTCAGAATAGTATTGTCCACTTTCTTTATATATTGGGCCGTGGTGGCCTTGTAGTACAGCGCGCTGGTTTTCGGTGCTGAGGGTGCTCGGATCGAATCCTGGCGAAGCGCCACTAAAATGCCTCCGTTTGTGTCTTCCCTTCATAGGGGGCAATGCTGGTCCGCGTATATGGCGCCCCCATAATAAAATGGCCAGGAAAACTGCGGTGAATTATAGGCAAATGTCTTCGCTACAAGTGCCTCCGCATTGAAAAAAAAAACCTTTCTTTATATGCTGTACATTAGTGAAACGTATTTCCACCAAAAGGTTTTTTAAGTTTCATGAAAAAGAGAAAGTTACTAAACGACAGGTAGGGCCGAGGGATCAAACTTTACTACATGAAACTTCCAAGTAATAGTGTTTTCACATGCCCGATGTTTCGCTACAGAGTACATTCAAATTAAATACGACGGTCATTGTATGCAATTAATGCCCCCCCCCCCCAAAAAAAAAATCCCCAAAAATATATTTCTAATGAATATAATGGTCAATGTATGCAATAAATGTAAAAAAAAATTATATTTATAAAAAAATCGTAACGGATATTTTTATAGACAAAATAGTGTAGAAGAAAATATTCAAATTAAATACAACGGTCAATGTATGCAATTAATTTGTATGTTTAATATCCATAAAACATAATAATTTGAATTAAATTCTTAAACAACTTCCATCTCAGTTAGTCTAGGGGTTAAATTTTACCTTTTACCATATTTTAATTTTTTATCAATTTATTTCGTTGTTATGCACGTGACGCAAAATTAGTTTAAAGTATCACAAAAAGAAAAGAAACCACGTGATCAGCGTTTAATAAATTAAATTCTAAAAATTAATCTTTAAAAATTCATCAAAAATCAGAAAATGGAGGCAAAGATTTGAAAAAGATTTCATTTTAAAGGAATCTTTAGGATCTTTCTCGTAATATAATTTTTTTAACCCTCAAATTATTATTTTAAATCCAAACTTTAAAGAATGTTACAAAGACAGCTTAAAAATTTAATTTAGAAAAATCTAAGAATTTTTCAAAAATCTTTCTTAGTGCACGTCTACGCTATAAGAAGAATCGCCATGCAAAATTTCAGCCCTTTAGGTCCAGCGGTTTGGTCTGTGCGTTATCTGTCAGTCAATCAATCAGTCAGTCAGTTACGGAACTGTTTTATATATATAGGTAACTGGCCAAATTCGTAAACACAGTAAGATATGTCGTTGGTCCTCAGAGCACGTACCGGTATAGAGTGAGCTATTTTGTTCCCAGAGAGCAATTCCATTTCTTTCCTAAGAATGAAATATACTTGAACCCTTTTTTTTCAGGGGAGGGGTTCATTGTGGAATATTTTTTAATCTGTTGTTTAAGTTAAATACATAAAGAAACAAAATGTGTCTTCACGAATTGAGCTTGGCACATATTAATTTTTTCCAAATTTAAAATGACTTAATATTTCCTCACATTTATCACCCTTTTAAAAGATCTCTGAAGGATTTCAACTCGGAAGGATTTCCAAAAATATGTATCAGCAATGGGGTCAGCCTTGTGTGATCCAAAACGTGTCTTGATAAAACAGTATTCTTTTCCTTTAAGTACCATAAGCGTTTAGTAATTTTGCTTTCAACTTCTTCAGAACCTTCCATTTATATTTATTCTGCCAATGCAACAAGATTATCTCTACTGATTGGTAGCATTCCGTCTCAGAGCAAGATGTGGCTGTACCGTAGTCAATAATACGACAAGCCTTTCGCTTCAACTACTTTACTACGATACGTTAAACATACTACAACTACAACAGTTAAAGCAAGTATGTATAGTGAGTTAGAATATATACAGTTAGATAGTCAGGATGCCTTCGGGTACAACGACAGCGCTGGACTACAGAAGGCCTCTCGGACCAGGAGATTATCTCCGTCTCTCTCTGGCACTCAAAAACAGATCTCTTCTCCTCTGGACTATTGGGGGTCTTATTTTATACTGTCGGCGAATTCAAAGGGATTTCTCTGGCGTTTGAAGTGCTGGTAAGTGTTCGAAGTTTATGGGATTCTACATGTCACTATAGTGTCAAAATTCTCAAAAGCCCTCGAACCACTCAGGGATTTATGCGTTCTATAACGTCAGAACCGCACATTACAAGAACTTTATGGCCTCTTATCCTAGAGTTTATGAGACCGCCCAGATCAACAGTTCGCCGATAGATGACATGTTGAGGGGTAGGAACGGGGCATCACATACTTATAGAAATACTAATTTCATGTAATAATTGAGACAGTGTCACAACCCATTTCCTTCCGCTACTCGAGTGAATAATCTTTTCAGTACAGATACTGATAACCAACTCATTTAGTTACTCATGAAAGTATACTAAAAAAGCAACGAAATAGTTTTAAATTCATTTCAATAGAATTCTATCTGAAATCACACGAAATTTAAGGTTTTCAAATGAAATACAAAATTAGACAAAACTTTTACTGTAAACGTTATGTCTAGAACTACGGAAAATCCATATAGACCTTTTTTCTCTTACCTGGGGTTCGGAATACACCCTATATTATCGCGTTTATGACAACTTAATTTTTTCAAAACACACGCAAAAATGATGTTTTCTGTTTATTTCTGAGCTTAATTTTAAAAAAGTCATTAACTTTAATGAAATCTCAAATGTCTAAATTTTTAAATTAATTAAAAATTTTCAAATGCAAAATAAAAGGTGGGACTTTGAAAAATTGGGACTGCGTTTCTCTAGATGATAAATCAAGCTACGTGAGAATTTAAGTCCATTCCCTCTCTCAGTTAACACTTACAAGTTTTATTCCTCCCATATAAAGCCCACACCCTTTGGAGAGGTAGTGTGTTTTCTTCAGAAATAGGAAAATACTTAGTTTTAAAATTGGAATGACATATTAACTAGGTTTTTTACGGAACTTAAAGTGCTGCACGTACGCGGAACCGAGATTTTTAGACTAGATTACCAGTTTGAAGTATATCAGTAGTTCAAAATAATAAAAGGTGTTGAAGATGAGAAACTTTTTAGACCACCTAGTGCTGAAAAAAGAAACTCGAAATTTCGAATTATTTAAAAAGTGCTAGAAATGAAAACTGATTTAGTATTAAATGATAGGAGAAATGATAAACATTGCCAAAGAAACAATTTCTTGCAAAAACAGTTACACCTTTATTCAAGTAAATGGAACTGTTAAAAAGAAATATATCTGCTAAACAACGATTCGAAGTTCGGCTAACAATGCTCCAAATGAATTCCAGTACTTCTAAGTGTACCATATTCCACAAACCTTGCTCTGTGCTACATTTTTCTCTCCTTTAAGTCAAACTAATCAAACCAATACTCAAGTAAACTCGTTTTGCTCTAGTAACTGAAGAAATACACGACAGAAGTCTAGAAATGGCTACACCAAGGACTTTATTATATAAAAAATAAAGATGCAATGCTAGATTGAAGATAAGAGGAGTTGATCAAAGAGTGCATTAAAGAGAAAAGGATTTAAAATGCAATAAACATAAATGAATGCGTTCATAATTATATTTATTCGCTATTTAGCGTTCAGATCTTGTAATCCCCTTTTATACTTCTCATTTATAATAAACATTATCCATCATTATATTTTTAGAGATTCATCACCAGTTTAATTCCAACATAATAAACTTCCGTAGATTGTCAATTTCTTTTGACAAGAGGGACAGCCAGGATTTTAACCATAAAATCTCCATTAAAAACACGGATGGAAAATCCTTTTATAGGTAATACTACAACTATTTTTAACTTCCACTAGTAGATAAAATAAATTTTCATTGACTAGACTGATTTCCCCAATTTTATATAATTATACGCCTGGAGATGAAAGAAAATCTCTGAATGCATTATTTTCAAGACAACGGCAAAAGATAAAAGCCTTGCACATTTTATTTCCGAGGAAATTTTTTAAATGTTTGGATTGTCTAGTATGAATATTTAGCATATTTGCAGTAATCATCAATTATCTTTCTTTCCAACAGAGCTTTTATCGCCTGTCTAGCCGGAGGCTAGAACCATGAATGATCCAATCTGTTGATTTGCGCATTATCCAATTACAAAACCTTGGTGATTTGAGAAAGTCTCCATTTAAATCACTCTAAGTTTTAAATGTGCAAGCTCGCACAGTAAATTTTATTTCCCTGCTAATCCTTCAGCGAAGTGGGCGACGAAATTCCATATTCACCACTTTTTTTACGGCGCCGTAACACAGGATGCATCTAAACAAAAAAAGCTGATTTTTTTTGCTGTTGTTGAGTACTCCACACTCCATTTGCTTTCGCAGAGACCCCTGCTTTTAGTGCTCTGAAGATTCTATTATGACTAAATGAAAAGCCAAATTGATTTCTCCACCTTTACTGTTCCTTGAAACTGTTGAGGGGAAAAGCCTGCACAGCGAAATAAGAACGTTCCCTCGTCATACGTCAGTAAATGAGGAGAGATTTATATCAGTTGCTATAGCGACATGAAAGCAATTTTTTTTAACTTACTATTTCAAGTGAAAATTTCAATGTGTGATTGATTCAGTGACATGTGACTATAATTTAATATTATTCAATGCAGTGTTTTGTTTTATTTTTACAGTTTTTATAAAGATGCAAATAAATATGATTATGAAACTGGACAAAAGAAAATGTGAGCAGATTTTTTAATCTGCAATAACGAAAATCATTATAGTTTTACATTCGAATTTTTATATTTATGATATATCTTTTCAGGCCTTATTGATACATAGAAAGTGTGTACATAAAGAAAAAAGACCATACATAAATGTTATGTCACTATGTTTATACATTTCCCTATGTTTATACATTAGGATGAATAGAATAGGATTTCTTAAGTGCATCGAAAGAAATGTTTATTTACCCATAATATGATGACATATCAATTTATTCAAGTCACTTGTGTTTTATTATTTATTATTTTCTAAGTAATCTTATCTGGGTTGAGAAAAGACCAGTGTTGCCAAGCTCTACGAAGCGCCTCCCCCTAGCGCCATCTCGAAATCCCCCTGTTCCCTCTAACACCAACTTGAGATCCCCCTAGACCTTCCTAAAAGAAATTCTGGTTCCAAATACGCATCCTGTTTGAGAGATAAATTGAAATAAATAGAAAATAAACACTTGCATAATGAAATGGAGGTTTATTTACATTTGACATGTGTATGGACCTTATAATATAATAAAAAAAACGCGTCTCGATCGTACAAAATATTAAAAAATGTTCCTCCCACAAAATTCCCCTAAAAAAATGTGGCCCCTAAAAACACCCCTTTTCATCTAACTATGAAGCTACATGCATCTGTAGCTTCATGCATCTAACTTACCCCCAAATTTAGGGGGAAAACCCCCAAGTTGGCAGCACTGGAAAAGACACTTATAATAGAGTTGCCACTTTTAATTAATAATAGTACATTTCCCGTTGGGTTTTCTTTTTTATTTTCTGAAACGCAAATATTTGAGATAGAGCCATTTTTCTGAAATGCAAAGAGCTTTCCAATTAAAAAACAAAACAAAAAATCACGCTCAGCAGACAGATGGAATCGAGTCAATTTCAACTTCCGGTCAACATCAACTTCAGCCAACTGCTCTGCTTCGCAGGGGACACCTTTCCCAGGTTTGTGTAGGCTGTCACAACCCTTGACACACCCACAAGATTGGCTATTCCGGACACGGTAGGGATGCGACATCGACAACAGAACATCGATGTTTTGAAACATCGATATTCAATATTAAAACATCGACGCTAATAAAACATCGCCCAAAACCATCGATGTTTTTAAACATCGATGTTTATGAACTTTTATTTTTTTTAAAAACTGGTTTAGTAACCTCTAAGATTAATGTTACTTCGGTTAGTCATGGAAGAGGGGGGGGGGATAATTTTACTCTCAGGTTGGGCTGACACAAATGACAAAAACTTGGTTGCTAGAGTCAGCGCATATCGCAGAATTTCCATTACACATTTTATTACTTTTACTAGAAAATTGAGGAAAAAATTATTGCAATTTATTAACAAATCTTTTATTTTCAAATTAAATAATACAAAAGAAAATTACATATATTTACACCAATTTGAAGTACTGATGCAAAACCAATGTATGGGGGAAAACTGAACTAGCTTATTTTTTCTTTACTGTAAATAACAATTATTGGGGCTACTGGGGCATATAATTATTATTCTTTGGTTGTTCATTGCCATTTGTCTCTAATCGTTCCCCCTTTTGTATTCGTCCTTTTCAGAATTCAGACTTACATTTACTACGTGGGAAAATTATGCTACGTGGTTAATTTTTTTTTTATTATGGTACATTTTCATTTTTCAAAAAACATCGAGACAACGTAAAACATCGAGCAAAAAACAACGATGTTAGAAAAATCGGCTTCAATAAATCGATGTTTAAAACATCGACATCGATGTCGAATCCGTACGCCACGGACACTTCTGCTAGGCGAGCTCCTATAATAATGCCTCTTCGCACAGGTCGGACAAAATGGCGCTTTGTTGGGAACAGAATTTTCGCATACACCGGCAAATGCTCTACTGATACCTTCCTTTATCGCCCCCACTAGATGGCAGACTTTTGCGGCACGTGGCGGGGTTATATCGGACAGTCGATGTACGACACAATTCGAAATGGGTGTTCCTATTATTTTTTTGCGGAACCTGTATATGTATACCAAAACACTTTAACATTTCTTTCTAAGAATAAGCGATAATAATTTTTCTTTCACTGTCAAATAAATCAGTTTCTTGCTCATTTTGTAAAAATTGGGTAATGTGAGTTACATGGGTTTGTTAATTAGGACGACGATATTTTAAAATTATTTCAGATTTCTTCCTCTTTCTGTACCTTATCTCTCTCTATATAAAACAGTTCCGTAACTGACTGACTGACTGACATACAGCGTACAGACCAAACCGCTGGACCTAAAGGGCTGAAATTTTGCATAGAGATTCTTCTTATAGTGTACAGGTGCACTAAGAAAGATTTTTGAGAAATTCTTCTTAGATATGGCTCTCTGTTTAACGACTTTCAAGGGACCGTGAAAAATCGTCTTTAAGTAGAGATCGCCTTTAAACAGAATTTGTGAAAACATAACATTTCCCATAACGTCGGAGGAGCCGGGATTGGGAAATATCGTCTTTAAATAGAGATCGTCGTTAAGTACAGCGTCGTTAAACAGAGAGCCAACTGTATTTTAGAATTAAATTTTTAAGCTGTTTTTGTAACCTTTTTTAAGTTTTCATTTAAAATAATAATTTGAGGGTTATGAAACTATTTGAGGGTTATAAAATTTATATCGCGAGAAAGATCATAAAAATTCCTTTAACATGAAATCTTTTTCGAATCTTTACCTCCATTGTATGATTTTCGGTGAATATTTTAAGATTAACTTTTAGAATTTAATTTATTAAATGCTGATCACGTGATTTCTTTTTCTGGTACTTTAAATAAATTTATTGCCACGTGCATAGCAACGAAATAGACAAAATAAAAATTTTCTTGCTAATGCGGCAGACTATTGGACAAATCCAAAAAAATATTAAAATACAGTAAAAGATATGTTCCTCAAACTGTACTATATTCTTTAGTATGCCCTATTAGATTTAATTTGAATATTTTCTTCTACATTATTTTGTCTATAAAAATATCCCTTACGATTTTTTTATAAATATATATATATATATATATATATATATATATATATATATTTATTTATTTATTTATTTATTTGGCATTAATTGAATTCATTGACCGTTGTATTTCATTTGAATGTACTCCGTAGCGAAGTGCGGGGTTTCAGCTAGTATCATATAAGTGTCTTTTGAAGACTCTTCAAGCATAGATATTATTGATGATTCACATGTAAAAGAATTCATCTTGATCCGAAATACATGTTAATTTAGACAATCTACATTTCCAGTTTTAAATCTATCATCTTTAATAACATTTTCTAATCTTACTGAAACTTGTTCCAACAATCCACTAAAAGAACAGTCCACTCAAACAACAATCCACATCAAATAACCCTATCAGGGGCAATGTTAAATAATATCCCTTTGAAATTCAGTTTATTGCAATGAAAGGATTATTTGACAAACTCCAGTTGAGGTAAGAAAAAAAAAGATAGTTACAAAATCATAAAATTAATTAGAGAAATTCATAACATATGTGATTGAAAATGCTTTCTGTTTCGGGGCTGCTTTGAAGCCAAATTTTAATGTTAAACTCTAAGCATTATAGTGTAATCCCATAAAATATGCAAGAAACGTAGAAATTTTAATACGCAAATTGAAAATATTATGGACTCCCTGAGATTTAAATTTAAAATCTTTATTAAAATTGTATGTACAGTTTCAGTATATATTTTAATTTAGAACACGGCAAGTCAATATTTTCAAAATAATTTAACAATAAAATTATCATTTTCTAAGATTTAATCTTAGTTCGGGGGGAAAAAAATTTCCATGTCATGAAAAATTTCAAGTACAATGGGATATTGATTCTGGCAGATTTAAATATATACTGACTGTTAACCATGCCTTGTATTACTTGATATTTAATTTCCAAGTATTTCATTACTACCGAGTATTTAATTCTCCTAGATAGAAGTTAAGAAAATTTCCTGGAAGTTGTAGTCTCTAATCCAGCTATCAAAGTTTAAATAATTAAAATTCAAATGCAATCAAATTTGCTTTGTTGGTTAATACTGTAGACTTTAAAGCAATCATAAGAATAAAGAAGAGTCCGAAAAAAATTCCACAATTATATAAAGCATTAAACTGAATAAGTTGTTCAAGTCAAAAAAAATTGTTAAATAAGTTGATCAGTCGATATAATTAACTACTTAGGATTAAATATACGGATGACGTCTAGGATAGATTTTTAAATTGAAGTCCGTATTTCATGCGTCAATTCAGAATGAAAAATCCGAAAAATAAGTATAAATATTTTGCGAATCCTGAAGACTAATTATTTTGAAATCTTTCTTTTCACAAATGTGAAAAAAAATTGAAATGGAGCGATTAATTCAGCAAATATATCAAAATTTATTGTAAGAGATTAAAAATGTTATAAACAATATTTTTAAAAAAATCCTGCAGAGAAATTATTTTTAAACCTTACCTTTTTACAAATAGAGCTATGGGTTCAGCAGATATATCAAGGATTATTTGAGCTTTAAATTTTTCGAAAAAACATAATTTAAAATTGCTCAAGGATTTCACGCACGTTATAAAATCACTACATGAAAGAAATGAAACTTAACAAAAGGGGAGTAAATCAAAAAATCAAACTGTGTATACTGAAGGAACATGTGAAAATAAAATTGCAAAAAGCATAGCGCTTTCACTTGTAGCAGGATTAGCAAATGGTCGGATTAGCTATCTATATATTTAAGTTGCTAAGCCGACTTTTTTTTGGTCAGTCCGTGACAGAAAACTGCTGCATCCATTTACTTCATTTTTGTCTTAAACGAAAGATTGTAATCTGTAGATCTGTCAAATTTGGTTTTTGTAACCGCAATTTTTATTATTCAGCGATAATTTACAATTAAAAATTGATTTCTGCGCATGCTCAGTGGCATGTTTAAATCTGGCTTTAGAAACTCTCTGTTTCTGCGCATGTTCAGTGACATGTTTTAATGATGAACACGTTTATTACGAAGAGTCTCTCTAGATCTCTCTCTGCCATTTTAATTTTTATGATAATTTTGTTTGTGGAATATAAGATTAAACTTGATGGAAATTGCTTATTTCGCGCTGTTCAATTAGCGATAATTTACAATAAAAAAATTGCTTTCTGCGCATGCCCAGTGACATTTTTAAATCTTGCTTTAGATCAGTGTTTCCCAACCTTTTTTGTGCCATGCCCCACCTAAGCCTTTTTAAAATTCTTATGCCCCCCCCCCTATGTAACATATACATAATTTTTAATATTAAAAAATTGAATTGTTCGCTTAAGAAACTTAAATGATAGGTTTTAGGAAGAGATCACTAGGAAATTGTTAACGAAACACAGTAAGTAAATTTTCAAAACATATAATGAAAAACTGAAATTCAAATTTGAAATAATTTTAATAAAGATTTTCTACATTAATTTATTATTTTAATTTAGTGAGATCGTTGCGCTTGATGCTTGCTGCACAGAGATTTTATGTTAGGTTCCAATTTGGTTAGCTTCAGTCTCAAGTCTCCCCGTTGTGTTATATCCAGCCGATTTCTTTTTTTTTTACCAGTAAATCATTTACAGCACTAAATCCACATTCAGGTAAATATGAAGATGGAAACGGTAACAATAATTTTCTTGCACATTTGGTTGAATTTGGGTATTTGATTTCTGTTTCCTCACAAAGACATGCCATCTCTCCTTTTATATTAAATAAAGTTTTAGCTGACTCATCATTTTGCATTTCTGCGAATTCTTCTTGATACTGCATATTTGATATATCAGACAAATCCACTAACATTGGCTGCATCATCCATGTTGGAAAATCAATTTGTTTTAAATCAGAAAATCTTTCTTTTAAATCAGCCGATAGATTTTTCAGATGATCGACAATAACAAGTATAGCGGTATCAGTTACTTCACATTTTTGGAGCCAATGAAACTGTTCAAATTTTTTGTTGTTAATATATTTCTGACATAACTCAATAAGGGTAATGAAACCAACTATTTTTGCTTTTGCATCGACAAGAGTTTTATTTGTTCCTTGAAGTTGCTTATTTAATATATTTAGTTTTTCAAAGATATCGACTAAATAACTTACAAATGCTTTACCATCGACTGTTAACAGATACTTCATTTCAGGTTTGTCGCTTAAAAAATCACTAAGAGTATCAGACAGTTCCATAAATCTTTTCAAGCAGTTCCCTTTAGAGAGCCATCTTACTTCAGTGTGAAGTAAAAGTCTCACATGGTCTGCATTTTGTTCTTCACAAAATACACTGCTCAAAACAATTAGGGGAGCACATGGTTTTAACGAAATTACGCAAATACTTACGCCATATTAAAAATCTTGCATCATTTCTAAACAATACTTTTTTTTTTATCATTTACATGTAACCAAATTGTTGTCCTCAATCCTCTTTTCATGTTTTTTCCATATTTTCAAAGAATTAAAGCTTGATTACAATTTTTTTACGTCTTTTTTTCTGTATTGCGCATTGATACGCGTGTACTATCCATTTTATGCCAATACGTGGCTATCTCGCACGGTTTTATTAACTTCTTTGCTTGGTCCCCTAATTTTTCTGAGCAGTGTAGCTTTAAGAGACGCTCACATTTGGCATTAGCTTTAATACCATTGATACACTTTATTACTGAATGTAGTACTTCATTTAGAACAGGCGACATGTTTTTAGCTACCAAGTTTTCCCTATGAATAACACAATGCACCAGAATCATTTCTGGATTCTCATCTTTCATCAATTTTAAGTAGCCATTTTTCTTGCCCATCATATTAGGAGCACCATCTGCAGCACAAGATGTTATATTTTTCATTGGTATATTATTGACATCTAAGTAATTTTTTAGCTTATTATATATATCTTTGGAGGTAGTGGTACTTTCTAATCTTTTACAGAACAACATTTCTTCAGCAAAATGCCCTTTATCAATATATCTTACGCAAGTTATCAATACTGCCTGACTGATTGATATATTAAAGTTGATTCATCCATTTGCACTGAGAATTTTCTTGTTTTCAGCTTTTCAACAAGTTGTTTTTCAATATCTTCACTCATTTCGACTATTCTTCTGCTAACAGTATTGTTACTGAGGGGCATAGCTTTTACATCTTTGTCATCTTTTTCAAGAACCGTTTTAAGAAATGCTGATATTGACGGTTTTATTAAAGTCTCTCCTATACTACGATCTTTTCCAGATTTAGCGATGAATAAAGAAATTTGATAACTAGCCTCAAGAATACGATTATGAGTTGAAGTATGAGCAGTAAATAGAGACTTTAATGTTGTTCTCTTTTCAAAATTTTTCTTTAAAGTTTGAAAGTAATTCAAATCTGAATTAATATGAGCACTATGTTTCGCCTTCAAATGCGCCTCAAGACGACCTCGTTTCATTGATTCGTTGGTCAAACATTGTTGGCATAAAAGACAAAAAGGAAACCGCTCATCGTGGACAGCGAGTATGAACCCAAATTTTAAATATTCCTCCGAATATTGACGAATTTTTTTCTTGCTTGCACCACTCATTTTACTATGGGCTGAAAGAAAGAAATATAAGATCAATTAAAAACCAAAACTAAAGTATGTGTTAAAATTAATTTAATGTGACATAGAATAAACGTATACTAAAAAATGCATATTTATTTAAATGTATATAACACATTTATCACACCACCACCGCAAAATAACATATTTTTTTCCATTTGACAAATTTTTCTGGAAAATTATGCTTCTAAAATTAAAATAAATAAAAATCAAATCAAATACTTACCAATTATATCTATACAATGTATATATTTTTTAAATCAACGAGATTTTTACAACAGTTTCTACGGACGCTTATTTCAAATTAACAACAACTGAATGGTGCGAAACACTACAGAAGTTGCGACGGGCCATTCAGATGCGAACAACTGCGTTGTTTAGCGAGATTTTAAAGCGTCCGGGGTTCCCCGCGGTGCCCGCCGTCTGCCGCAGCGAGGTTAACTTGACGACGCCAAAAACCCAGTTGATATTTGGTCTCGTCAAACGAATTTATAATATTTATTGGCCGCAATTGTTTAAGAATTTGCTTTTTTCGTTCAATTTTGGCACCGAAATCTAGCATTGCATTTAAATGGCCCGGAGCAAAAGGGTTAAACTCGTGTCGAGTCCATTTTCGAATTGCCCCCCTTATCAATCAAATTTCTCCCCTGTGGGGCGTGGGCCCCAAGTTGGGAAACACCGCTTTAGATACTCTCTAAGAACGAGTCAGCTTAAACACATTAATTTGTTCCTGCGCATTATTATGATTTGCAACATTTGGTAATGATGTGTTTGAGTATAATTTGTGTATTAGTACATTTATTTACTATCTAGCCGCCATGTTTTGACGGGTACCAACTAGTGTGTTTCAAGTTTAGTGCACTGTTCACAATGATTTATGCTGATATTTCATCGAACTGTATCAGAATGCAATGACGGTTGTTGAGATCTTCTTCTGGAATAAAATAACTAAAAGAAATAAAGTGTATTGCTATGTCGACTATGAAAGGAGCTAGATCAGTCGAATTCCCAATGGCATCTATTGCGTATTATCAGTTAAATGCTCTTTTTATTCAGCTACGTAGAAACTACTAAAGGAGCTGTCATAGAATACGAAGTTGTTCTCTATAGAAACTAGGTTTGCATATAAATTGAATTGCTAAGGAAAATATGGTGGAAATTAGTTGAAAAGCAATGTCAGCTGCTAAACGAAAGAAATATCAGTACAGCGTCAGCTTTCGCAGGAAATGGACTACATAGATTGCAAAGTACTGGAGATAATGGTTCACAACGCACTATTAACTACTAAAGTATGATGATTTAAAAATATTGTTTATTATATAAGAAACTTAATTAAAATATACCGTCGACTGATAAAGTAGAGGGGACTACCGTGCATGGTTATTAAATAAAATAAATGTGTTGATTAGAATGCATTATCAATTACTGAAGAAAATGAATTACTAATTGAACTGGAAGTTAATGCATTCTTAAGATTAGTAGTGTTTTATCGGTAATATTTTAATGGAGTACAAAAAGAGCCAAATCTTTCTATAGTGAAAATATTTTGTAACAAAAATTGAAGCTACGAGCTGTAGATGGTGTGATTTTAGACAGTCTTTTAAAATGAAAATTCAAAGCGAGAGTGCATAACAACCTATAAAAGATTTCTTTATTGCTTAAGGTTCTTTTTTGATAAAAATGTACTATATGACTAAATCTAAACCTAACAATTGTAACAAAATTAGACCAGAGCAACTACATATTACTAGGAATGACAAGTAAACGCATTTTACAACAGATTTCGCACTTCACCCCTCCCTCAAGCAGACACAAAAAAGTGATTGCTCTTAATAAATAATTTTCCTTTTAATAATTTTGATAGTGTGCAACATTATATTTTAATAAAACTGCTTAATTGCGAAGTATAATGCCAAATGAGAAAATTAGAAACATTTATCGACCGAGTTATTTATTGAACCTTTAATATTACAAGACTATGCTAAATCCAATATATTTCAGATTATATATCTTGCCGCTTCAAAAATTCTAAAATGTGTACCTTATCTTCTGTCTCAAATAATAAAAAAATAAAATAGCTGCTTATTTAAGTGCATTGAAATGATACTACAATAATAATTGCATTTAATTTACTGTCAATTCAAGTTGTGTTGTCATTATCAAAATTTAAATTAAAAAATAAATTAGTAAATATTATTTTAATATACTTTAGTTCAATCGTACAAAGTAAATCTTTATTCTGCACTTTTCGCTTTAAACTTTTCCGCTTTTTCTAGTGCCCTACGATGATTTTATACAAACAGAGTGATTTTTTTTTGCTTCCTGACAAATGAATATATAAAGGCTATTTTAAGAAGAAAAAAGTATGGCAAATCATTTTGCTACATAATGAGGAAATATGGTCATAAAAGAAAAGAATCTCTGAAAGAAAAGAATCAGCTTCACAATAATTTCAAGCATATTCTGTATGTAAATATGTTTACCTTCAATTTCGCAATGCGGAACAATTTTCTTATAAACAATGACTAACAGAGAGGAACAATATTTATGCTTTATATTCGGAATTGCCATTTCAATCCACTGCGCTTCGCCTTCGTTTTTCATGCATTGAATTTTTAATTTTTAATAAGACAAATACAGAATGGTGGTAAATTTTAAACCAGAACAATTTTAGCGCTAATAATCATTCTCCAAGAGCCTGTTATGTTTATTTTGCGGGATATTTGCGTGCTGGAGTATAAGCATGAAAAATTTAAGAATGAGAAGTGGTAAATTGACACAGTGAAAGTGGAAATAAAAATATTTTTTATGAATCTTGGATAAATATGAGTTAGGAAATGCCGTTATCGAGCTAATATGTAAAAGGAAAAATGCCTTAAAGTATGAAATGGAGCGGCACTACATTTTCCCAGCGACTTCTCAAATTATGTCTATTAATTTCATGAAATCATTTTAAAACTGTGTCCTGATTTTTCATTAAAAGTCTAAATGGTATGTAAATGGAAATTTTAATGAATTATCCACCTTTCCTTTAAATATCATACAGTTTTAATTAAAATCAAATTACCATTTTCTTCGATTTAATTTTTTTAATTTCTTCTTCATCAGGTAATACAGAAGGTCGTTCGCACTTTATGGAAACGATTTTGTAATTTATTTTTGGCGTTTGAATTTTGAGAAAAATAATTTGGCAACTTCAGAATAATCGTCTGCTACTGTTTTGTTTTCATTGGAATGTAAAATAAAAGATTTATTTTGAAAATGGCTCCGAAAATTCCAGCCTTATACGGAAAGGACATTGATGAAGCTGAGCTTCATATGGACAAAGCCTCTAGTCACACGTCTAAATCAACTACTAATTTATTTTTGGCGTTTGAATTTTGAGAAAAAAAATTTGGCAACTTCAGAATAATCGTCTGCTACTGTTTTGTTTTCATTGGAATGTAAAATAAAAGATTTATTTTGAAAATGGCTCCGAAAATTCCAGCCTTATACGGAAAGGACATTGATGAAGCTGAGCTTCATATGGACAAAGCCTCTAGTCACACGTCTAAATCAACGACTAATTTATTTTTGGCGTTTGAATTTTGAGAAAAAAAATTTGGCAACTTCAGAATAATCGTCTGCTACTGTTTTGTTTTCATTGGAATGTAAAATAAAAGATTTATTTTGAAAATGGCTCCGAAAATTCCAGCCTTATACGGAAAGGACATTGATGAAGCTGAGCATCATATGGACAAAGCCTCTAGTCACACGTCTAAATCAACTACCGCTTATTTAGCTAAGAAAGGACAAAAACAGGAATAAATTGTACACCATTTAATGAAACACCTGTAAAATCACCTGACGCTTCTCCAATGGACTTTTGCGCTTTCGGTTTATTAAAACGAGCCTTAGGAAAACGGTATCCAAGAACACTGAACGGACTTTGGAAAACGGTCCAAGAGGAATGGGGTAAAACTGACCTGACAGTACTAAGAAAAAGTTTACTTTCATGGAAAATTCGAGCTAAAGCTATTGTCAACAACCATGGCTATCAGATAGAAGCAAATCGCTGCAAAAAATACGGCATTTATACATAAAAGTTAAATATCAAAATCGTTTCCATAAAGTGCGAGTGACAATCTGTATTACATTAAAATATAAGATTTATTCAATATAAAAACAAAACATTTATTTAAAAGTGGAAAGTCACTCTGCTGTGTTGATTTCTCTAGCTCCGTAATCGTACATTCAGTGAAATGTAATTTGTCTATTTGTAATTTGACGAATATTAGACCAACCAGCCGTTAGTGTTCGATATAGGATAATGTTAGTTTCGCAATTTATAATTTGGAAGATTGAAAAGCATTCAACAGTTCTTCTGCTATATACGCTACATCATATATGTAGTTGCCAAGTTTTGTTTTGTTTTTTATAAATATCGTTACATCTGTATTTGATCTAACTAATACTTTGTTCTCTTTAAGTTCAAGGGAACGATAGAGTATGTATTATATTCCTTTTATAAGTCGATTGTATTATCTTGCTTCAAAGTTACTCTCACATACCAGTAATGTAATATCACCTCGTTAGCACCTTCCAGTTTTTTCTTTCTTTTAAACCGTGCCTAAGTCAAAAGTGAGAGAAGCGTTGGGGGGGAAAATTTAAAATCTGAAAGATGTCAAGCGCTTCTCCCAACGTTTCAGAGTCATGAGGTCTGGGGAGAAATCGTGAGATCTGATTAAGAGAATTGATCAAGATAAACGGGTTAAAAAAATAAAAATGCAAAATATCACATACTACAGATAGAAATTATTTCTTATTTTATGTCATATAATGGGATTTCAATGAATATGATGATGATATGATTTTCAGTTAGCGTCTTGAAGGGCCGATCTTTCGATCTGTATTCGAACGCTCTGAACAGTTTAGCTAATCTGGCCTTGAAGAATTTGTATGTCTTTCGTCCCAATGTTCAACCTGATGCCACAGTTTCATATATTTCTGAACGATCCCGTTTCCAAAGGAGGTTATAAAATTTGTTACATTTTAAAACTAATTGTGATTGTTTTTATCTCGTGAGTAAAAACATCATTTAAAACATTTTCTAAATGAATGCTCAAGTTTACTGAAAATAAAATCCTTCTGTTTTTTTCTAATGGTAAGAGACTTACGAAGAACAGACTAGACTGTACAAAGAAAAATGACTAATTAACGGGAAAAAGGGTATTGTCTCAATATTCGGCCTCTCGCTTCACCAAAGAGGGCCCTCGAAGATCTCCGCAGTGCAAAAAGTTGGCCTCCGTGCATAGTGCAGTGAGGTCAAGACGTCAGTACAAAATTAAAACGATGTGCTACCAAAGTCGTGGCCGACAGATAAGCGAAAGAGTGCCACACTGTCATGACGAGGCAAGTCAGGAATATCCACCTGCTCCATGAATGCGCAGTTCTTAGATCTGATTCAGTTCGATTTTTGATATCGAATAGAGCAGAGCTCCGCAACCTTTTATCTTCCACGGCACAACAACGTTTTTTTTACGATAATTCCGCTGCACACCACAAGAAAAAGCTTGCAAATATATAAATTACAATAAATACGCATATGTTTTTATTAGATAAAAAAAACACAACAAAATAGCTCTATGTATCAAGATAATTATAAGCATTTAAGTTTTATATAAATCATTTTGAACTATACACCAACACAAGAACAAAAATATAAAATTATAGTTTACAAGTAAAAAAATTTTCTCTTTAAATTTTTATATTAAAATTTGTTTTTTGGTCTTTACTTAAGCCTAATAAATCAAAGTTAATTTAAATATAACTAATTTATTAATGAGATATTTGAGATTGTTTTGTTAAATGTGCGTTTTATATTTGCACGTTTTATATTTGGCTCTATATTAGAAAGAGCTACAGTTCATGGTCAAGGCCCTATAAATATGGTCGTTTGTCATTTTCAATTAGAACCAGTGTCGAAAACCTTTGTTCGCATAAGTATGTCGTAGAAAAAGGGAGCAAAATTGCAATGGCCTTGTCAGAAATTTGTGAATATTCTTTCTTAACTGAAATCCAGAAATATGACGCTCGAGCATACATACAATGTATGGCAAACAACATGTTTTTGCTTTGTCTATAATTTCGACCCAGAAAAATTACATATTAACAAAAAGTTAGAGGAATATTTTACTTAGAAAAATTTCTATTAAATACGGTGGTTAAATTTTTTTATTATCATAATCGATAAAATCACCGCGGCACAGTCAAGATCACCTCGCGGCAGACTAGTGTGCCATGGCACAGCGGTTGCGGAGCACTGGAATAGATTATGTTCTCATAATGAGGCGCCAGTCAGGAATATCCACCTGCTCCAAGAATGCGCAGTTCTTAGATCTGATTCAGTCCCATTTTTGATATAAAATTGAGTATGTTCTCATAATAAGGCGCTTAACCGTTGGCAATGAGACTGCCTCATTCGTAGTTAGCAGAGCACTTTCACCTCTTTTTTGGCAGGTCATAGGCTATCTTATTACAAAAAATTTCCCAACGGCTTTGGACTTACTTGAGCAAATCCTTCCGTTTCGAATATATTATATGAGCTAAAGTTTATTACGGAGAAATAAAAAGAAATATATTGGTGAAAAGAAAATTTTACTTCGCATGAAATATAGGCTAAAGTTTCACATGTTACTCATAGTACTAATTTAATAATATTTTTCCAGTTCGTATATTCAAAATAAAGAAAGAAATTATGTAATTGATTAATGAAATTATAGGGATTTTTTTTATTTAAAAAAAGATACTACATTTGCTTTGAACATATCCTGACCTGCTTAATCAATTTATCGCCATTATGCTGATTACAAATCGTTTCGAAATCGAATCTATTTGTTAATTTCACAGTTCGTTAACAGTCCATCCCAACAGGGATTTTACACTTAAGGAGCAAGGTATTTGGAAAGACATTAAAAGCAAGTTTCAAGGGGGCATCTCGTATTTATGATCGTGTAGATGAAGTTCCGTTTTCCATTACTTAGTAAATTTCGAAAGAGATAAATAAATATTAGATGTAAAAAACAAGTTAAATAAAAAAATAGGTGATATACAGTGAATTTATTAAAACTTTTAAAAATTTGGAAGTATTTCACATTGTAATACTTATGCTTAAGTTATTGATGTATCAGTAAAAATAATTTTCCGGAAAGTTGTTTAGGAAATGTTGTATTGATTTTTCTTTGTTTACGAAATCAGAAATAATACGTATGCGACTTCATTTAAAGTGTAAAACACAAAGCGTCATTTTGGATCAAATCTAAGTTGTTTTTTAACCTTTGTATTCGTGCTACACTCCGTTGGTTCCTTTTAAAAATGTTATTTTGGTGAATTTTATTAAAATCACATACAAAAATCTTAGATACAGCTATTTCTTAATCATTTGTTCCATGGAGGGTAGAATGCAAACTATAAGTAAATAATTTATACTTATCATAGTCAAAATTAGGTATTAGATCATAGATATTTCTTCATTGAGGAAGGGGATCACATTCTAAGAAACGGTTATGTCCGCTGTGTTTTGGATGTCATATACACAGAGTATTATAAAATCAAGAAAACATTTTTCCTCTAAATAGATTAATAATATTTAATGCTGGGTAAAGTAATTTTTACTATCATATTTTTTTCAAATTTTAGCATCAAATGCCGATAAATGCTTATTTATTCTTCAAATATTTGTGTCATCGCTGTTAATTTGATTTAATGGTTTAAATTCAGGTTTCATGATGCAATAAAAAGAGATTAAAAAAGTTTTGTTATGATAATTTATTAATTAAAAGATATTCAAATTATTTTGATCTGATAACTTATTCCGTATATCATTCCTGGAATCCAGATCTTATTTCTTTAAAGCTCGTCCTGTTTCTCACTGTTTTCACTTTGGTTCGTAGGGCGGGCTTAGCTGTATTTCAATTCATTTTCCCTGGTTGATAATGGCCTTTATTTTCAAATAAAGAGTAAGGATTTATTTTCTGTAAATGCAGAATTACGTCTTCTATTTTGCATGCTTTCAACTTCAACGCCAAAGAAAGAGTTAACTGGAGAATTGACGTCTATTTTTTTTGTCTTCTTGAAACAAATAATCTATTTTTGCAAGAGTGGTAGAATCACTGATATCTGCTAATGTATTTTTTTACAATGGCATCAAAACAACCAATAAAATATCTTTACATATCACACGGTGAAAACTACTGAATTATATGATAATAATTTCAAACTACTTTATTAAATTTGTTCTATTAATGCATTATTAAATACAGTTTATAAAAAAGGTTGATGCAGGCTTTGATATTAAAAATGCTGCTTGTAAAATTAAATCTCGGGTAAAATACATGACTTAAAACTGATGACGTCATTCTCTATTATCTTAGTATACTACTTTTGGAAGTAATTAATTGTTAGTATCACAGCATATATTTTCTCTAAAACTCCAACTACTCCGGTTAGCAGTTAAAAGCTACTACGTGATTGGTTTTTCTTGATTTGATATAGTAAGTTGAAATCTTTAGAATTGCCCTAACAGTTAACTGTACCAGAATTTATTAATATTTTGCATTTTTAGTTTTGAATTTCCTTATACTAAGTACCAAAGTTTGTTTTGATGTATGTCGCTCTTAAAATATAAAAAGGAAAAGTTATCATATAGTATTAACGGATCCTAGTTATTGTCGTTGAGAAATTTACTTAAGTTTTGGCTAGTGAAAGCTTAAGGTATATATATACCTACGTTGAAAGGGCTATTTTAGTGGAAAATTTTGAATTTGTTTTTTTAAATTGCTCTATTTCAAAGGCAAGTCTTTTAGGATTCTAAAACTGCTTTACTTTTATTCGTACGATCATTCTATGAGAACTTATGGCCAATTTAATAAACCGAAAGCTATATTAAAAGACCAGAAGTAGCATCTTTAAATTCATTTTCTAGAAAACTCACTTTTCGGTTTCTTTTGTAAACGGCAAAGCTAATAAATTTAAAAGTTTTCAATGTATTTAAATGAAATTTTGCAAGGGTTTTACATATTACTAACTATGTTTCGAACGAAAAGCTAAGCTATATGTGTTCATTTAAGGAGACAGTGGACTTTCAAAATTGTGAAATTTGTCCAAAAATTTGATTTTTTTATTTTATTGAATTGCGAAACTACGGACGAGTAGGAATGTGTTGCAAAAAGAATTTTTAATTTCTGTGATTATTTTCTTAGTTATAGGCATTTGTATTTAATTTAGATATTATGTGGTTACAAATGGCAATAACTTTAAATGTGCTTTTCTCAAAATAAAAATTTTCATGTCATACGAATATCCAAACTGCTCCAGGCGCATTTCTAATTATCGTATTGCTTTGAACTTTAAGTTTTATATACTTAACTGTATATCAAATAAATCTTAATGAAAAAAATTATGCTTCGTAGCTCAGAATTTCTAAATTTTGTACTCGAAAAGATGATTTATAGGTATTTTGCGTAATATAAAGGGTGTTTTTCACTGTTATTATTTTTTTCTCTTTATATTTTCAATGAATGCTTAAAATAAGCAATAAGTTTCATTGTTAGTTCTATAAGGTATCCTGTAAATAAAAATTGCCATATTATATGCAAAAGAAATGGGCATGGAACATTTTTAATGAGGCCAATTTTTATATAATTAATAATTCCTAATTCATAAATTATTAATATTTCATCATTAAATTTTAACCACTTTTACATTTATGTAGTACTAATCACATATTCAAATTTCAAGCAAATCTATTCAAAACAAAAAAAAGTTAGGTTTGAAGGTCCACTGTCCCCTTAATGATTCTACAGGTGCCTGTACTTTTTAAAAATCAGTGTTTTGTTTCATTTCTTTTTTGTACATTTCAGTGATTTTTGGAAATATTTTAAAACTTTTACTTCAGAACACGGATAAATGTCACAGTAGTATATTGTACAAAGGAAATAAAAATATTATGTTGAGTTGAATGGAGTCTAGGGTATCTGCTATAAGTCCTAAATTATACTAAAAATTTATTAAAAAAATTCTCTATATTATAAAATGTTATGAATTTTTTGCCAAAATTATATTTCCTTCCATGATTTTAAATCACATTTGAATTAAAAATATATAAGTCCTGGTTCCATCCTGTGTAATTCTCATCCCTCTGAAGTGTCGAGCCAATCTTGTTAAGGTTTTTGTAATTTTTTAAGAATTGGGGTTTCTGGTCCGCGACCTGAGGACTCTATCGTAGGAATCTAAAGCCATAAATATATTTTTTAAAATCAGTTTGTTGTCTTTTTACCTTTTTGCATGTTTCTACTTCCTTTCATGGTCTATAAATTTGAAAAATATTTCTGGTTTCACAAAATTATGAACATTTCTTTTTTGACAAGACACTTTATTTGGAGTTCTGAGAGCCTTCAGTGTTATAAAAACGATTAATAATTAATCTCATTCTGTATATAGATTTAAAAATTAAATATCAAAAGTTCGAGGTTGGAGGTCCCTTGTTCCCATGGAACTCTTTTGGTCAGTCAGGATTTCTTAACTATTCTAACCGTGAGATTCGCTCCCACGCATCAGGTTAGCAGCGCTCTCTCGGTACAGAACACAAAAAGAAAGATATGTGTTTTAAGCGTCGGTCTTTACAGGGAGTCTAATGCTTATGGCATAACAATTAATACGTAATTAAATTGTAATGAAGACAGTTTCTGAGTGGGAGGGAATGAGAAAAATTACCTTTATAAACGCATCAGACGGATATATTTTAAGGGGACTCTCGACCCTTAAGTCGAGGAAATAAGGAATATTTTCATACTTTTTGACTCTTTGTAACCATTTCAATTTACTCCCAATTTTTCCAAATTTTATGTATATCATAAATTGATATATTTATTTTAATAAACAAATTTTCAACTCTCAAAATAATTTTAAATAATTTTTTTTAAATGCTTTAGATATACCTTGTTTTTTAAGTATTTTTATTGTATACTGGCTTGCTCGCAGAACTAAGAAATTAATTTTACACTTAAATGTATAATTCCTGTTTAATATTTAAAATAAATAATTCAAAATACAATTGAACATAAAACATTCAACACTAAATTATTTTTTAAATTTTTTTAAAAATGCTCAAAATATACTTAAAATTTCCTTAAATTTTTGCATTAATTTACCCTTGAAAAAATAACAAAATGTGCAGAGATTGCAATAACTCTAATTCAGACGCAATAAAATAGCATGATTATGCAGTGATAAAAATTTCATGGAATTATGTTTCATATTTTTTGAGATATTAGTTGCGGAATGATGCAAAATTACATTTTGAGGAAAAATGAGTTTAAATTTTTTCTTACCATAAACTTCATCAGTAATTAAATATTTAGAATATGAATATCTTCGGAACTAAGCGGAATATTTTCATGCGATTTGCTTTATTTTGTTCAGAAATGATCAGGCTTTAAGATATATATTTTTTGAAAAATCGAATGTTTTAAAGATTTAAGAGTAGTGAGTCCCCTTACTCCAGTGCGATATGTGATTGTTTAAATGCACACGTAGTTTGACGTTTAAATTTGTTGATACAGGAAGCTAAAAATGTAAAATTTTGCTAATCGCACAGACTCTCTGAAATTACTAATATTGTGTACCATGATTACTATGGGTTTTGAAAAGTTGATATCTCTGCTCTTATGCTATACATGCGTTTTAATAAGGCTGTTGTATACTAACCCTATTGGATTTTCTCAACTCAATGTTAACGTATGGAGAAAATTTTTCTAAGGATTGCCGACTTGGATTTAAAGACTTTTTTTTAACTGTACTCCGTAATAGAGAAAGAAATTTTACATCTTGGGGATTTTTTCGCTTTTTAAAAAAAATGCAAATTATATATTTAAATTTAAATTATTTGGAGAAAATATCTGGTATAGTCTGTTTTAAACGCTCAACGAAATTTATAAAATGAATCCTGGTGCAAAGTACAGAACAGTTCAGGGTATCTGAAAAAACCACTTTTATTAAATTATCAGATGTAGCTGTAAATAAAAGACAAATTTTTTCCATAGGTTAACATCGAGGTGAGTGAATCCAATAGGGTTAGTATACAGCAGCCTTAAGTACGTCTAATCTATATATATAAAACAGTTCCGTAACTGACTCACTGACTGACTGACAAACAACGCACAGACCAAACCGCTTGACCTAAAGCGCTGAAATTTTGCATGGCGATTATTCTCATAATGTACGGGTGCACTAAAAAAGATTTTTGAAAAATTCTTCTTAGATTTTTTAAAAATAAATTTTTAAGCTGTTTTAGTAATTTTTTTAAAATTTGCATTTAAAATAATAATTTGAGGGTTATAAAATTTATATCGCGAGAAAGATCATACAAATTCCTTTAAAATGAGATCTTTTCTGAATCTTAACCTCCATTTTCTGATTTTTGGTGAATTTTTAAAGATTAATTTTTAGAATTTAATTTATTAAATACTGATCTCGTGATTTCTTTTTCTGGTACTTTAAATAAATTTATCGTCACGTGCATAACAACTAAATAGCCAAAAAATATTTCATTTCTTGCTAATACGGCAGACGATTGGACATTATCGAAAAAAATATTAAAATACAGTAAAAGATATATTCCTCAAACTGTACTATATCAACTGTACTATATTCTTAAGTATTCTATTAGATTGAATATTTTCTTCTACATTATTTTGTCTATAAAAATATTCGTTCCGATATTTTTATAAATATATATATATTTTTTTACATCAATTGTATACATTGATCGTCGTATTTATTATAAATAAATAAATAAATAAATAAATAAATAAATATATATATATATATATATATATATATATATATATTTCGCATTAGTTGCATACATTGACCGTTGTATTTAATTTGAATGTACTCCGTAGCGAAGTGCGGGTTTTCAGCTAGTTATAAATAAAAATGTTGTATCTTGGAAATGATACATTATAAGGCTTTTACGAAAGGGCAGCAAGAAATGCGTTAGTCATGAAATCTCAGAGTAAAAACCGATTATTTTGAAAAAAAGTCAATGCCTCATTTAAAAGTCAGCTAAAGTTGTATAATTAATAAAATATGCTCCTCTGGATAAACAGTGAACTATCAAATTTCAACTTATCTCCAAGATTAAAGGAAAAATGGTATGAGCATAACATTACAGTTCTCTTGAGAGAACTTCTTGAATCCTCTATCTCTAACATTTTTAAATCAGCCATAAGAAAAAAATGATATTTTAAAACCTGTTGTAGATTTCTAAACATCCTTTTTCATCTTAGAAAAGTAAATATAAAGTATTTTATTTGCTTTTTTTTAAAAAAAAAGGGAGAGAAAAGAAATTTCAACTCAGTAAAAGTTAAGTGCACTTCAATAAAGATTTAACAATAGCGTATAAAAGTTGTGTTTACCTTATCTTTTGATCCTTTGGTAAAAATCAAAAGTAAAACATTCTTTTGTGCCCGTAAAAATACCAAAAAAGGTATGCAATGGATTCTTACAAAAATATTGAATAAGACTTTTCTTCTTTTCATTTCAAATGCAACTGATTGACTGACAAAGACAGGACATGTTTAAAAAAGTATAAAAAACCTGAGATATACACTTTTAGTGTTTGCTACGTACAGTATTGCTTTCAGTGTTGTGCAGTATTGCTTTCAAAAGTAAAATGCTTGAAATGTTATTCGAATTTAAAGTATATAGGAACTTACATATTGGAGAGTTATTTTGCTGAAGTGATACATAAAAATGGAAATGTAGTATATGTTTTTTTTCTTCTTTTAAGTAAAGTTGTATTAATACATAGACTATATGATCTTCATACGTTGATAGATAGCTCATGGATTTTTTAATGCGATGTGAATTAAATATTTCTAATTTATTTTAAATAATACTGTAATAATACTTACTAATAATAAGCAGTTAAATTGATAAGATTAATATTTTTTGCAACTATAACAAATCAGTATGAGTATATAAATAAATATATGTGCACTGCGAGTACAATTTTATATGAATATTGCTTAAGTTGAGAAGAAATCAACAGATTTGTTTATGTATGCTCAAAACCTTATGTACATATATACGTCAAAATAACAGCCAAGTGCAGGTTAAGACTTTAAAATACTACAAGATTTTAAATTATTCTTCTCTCACCAAAAAGAACCACGATGTGTTTCCACATAGCGAAAATAATATCGTTCATTAATCGTTGCTATTTAGTGGATGTTTCAGACATTATACAATCTTTATCATGCATTGTAATCAAAAACTAAAACAAATTCATATAGTCGTCCTTACATTATTTCCCAAAAGATACAGTCACAGTAAATAAACGTGACCACATGACAAAACCAAACTTTACGGAAAAACAAAAACACTGTACATACCACCTATTTAATCTGTCATCGTATTTAAATGGCTATGAAAAATTTTGAAGTTCTGTAATCAACATTTAAAGCAAAGTGTTATATTAAAGACTTCTAAAATGAAATCGTAATTGGACAAAGGCACTAACTATGCAGCAAACGTTGGAAATAAAATTATTATTATTAATCACAAAAATTCCTCCTCATAGCATCATTCCTAAATTAACTCAGAACAAAAGAAATATTAAACTTAAATTTTTATAATTCTGATAACTAGTAATAGGCAAACAGGTTAAAAACCACGCAAACAAGTCTTCCAAATGTCGGTGTCTATTTTCTCACTGGAAATTGACAGCCATACGTAAATATTTACAGAAATTCGACTTTTATTTTATTTTATATTCTGCATACTCATATTTAATTTTACAGCGCAGAAAGTTTAGGGCTGAGGAAGTCACTGTTCCTACCTGTTTAAGGACTTTCCAGGAAAAGTTCCCATACTATTTGGTCTCAAGAAAACACGTGATATATTAATGATTTCTTTATATCTTAATCGAGAGTATCAAATCAGCTGTTTGGCCACTCATATTAAATACCACTGTAGACGGATAGTGTTATCATGGAGATTCAATATAAATTCGAGTAAAATGTTTGGAATTTCAGCAGCTTTTAACGAAACAAACATTTACTCAATCCCGTGATTGCATAATATTTTTATATGATTTCGCAAGCTTGAAAAATTTACTAGAATATTTGGATTTTCATCCGGATATTATAACCTTTACGCAGACATGAGTTGTTCTGACTCTTCCGAATGAATGACTCCGATAATTCAAGAAAAAAAAATGGGGTTGTTTAGATCTACCTCTGACAGTAAAGCTTTAAATAAAATGAACGCTAACTGTAGAAGAATTAATCGAAAATCCCGACAAATGTACTGTTGCAAAAAATATGTTTTTTCTCTCTTTGTCATTAGTAAATTATTTTACTTTTATTTCTTCCTACTTAAGTACTGTAATTCCCAGCACACATCAATTTTAGTTTGCTGATAAAACTTAGCAATAGTTACTCTAATGAATTAGTGAAATATATATTTTGTGAAAACTGCCAAAGTTTGGCCAAATAATTGCAGTCTAAAATGGCTTTACTACATTATTATATTGCATTATTATATTGCATTATTATATTACATTATTATACATTATATGGAATTTTTTCCTTTCAGCAAATTATTCATGTGTGTATATCTGTATATTTTTAGAGAAACTGGAAGCTGAATCACATACTTTCCACGCATATGTCGACACATAACATAATAGCGGGCACAGAATTCGTTGGGGCCCACTTATATCTTGATTTTAGATCTTTCAAATAAATTTAAGGTAGAAAATTATTTTTTAAAAGTATGGGGTATATTCACTTTCAGAGCATGGTCTGATATCTCTTCGGACGATTGTTTGCTATCATAAACCGATCGGTTGCAAAACGATCATTCGGTTTAGTTCAATTTTTGGATGCAGGGAAAATCTGGGCCGTGATATCGAGCTGACTATGGGTCGATATATAAACAATAGTGGCGAAATCTGTGGGTCAACGAATGACTTGCAGAACTATCGAACTTGGGGATCATGCTACGTTTTGAAAGTTTTTGTACATAAAATAACAAATTCATCAAGCTGGTTTTAAGACTAAAAATTACAGTAAGCTAGTGAATAACTGTCTATGAGTTGTAAATGCTTACCTTTTTCTAAAATTTTAATGCAATATCTATATATATAAGTTGCTGAGCCGACTTTTTGGGCAGTCCATGATAAAAAACTGCTGCATCAATTTACTTCATTTTGGTCTTATACGAAAGATTGTAATCTGTAGATTTGTCAAATTTGATTTATGTAACCGCAATTTCTATTAATGAGCGATAATTTACAATTAAAAATTGATTTCTGCGCATGCTCAGTGGCATGTTTAAATCTAGCTTTAGAAACTATCTGTTTCTGCGCATGCTCAGTGACATGTTTTAATGATAAACACGTTTATTCTGAAGAGTCTCACTAGATCTCTCTCTGCCATTTTTATTTTTATGATAATTATGTTTGTGGAATATAAGATTAAACTTGGTGGAAATTGTTTATTTCGCGCTGTTTAATCGACGATAATTTACAATAAAAAAATTGCTTTCTGCGCATGCCCAATGACATTTTTAAATCTGGCTTTAGGTACTCACTAAGAACGAGGCCGCTTAAACACATTAATTTGTGTTTGCCCATTATTATGATTTTCAACATTTGGCAATAATGTGTTGATCATAATTTGTGTATTAGTACCATGAAGCTATAAGAGCTGCTTCTCCTTCTGTAGCTACATGATTAGGGCATTTATTTACTATCTAACCGTAATGTTTTGACGGGTACCAACTAGTTATGTAATTAAATAGAGAGCAAATAAGACCGTTTTCGAATTCTAACTGTTTTATGTCACTTATGTTCAATATTTAAAATGCCCGCTTAAAATAACTAAGCAAGTTTAACCTTATGAACAACTGACTACTGGTAATTCATAAAAAAAAATATGGTTTTAAAGATAATTTTGAAGGGAAGTGGGCGATATTTTCTTTAGCAGATTTAGTTGGTGCGGTTAAAAATTTCTTTCTTAGCAATTCGACAATTATGGACGAAATCTTGTTTGCTAAATCTTGTTTGCAGTGGTTGGATCGTAAGAAAGAAATACTGAGTTAAATTTTAAAAAAGCTTACTCCAACTAACACATTCAATTTCAGGCTTCAGCTGTTTATTTACAAGGGAGGTGATCACAACAGAAATCTTGTGAAGAAGAGTAGGAAAAGGGAACATTAATAGTTACATTTGCACTTATAGTAATTCTTTGCTTATGTCGACACTTTCAGAAAAAGAAACACTTTCAAAAACATGGTCATTAAAATATTCTTATTCATGGTTTTTACATATAACTTTCAACTTTTTAACATTTATCTTCTTAGAAAAGAGCTAAGGGAGTAACTTTCTGTGGAATTATTCGTATTAATTTGTATTACTGTGTACTTTTTTTACACTGCGGGTGTTGTCTCAGTTCCTTGTAGCTGATAATTATTTATTTTTTCTAATCTGTAAACGAGATAAAAAATGACAGGATCTGATTTTCTTTGATTGTTTATGTAAGTATTAAATAAATTTTATGTTTTCTTTTATAAAATATTTAAATAATTTTAATTTAGATAAAAATAACACCTTAGATTTAATTCTCTAAATCAATATATAATAAGAATATAGATTTCAATTTTTTTTTCAAATCCAAAATTTTTATTCCCTTCAATTTTTCTTTCATAAAAATTTTCATACATTTCATTGAAGTTTTATCCTTTCCTCTTTTTGTTAATAATCTGCTTCAAAAGAATCAAAATTTTACTTTTTTACTTACCTTTCCATTTTACATTTCCTTTCTTTAGAAATCCTATTAATAGATAGAAAACCTCTTTAAGATCAAATTATCTATAAAATGATATCATTAAATGTAAAATGTTTCAGAAGGAGGCTTCAATAATGTATTTTAATGACAGTCGCTTCATATACACATTTTAAAAGAGATTTTAGGAGGCATTAATAGTCATAAATTAATTGCGAGGAATTTTAAATGCCTTTAAAAGTAACCTCTGCTTTTTTGTTCTTTTAGAATCATAATTCGTATTTAATGTACAGAATGAAATATTAATAATTTTTAAAATTTTTTTGTTAAATTTCAAAAGATTTTTTATATAGTTTTGTATGAGAAATTTTCTCTAAGTGCTGTATTTCCAAATTTACTGTAGCAAACAAAAGTAAATTATAAGAGCAACTGTAGGGCATTGCATTTTAATGGTAAGAATTATTTATATTATATAGAAAATAAACATTTCTTATCATTATAATATACTGCTTGAGTATACATATATATATATCTATATCTATCTACCTATCTCTCTCTCTCCCACTCTAAATATATATATATATATATATATACACACATACATGCAGTCTTTGAATCAAAACATATGAGCTACATTTTTCTACATAAATAAGACAAACATTTCAAACATGAGACTCTTTTTAAAAACGTTTGAACAAAAAAGTGTCACTTAAATTTACTCATAATATTGAGATATAGAAAAAATATTTCCCCATTCTTATCATTTTACACAGAAGGAAAATTAAAAGTTTAAACTCCGTTTAAACGTTCTTCTTGATTTATTTTTATAAAAAGTTTTGGATAAGCAAAGGACATGAAAAGAAGTGAAAATTTAAAGAACGAAGCGCCCTTGGGAGTTTTTCTCCTTAAAATAAATTTTAAGCTTGTTTTCAAGCAATAGAAAAATTAAGCCACGACCATGTGACGGTTACCCTAATTCTGTTTATTTTCTGTAAGGAATAATGCATGATTTTTTACCTGGAAACAAATAGAATTTTCAAAGAATTTCTTAGTCTACTTTCAAATTTAACGAAAAAAAATTAATGAACATTACAAAATATATTTGTGAGTATCTCGAATTTTTTTAAGAGAACTGTAAATCGCATAACCTTTATACTCTCCTGCCTACCATGCTTTAAAGTTTATAAATAGATTTAAAATCGTGTTACTATTTATTTATTTATACATACACACACACACACACACATATATATATATATATATATATATATATATATATATATATATATATATATATATATATATATATATATATACTGCTATATTGCAGGATGTGAAGACTATAAACGTATTAACATTCATATTACCTCTAGAACTCCTCAAAAATTTGTAATTTGAACTTAGACTTTAGCGGTCTATCATTAAAAACTCGGGAGAATTTTACCTGCAAATAACTGATAGGAATTTGCATAAATCCATGCAAAAGTTTTCTAAAACTGGTGTACGTGACAGTCCAGTATTCTGAGGAAAATGTCTGGAGTTTTAATTGAGTTTCAAAAGATTTTACAACCAATTTTCATATCTTCGCACGGAAGTCTGATATCTATTGATTTCGTTTGAAGCACACTTCAGTTTGGTCTTCACATCTCACCTGAAGCAAGAGCGATTTGCATGTACTCAAATTTAATATATTTAGCACTCATATTAGGTATGAAGTAAATACCATCATTGAAGATTATTAAATATACAGTGTAAGAATTATTTCATTCTTGTTAGAATTACAATTTGCATGCCAAAATAAATCTGTTTGTAACCAAAAATTCGAAACTAGTGCAATGGTAAAAGAATTTAACTGAAATAATTGAATGAAATCAACATATTTAACATAATTGTTCTGAATAAAATTCTTGACTATACCCATTAATGCAACCCTATAGGATTCATACACACAAATCTCTGTCTCTCTCTCTGATTGATATATATATATATATATATATATATATGATTACAATTTAATTATATCCAAAACGTTTATTCTAACTATTAATTAAAATACCCTCGAATTCAATCCGCACATCATTTAGTTTCCCAAGTAATCATCTCATCCTCGTGACGCGTGACCGCTCAATCAAATGCTAATCCCTCTCTCCCGAAAACTCTATTGTTCCTCAAGGCATCTAAACTCATCGCGCATGCTTATTGACGTCTGCCGAATGTTCGAGAAGAATCTTTTGCTGAATTTACAAATAATATTCGTGCGAAACCTATTCTGAAATCCAAAAC